>SRLM01000100.1:1165917-1220030 GCA_015708895.1 Populus ilicifolia
ATATATATATATATATATATCAATAAAAAATTTGAAACCAAATTTAATATAATTAGTAAATAATATGAGATTTCTAAATTTTTCATAACTTTTAGTGTTTCTATTTAAAATAAAAAAATATTTTTTTAGAAATCAAATCAAATTTTTTATTCATCATAAAATATTTTTTTTGTTGAAACAAACATAAAAAAAATAAAATGGAATGTGGCCAGAAACAAACGCATCCATGGAGAGAGACAACTAATTCTTGATGCTTTCAGGTCCATGTTTTCAAGAGGATCTGCACATTGCTTTCTTAAAGCATCTTTAAATTTTATCTTCGTCAACTTATTCTGCACTGTATATATGACCTAGCTAACGTGTGAAGAAATTAAAATGTTCAAGAATCTCAGACTTTATGTTTTCAATAACCGATGAATGTTGATAGCTATGTATCTTACACGAATTTTCCTTGATCTTGACCTCTCTAAAACCAGAATTAGATTCCTAAAATCTGATGAATGCATTATTTTTAATTGAATTTCATGCAACGATATTCGGATCACGCAAAGGGTTTGGTTCACATTAAAGTGAGAGTTTCGAAAAGTGATTGTCCCATCAAATGATAAATTATATATCAATAAAGCACACCCCAAAGCTCCTTTGCTCACATTACACCAGTCAAGACATGGAGGATAGAACTTTGCCATGGAAACAACACTCAACAGCACTGATAATATTCTGATTGTGATTGTGCCTAACTTATTGATGATTTGGGAGAGATTATCATAAATTATTTTTGTAATGAATTCTATATGTTTTTATATGATGCAGGATTGTAATCCAGATATGTTTTATAATTTCTCCTCTTATAAGCATGGGATTCACTATAAATATCGTTTATAAATTCTGTTTTTTTAATTAAAAAAAGAGAACACATTAACTCTTAATATATTGAAAAATCCCTGCTAATTCCAGTGTTTATAAGCAAAAACTACCGTGGGACTTATTATTCAATGACGGCAGATTTTAAAATTCTGCATTTGATTTTGTGTTTCCTTGGCATTGTCTACTTGTTACCATGGAGTGGTACTTTATTTTTTTCATGGAGTTAGGAGTGGAGAAATTTTGCATGGATCAAGAATCTGGCTCGTGGGACGGCTGGAGGCCTGGAGCTCTATCGATATCTATTATTAGTCTGCAACGTGTACTGAACGTGGCAGCCGGCCAGTGAGACACTGTCTCCTTCCAGTGCCGGCAAACACAGTAAAGATCCGCTTCCTGTGCTGACAAAATTTTAATGTTCTTGATCGAAGTCGGGCTCACTTCACTTGAGCTTAAAAGTGCTGGGTTGGTAAAATTAAATTCATTTCTGAAGTTCAACAAAGTATAGTTTCAAATAAAAAAACAAATGGTTAATAGATAAAAAGAAAACTTATTTGAAAACTTTGCAGACTTTTCTTCGGTGGATTTACGGAAGACTCCGACGACCATACATTAACTATCGCTATGACGTTATACATTAATTAAGAACTGGAATAGAACAGAGAACTCGCGAGTCTATTGGGCCGAACCCATCACCGAAACATGGGGCCTAGTGTGGAACCTTTAAAGCAAAAAGAAGGTTTTAACTTTTAGGAATGCCTTTGCTTTGGAAATTTGCGAAAAAAGATGCCCCGATTTTAAAAATGTGGATGCGCATCCACGTCAGTGAGTCCATGGTGCCGTGGAAGTCACTTGATCGAGGGACCCTTTCTCTCATCTTTCCTAGCTGTGCTGACCGATCGTTTTGATCAAATTCCACGTTACAGCCTTGCAGGCACTGCACTCCTCCTGTATCAGACACACCTTGTTTCTCTTGATTTAGCTTTGCCTCGGAAAGGCTGAATTTATTTATCAAAATGTCAAACTCAAGTTTTGGAGCTCTTTTTAAACACTTACAATGGCAACACTTCAAAAAATAATTAAGAAAATAGCTAGAGCGAGCTAGCGACATAATAAAAATTTAACCGGTAAAAAGAATTCTGGTGCAGGGAGAATTGAACCACTGGATATAAAAAGAGAGAAAATAAGGAAAAAAGAGGGGGAGTTTTTCATCGAGAGGTTGCGAAGCTTCCAGTAATACAACTCATTATGAGTTGCGGTCTGCCCAATAATTCAATCCTTTTATTACAATAAAGGGTTGCGTTCCTCGGAGTAGTGCAACCCGGCCCGAATAGTTGCGCTGTGAAGGGAATCGCTAGCACACCTGTTTGATTTTTCTTTTCTATTTTTAATTTTTTTTGTAGCCGTGACAGTCCCTTAATTATTTTTGTGACAGCTATGGTAGTTTAAAAAACTCCAAGTTCGTGTCCTACAAGAGGGCGTGGGTACAGATCTCACTTCTGACAATTCTTCCCTACTTTTTTTTGACTTCTGTCTTCCCAATTTTTTTTTTGGAGGAGATAAAAATCCTATTGGAATACAGGCACGGAGTTGTGGTTAAGTTTGCGACCAAGTTAAAGCTGGCGTACACGACAACATGGTACCAAAAGGAATTTGTGTAGTGCCAACCAAGTTGGTAACCAGGGATGCAATGGCGCCTTTGGACAATCCATGCCCGTAAAATTCATGGAGCACGCTAATGTGATGAGAAAAAGGTGGCTGTCCATATTGTATATAAGAAAGTCTAGTGTTTTTCATGCAAAGGTTTACTAGTAGGATACTGACATGCAAACTCGATAAGATAAAAAATAAAGAATAGGATAAAATGAGATATAAGAATTTACATGGTTCATGCAATTAGGTTACATTCACAGGCAAGTATAGAAGGATTTTACTAAGTAATGTGAGAATTACAACCTCTCTCAAATAATAGGAGACCAACTAAGAATCTCTTTATTATTAGAAGAAAACACCTCACTTACTCTATTACAAATACCTTACAATTTTATGGAATTACTCTCTCTTCACTCTTCTCCTTTTCTCTCTATTTTGGTGTGCATATAGACTTGAATGCATTGCCTGTTTATAGAAAAGAGTGAAGGTATAATGGTTATAAATTTAGAAGGACTATATGCCTAACAACTCATCCTCTACCAATTATACCAACTCATCCTCCATTTATACTCCACTAATTACAACTAATCTACCACTCAAATCTCATCAATTATGCCAATTAATGGCTTTACATTCTCCAACTTGAAGACTTTGATGATTTAATCAAGTCTTCACACTTGATTATTTGTGATGTTTCTTCTATCTTTTCTATACTTACCATCTTCATGCTGCTTACGTTTCTGCTAGGCCATAAGAGGATCTGCATCATATATAATTATCAGTGTTCACCAGTTTGGTTAAAGAATCTATTCCTTTATGTGAATCTTCTAAAAATCCATTCTTTCATCTTCCACCACTTCGTGAACAAAGCGATACTGAACATCTATGTGTTTTGTTTTTGAATGAAACGCTGGATTCCTTGCAACATGCAAGACACTTTAACTATCACAATATAAAAGAATATTCTCTTGTTTGTGCCCGAGCTCCTCCATAAGTTTTTTCATCTATATTGCTTCTTTACAAGCTTGTGTAGCTGTCATGCACTCAACTTCTGTTGTGGATCATGCTACAATAATTTGTAGTTTAGAGACCTAGCTCATAACTCCTCCTGCAATTATGAACTCATAGCCTGCAGTGGATTTTCTTTTCTTAAGGTCATCAGCAAAATCTTAGTCAACATAACCTTTGACCGTAAATTCTGATCCTCCATAACATAATGCAACATCTGAGGCACCCTTGATGAATCTCAAGATTCTTTTAATAGTATTCCAATGCTCTCTACCAGGATTTTCCATGTATCGACTAGTTGCTCCTACTGCTTGTGCAATGTTTGATTTTGTACATATCATGACAAACATTAAACTTCCCACTACTAATGCATATGGTACTTGAGACATCTCCATCCTTTCTGTTTCATTGGTAGGAGACATACTTAAGGATAATTTGAAGTTAATAGAAAGCAGGGTGTAAATTGGCTTCCAATCTTGCATGTTGAAGCGTCGCAATATCTTCTTCAAATAATTCTTTTAAAAAAGCCAAATCTTCCCCTTACTTCTGTCTTGATAAATTTGTATCCCTAGAATCTTGTTTGCTGGTCCCAAGTCCTTCATATCAAACTCTCTAGCTAACTATGCCTTTAATTCTTGGACTCGATCTTTATTGGAGCCTACCACCAACATATCATCCACTTACAACAACAAAATGATGAAATCTTCTTCAAACCTCTTGTAATATGTACAATGGTCTAAATTGAGTTTGTTGTTCCCAAGGCTAATTATAAAGGAATTAAATCTCTTGTACCAACACCTCGGCGCCTGTTTGAGACCATATAAAGATTTGTTCAAACTGCAAACCAAGTTCTCCTTAGTTGTTTCAACAAAATCCTCTGGTTGGAGAATATAAATTTCTTTTTCAAGCTCTCTATGAAGAAATATAGTTTTCATATCTAACTGCTTTAAGTTAAGATCAAATATAACACACATTGTCAAGACTACTCTAATTGTTGTAGTTCGTACCACCAGAGAAAATATCTCCTTGAAGTCTATTCCTTCTTTCTGAGCATATCCTTTCACCACCAATCTCGCATGATGTCGCTCCATTTGATCATTACCATCATGTTTTATCTTGTAAACCCATTTATTGCCAATGGCCTTTCTTCCTTATAGTAGTAGAACAAGATCCCAAGTATTATTCTTGTGTAAAGCTTTAATCTCCTCTTACATTGCTATCATCCACATAGATACATTTGTGCTTTTGATAGTCTCATGAAAAGTTGATGGCTCTCCATCCTCTATTAGAAGACAATATGCAATGTTACTCTCAGTAATATATTCTGAGTGCCAAGCTGGTGGTCTTCTTTCATGAGTCAACCACCGAACTTCAGGAGTTTCAGACTCTATTTGTTCTTGTTCTTCATGCTCTGATGCAGCTTCAGAAGAAGTATGATTTTGAGTATTTTCCATATGAACTGTTGTAGTCTCCTTTAGAATATTATTATATTCTTTCATTTGTATTTTACTTTTTACAAATATAACATCTCTGCTGATGACTACCATATGAGCAGTGGGATCCTACAAGCGATACCCCTTCACTCTATCAGCATATCCCAAGAATACATATTTTTTTGGATTTTGAATCTAGTTTGCTAACTTCTTGTGTATTATACATTACGTACATAGAACTTCCAAATACATGCAATTGAGAATAATCAGCTGGTTTTCTAGTCCACATCTCCATCGATATCTTTAGCTCAATTGCAGCTGATAGAGATCAATTTATCACATAACAGGTGGTATTGACTGCTTCTGCCCAGAATGGCTTTCCTAGACTTGCAGCCTTCAACATTGCTCTTGTTCTTTTTAATAGAGTTCTGTTCATCCGTTTTGCCACTCTATTTTGCTGTGGAGTGTATGCCGTTGTAAACTACCTTTTGATACCTTTATATTGACAGAAGTTATCAAATTCATCAATAGTATATTCTCCTCCATTGTTAGTCTTTAAACACTTGATCTTTTTTTTTTTCAGATTTAAGTTCCACCCGCTCTTTAAAAGTTTTAAAGACTGCAAGCACATCTGTCTTTTTTTTAATTGGATACACCCAAGATCTCCTGGAAAAGTCATCTATGAATGATACAAAGTATTTTGCTTCTTCCAAGAATACAACTGGTGCTTGCTAAACATCATAGTGAATCAGGTCTAAGATGCATTTGCCTTAGTTGTTAATGTGCCAAAGTTTAACCTATGTTATTTACTTGTAACACCGTGCTCACAAAAAGGTAAAGTAACCTTTGTAAGCCTAGGGAGTAACTTCTGATCAGAGAGAACCTTTAAACCTTTTTCTGACATATGACCTAATTTTTATGCCACATCATTGTCTTTTTTTCTACAAGACTAGCTGATGCGATTGACGCTTCTACCTCATGATGTGTTTCTCCAATTAAAGCAAATATATTTGCAACTATCTTTCTTGCCTTTAAAACCACCAGTGCTTCTTTGATGATTTTCATAATTCCATTATCTATTCAAATCTTACAGCCAAAACTATCAAATTATCCTATGGATAAGAGATTCTTTTTTAGGTTTTGCCTTTAAAACCACTAGTGCTTCTTTGATGATTTTCATGATTCTATTGTCTATTTGAATCTTACAACCAAGACTATCAAATTATCCTATGGATAAAAGATTTTTTTTAGGTCTTTCACATGTTGTACTCCTGAAATAGTACAAATTAAGCCATCATACATCTTTAATTTGATAGTGCCAATGCCAATAATCTCTAAAGCATGATTGTCACTCATGAACACTTTGCCTCCAAAAATGAGTTTATATGTATAAAACCAATCTCAATTAGGAGTCATATGTCATATTGCTCCTGAATCCATTAGCTAGACCCGAGTGAGCTCTTTTGTATCTGTAGAGATTGTCGCTGCTTCACTATATAAAACATCTTCATCTTTTGAGGTGCTCACAACACATTCTTGAGATTTTAATGACTCTGCAGTATTCTCTATATCCTTTGTAAACCAACAATCCTTTTTGAAGTGCCCTTTTTTTTTCACGGTTGTAGCATTTCACAGTCTTCTTACCTTTTGATTTGGACCTCTCATGCCTTTGACTCCCACTGGAGCCACGCTTCATTGATCTTCCTCTTGACACCAACAATACCTTTGCTTGGTTTGAATTGTTTCTGTCTTTTTTTTGCGTCTATTTTCTTCTTCTATGATAGCGGCTGCAACATCATCAAAGACTAGATAGTATGAGAGGATATTATTTGTCAAGTAGATAATAAGCTGATCATACAAAGTAGGAAGACTTTGAAGTAGAAGCTCTGAACATTCATTTTCCTCTATTTGTTGACCTAACGTAATGAGTTGTGAAAATAAAGTTCTTATTGTGTTGATGTGGTTAGTCATTGACGTGGTTTTTGCCATTCAAAGGGTATAAAGTCTTCTCTTTAAGAAAATCTTATTGTACAAAGACTTGGACTCATATAGCTTTGTTAGAGTCTCTCATATCTTCTTAGTTGTTTTCTTCTCTGCCACACTTGATAATACTTCATCGGTTAATGCTAAATGTATGTTAGCAATAACATTGCCATCCATCTCATTCCATTTTATATCATCAATGATCTCCATGGGCCAATCTCCAATTGGTGCTAAGCAATTGTCTTTCTTTAATATTACCTTGATTCTTATTTTTCACAGTGAGAAATTGCTTCTAGTAAACTTCTCAATCTCGTACTTTGCTACCATTGTATTCACTGAGATCTATTCAGCTATCATTATTTTACTGATCTGTAACATATACAAAAATAGTATCATGTGAAAAATACTTCACTAAGTAAGTTTCCAAGAAAGATTAAAGGGGTCACAAAAGGTCCTACTTAAAACCCAATCTCTTTAGACAGAACTTCCTAGACTGTATTTAATCACCACACTGATTTTCTATATACGCCAACAATTATGTATATGAACAGTATCATATAGGTGAATAGTATTGTAGATGTGAATAGTAACCATATACATGAATAACTTTGTGTATTAACAACACCAATCAGAAAGCTTTAATATCACTGTTAGGATACTAGTATACAAACTAGACAAGACAAAAGGCAAGAAATAGGATAAAATAAGACACAAGAATTTATGTGGTTCATCCAATTGGGTTACGTCTATGGGAAAATATAGAAGGATTTTACTAAGTAATGTGAGAATTACAACATCTCTCAAATAATAAAAGAAAATACCTCACTTATTTTATCACAAATACCTCACTTATTTTATCACGAATACCTCACAATTTTATAGGATTACTCTCTTTTCACTCTTCTCTTCTTCTCTTTATTTTGATGTGCATATAGGCTTGAATACATTGCCTATTTATAGGCAAGAGTAAGGGTATAATGGTTATAAATTTAGAAGGAATATATGCCTAACAACTCATCCTCTACTCATACTCCGCCAATTATACCAACTCATCCTCCACTTATACTTCATCAATTACAACTCATCTCCCACTCAAATCTCATCAATTATGCCAATTAATGGCTTTACATTTACGTGGCACTAAAGCTAGTTTGATTCAGACATGCATGCTTTATGTGACCATATATGTTAACTATGGTTTCTAAAGATAAATCATTCCCATCAAATTCAACATGAAATGAACCCTCCAGCGTATGCATGATAATCACATTAAGCCAAGATAGAATAATAACGAATATATGATGATTGATGGCAATATACACTTATCTGCCAATATTCTTCCTGCATTTTACCAATACGAGGAAAAAACTCGACATGCTTTCTCATTCTTAGTTATTGTTGCTGAATGCCAATGGTGAGTGAAAGCTAGCAGCTTATTTGTTGAAAATTTACTGTTACAGTGTCTGCAAGTTCTCGAAAAGATTCTGTTTTTATGCTAAGCATGAAGAGCTGCATCTATTAAAACAAACGTGCTGATGGTCAGTCGAACAAAGCAAAAGGAAAGACCAATTAACACACTATTCAGTGACCAATTGCCATCACGTGGTATTCGATTAGAACACAAGTGTGGCAAAAAAGTTGGTCATTATTCAGTGAAGTGGCGCAGATGTTTGTTTTCTGTGCTAATATGAGGAGAATGATAGGATCATAGGCCACAAGAGAGGATTGAATATATTGTTATCGGCTGATTGTTGTTGAAAATCTAGCTGCCAAAATAAGTGCTTTGACCACGCAATACCTTAATATACATTTAATGGGGTATTAATATACGTGCTGACATGCGAAAGCGGAATGTCTACTCTGCAATTTTTTAGGGTTTGACGTATACGTTACCATGTGCAAAATTACAGGAACTTAGTAAGCATTTCCATGTCAGGCGCAGTACGTATCTCTTAGACAAAGAAATCATCCTTCATATATGTGGGCATACAGATCGGTACTTGACAGTCTCTTTTCTGTGTGTACATGAGGTGGAAGCCATTGGGAGAAATGGCACAGCTGATCACAGCATGGTTCTTACACTTGATATGTGTGTGTGTGTGAAAGAGAGAGAGAGAGAGCGCGCGCGCCGCGCAATGAATTTTGAAACTAAACTATAAAGCGTGGATAATTCTATGGATTGTACAGTGCATAGACTGCTACATATTGCCGTACACCAACTTGATAGTTCTCTCACTTGACGTTCCCAGAATGAGCATGCTGAGATCAGGAGGGTCAGTAACATATCCAAATATGAAAAGGAAACCGATAATCTCCATCTATTTCCTTTTGGCAAAAAATATTTAGTTCTTTCAGCCTTTCAGAATGTCCTTTGCCACGTTTTATGTCGTGTAAAGTACGTCTGGATAATTGTCATTATCACAATACAATCCTCCCAATTCCTTTTACTATTTCCTTTTCCAATCTTTATTAAAGATTTGCGTCACATTAACAATAGCTATATCTGCAATTCGAAGACCTTAAAATAAATGTCTGCCTTTTCAAATTGTGTATAGTCAGTTTTTAGCGATCTTTCAAGCTTTGCTACCCGTAAAAAATGTTTATTTATCATTAATATTTATTAAAAAAAGATGAATTTTTAGTGTTTCTTTTCTCCAAAAATAATAAGATTCACACGATACAATTTTTTTTTTTACTATTGAGATAAAAGATAAGAACTTTTTATTTTTTAAAATAAAAATATAAAGATTTCAAAGTATTAACCAACTTAAAATTTAAGATTAAATATCTTTATTTCTTGAATTTAAAGTTTTTTTAAGTCATTTAATATCTTTTTTCATAAATATACAAGCTTTATTATTGGAGGGTTTTTAACTCCTACTAATCGAAACTGTTTTTATAGGTATTCAAACTTTTATTATAAATCTAAAAAATTTTATATTAGAAAGAAAAAATTCAAGTGCTTAAACGTATTGAGTATTGAGTAGCAGAAACAGAATTATTTATTTATCTTGGATTTTGAAACAAATGGTAGTATTTAGACAGAAACAGAATCAATAGACATGCTTTTATCCACCAACTTTAGATTAGATGGAGCTTCTTTAAAACATTCAATGTCTCACATGAAGTAATTCGAAAAAAAGATGTAAATGCAATATCAAAGGGGAAATATGATCTATAAAGTGCTCGAAGGATTTGTTATTTTAACATTTGGGCATGTCATTCCATCTCTTTTTTTTCATTATCTTCTGGAACAGTGAAATGTTCACCACTATCTTCCAAGTTAAGGTTTTGCCTCTATAAATAGAAAAATCAAAGTTATAGGACGGTTGCTGCTTCGACGATACTATAATATTTCTTTCTTGACTTACTATCCATTCAATTCTAACCATTGATATATAAAGACATAACCCGCATTTTCCACAGATTTTGGCTTTGAAAATTACTTTTGACACGAGAAAATAGTAAACATATTTGTGTTGATAATTCGTTTCTGATTTGGACGCAACATTTTCTGAATTTACTTCGACAGCATAGTCCGATCAGTGGCGGGCTTCCTTTGAATGGAACATGGAGTTCGCTAACCGGCCAGGTTTATGAAAACCAGCTCTAGCTTGGCACTTCCTCAAAGTTAAAAGGGTCGATCATGTCATGAAGCCTCACTGGAGATGGGCCAAATAATTGATCGGCCCCAGTTGAGTGCCTTTTCGGATCAAATGAGATGTTATCAGTTTGGACCCGTCATCATTTCCTCTTAGTAATCTGGTGAATTATGATAATAAAGTTTCTTGGCACATTCTTTCTTTATAGATGTTCAAAAAATTTATAATAACCCTCAAAGTGGAGATTTTAAAAAAAAATCAAGGATTTTCATGTACGGGTCTTGACTTTGGCTCGAGTCAATAAGTTACGTGATTATGAATAAATTTCGCTCGATAAAATTTTCCACGTAAAGTAAATAGTTGTTTTTTTGAAGGAGCGAGCACACGATGTCTTTTTCAATGAACATGCAACAGAATAACTGTAATCTTCGTTTAGTCACAGCAGCATCTGAGCGACCAGTGCTTCTTTCCATGTCTACGGTTTCAAAATTTCTTTTAACCTTATTCTATGCCATTTGCTTTTGGCGGCCATAGTTTAACGATACCATTATTTTACTTGCATGAACTTTACCTCTTTGACAAGAATTTAATCAAAGGATGGATATTAAATAATTAAGGATTCGTTAACCACTAAAGGTTAAGAAATGGAATCATTCAAAAATAATTTTTATGTCTACTTGTCAAACGTGAATTATCTTTAACTCTTGGGATTGTTTTCAGTTTTAAAATATTTTTGAAAAATTTTAAAAAAATTATTTTAATTTTACTTGATATTAATATTTTTTTATATTTTTAAATTATTTTGAGGTGCTGATACCATAAATTATTTTAAAAAAATAAAAAATATATTTTTAAATAAAAAATAATTTTAAAAAATAAGTAGTAAAAGACTTCCACGCTCCCTTTTCACGGCCTGTCGCACAGCCATGCTCGTTCTCTTTCTTCGAAAACGAGAAGCACGCATTCGGGCCCAATGATTCGGTCGAGAAAATTAACATGGCATGGTGCATGCATGACAGGGTGGATCGACAGTATGCTTGATGCTTACATGTTATTGCAAATCAATTTCGTGCCGCTATAGCTAATCCTGCGTTGAATTTACGGTGTCCAAAGTCAGGGCCAAGTTTTAGCTTGATGGGCCACGGCCCAGAAAATGTTTTGAAAGGTTAATTCGGTCCTTATTGTTAGTTTTCTATGATCAAGTCCCTGTAAAATGTTCACATGTTACACTTGTGATCTCTTTTCATTTACTTTAGTTTGAATCTCTTACCCTTCATGCTCTTGACATTGCGCCCCCCCCCCCCAATTCATTTTTCTCTAACCCCATCGCTGATTGTGTCAGATCATACATGCCTTGACGAAAAAAAAATGATCCACCTGGTTAATTTCTTACAATAAGAGCATATGTGTGGTAATCCACTGAAATTGGAAATCAGTATACTGAAGAGTGATAGTCGAATGTCTTGCCTGCTGATGTTAGAGATTCAGGGTAAATTATAGATTATAAAGAGAACAGGTGCTTCTGTCCTTATAGTTGTGTCTTCTAGAAGCCGAAAATGCAGTGAAAAAACATGAAGATTAAGCTGCGAGTTGTGATAATGCAAGTAATCAATCACGACTAACACCCGGCGGAAACTTTGCCTGAGCCGATGGCATCGGGTCATTATCATTGAATTCTCTAATGTGCATGGTTGCTGAGCTAACATGTGATGTTCCCGGCATAGAAGAAACAATTTAAAAGACAAAACATGGCCGGTCGTGATGCTCATGCCTTCAATATTCAACGAACTTGCAGGTAATATTCTCCTGGGCAAGAGAATGGCCTGATCTGCCACTGGTTGGATCAACAAAAATTTTAACGTGATTCTTTCGGCAATATAGAGCACAATCAACACCGCCGCGGTAACAGTAACATACCCGTTGAAATTGTGTTGGATAAAGGCCTAAACCTAACTGTTCTCTGCAATCAATATACATAAACGAAGTCAGTAATACTATTACAGCTGAAGAATCATTTTTTTGTGGGGTACTCGAATATGCCTACCATGGTTTGGTGGGTTACATCCCACAATGTCTATCTGCTGCCGGCAATTACTAGCATTATCTTCCACGCTTAAAACACTGCCGATTTCTTTATGTTATCCAATCTACAGATACAACAATATTTAATCCAATAGGAAAACTGTTTATGTGTTGCTTAGAGGATTCAAGTGGCAACATGACATCAAACATGAAGACAAATATCAAATTAGCTAGATGAGAATTTCAGTATCCTGGCACCAAATGCAGAGGTTACATGATATAACTCATACACTATCGAAACCGACAGATGAATCCGATCCCTCTTTTAATAAAAAAAAATAATAATAATTTCCTAAACTAAAAAAGAAAAGGAAAATTTCTATTGTAACTTGACAGCTCAGTTTCATGCATTCTGCCCCACCACCACCACCTCGTCAGCCTCTGGCGGACAGCACAGCAGTATCTAGTGTTTGATCTCCGGAAGATTTTTTTGCCTTGTTTATGGAGCGACCTTCCATTGACAGGTGAGCTTTTCCATCATAGCACAACTCCACGTCACCTTGGTCACACCTCTGGATCACATGAATCATGCTAAAAAAAGCTTAAAGGGTCCGCCCAATAAGAACCGACGACTCGTTTGGTCAAAATTTAGATGGCCGATTTTTGTAAGTTGATGCCCGATAAAGAGCCTAAACTAGACTGGACTATATTCTTTATGGGCCTACAACCCGAAGAAGAGTTAGAAGAGCTATCCCAACTGCCAAATGGCTACCGTTAAGCTGACAATTCCCGCAATGACATGTGCTCCTAACACTTTGCTGTTCATAGATGGCGATGCTCCATTCTGGGTCAACGCACCTTCATACACCATTGTACTGTTGACGAGTGGTGTGTTGCTATTTGTGCTTGTATTCTCAGTGTTCTGCCCTTGTGATGCTTTTTGGCTGCACAGTTTACCAAATACATAACCGTTAATGCCCTCGTATTGATGCAATATTTACAAAAATCTTAGTAAAAAAATTTACTTTGCTGTGGGGATTTGGAAAGATGTATTAGTGTTTTACGTGGCTCTATGCTTTGGATAAGCTAATAAGTGTACAATGAAGCTTACTTAATGCATTTTTGAAATTATTTTTTGTTAAAGAAGGTATCGAATTGATTTTTAGGTGTTGTTTTATATTTTTTATATGTAGATAAATAGACACAAAGCCACCTACTGCAAAAGACGTGCATTGATTTAGGCAACGTACCATCATACAATAATGAGATACCACCTAATTTTCAATTGCATTGATTGCATAATATAACTAAGATTCTATCTGTAAATTATAAGATTGTCTATGAATTTTTAGGATTGACCAAAGCATTTTGCAGCAAACGTGGGCAAGATGTGCGACAACATCATTTCACATGGGTAGAATTCCCAAGCAGGGGGGCACTAACTCGAGGTCACATGTGACATGTGACATGTCCTGATACTGGCCTATCTTGGGGTAACGTCGAGCCAAAGTGACAAAAACTGACAAACGTTTCTCAAACATTTCTTTATGCGGTAGTGGTAATATCAGGCAGTAAATGAGGACAAAAAGGTCATGTTGACGGCTTTTTTAACGTCTCTATTGACAAAACTACTTCCAAACATTGTCAGATTTGACAGCAGTGAAAAATAATTTTACCTGGTGTTAGGGGTGGGGCAGAAGGTAATTTGGTAATCAGCGGAGGCACAAGTGAAGGTACTGGTCTTATCATCGTAAGCATAGCTGTAAGCGCGTGGACAAGCGTTCTTAAAAATCTCAGAATACGTGGAAGGCCTGCAGGTATCAGGTGTACTGTATGCTCCATGGCAACAATACTGTGGAGACCCAAAAGCTTCACAAGCGCTTTTACAGGCCACGCTTTCCCCTTCCGTACTAGTAACCTTAAGCTCTGAAGGGCACGAGTCGTTCAAATCCACAACGCATCCTGTGCTTGTACAATTCTGACCAGAACCTCCTTGAGGGACAACAAGCAATGGCAAGTTGTACCCATCAACAAGACTCACATCAAAAAAATCCATCCCTCCATAACCGTCAAGCTTGAACTCTGCTAAAGTAGCTGGAGGAGCTGCACCAGTGCCTGAACATTCTAGCTTTCCTGAGCCACAATCACCTGTAACACAAGAGAATTTTCCTGTGGAGTCTTGAGAGCAATATGTTCTGCCCCAGAAACGTCCACCCCATGAAGCTGGTGCTGTGATGGTTTTTGACTCACCATTTTGAAGGGAAAAGCCAGTTGTGGAGAGAGCTGGGGCGTCTGCGTTGGAAAGAATTCCCGGCCATACTGTGTAGTCACATTTGTTAGTTAATGTAAATGTCGTTGAAACAACAGCTGCAAAAACATTAAAAAAATATTAATTTCAAAAATTATATATATAAAAAAGAACCAATCGTGTCAATATTGGATTTCTTGAAAATACTCAGTTACCTTGAATGAAGAAATGGGAAATCAAGAAGGATGATAGAGGGATAGGTAATGTTAGCTGAGACATTGAAGAAGAAGAAGAAGAATTATACGGAGAAATGCCGTCGAGGGAGAACAAGAAGAAGAGTTGCTCGTTAGATTCCGAACCACTTCTCTTCTTCTTGTTGATGTGTACTGAAAAGAGGTAATGTGAGATTCCAAATCGTGCCGGCAGGTGGGGTATTTATAGCAAGATTGTGTTTTTTTTGGATTTTAGAACACTTTTGCTTGCTTTATTTTTTATTTTTTATTTTTTTTTTCTTTTGGTATTTGATGGGTCCTGAGGGCCCGTGGGAAGATAAGCCTGCCAAATTAAGCAGAGGTGGAGCCACATCAATTTTAAATCAGTGCTTTGTATTGTTTCGTTAATTAATTAAGAATTTATTAGATGTGGTAATTTAAAAGGAAAAAAATTAGACTTTTGGTTCTGCTTTTATTTTGGAGGTTAAAATTCTTCTGAATAAATAATTAAAATTTATTTAAGTAGTGGAATAATGGGAAGCAAGCAATCATTTTCTTAAGTTATATTAGGCCTCTTTTCATAGTTTGACCAACCAATTAGGTGAGTGAAAATTGTGAAGATATTCGAACCCGTAATAATTTTCCTTTCGGTAATAATAATAGATAAATTCGATATTAAGCTAGATAAACCTTCATCTGTTGGCAAACACCCAGCACCCTGTTTGGTTGGGCATAAATACTGAAATAACTTTCGGTACAAGTACCTTAACCAGTGATTATTTTCTTTGGAAAAAATAATAAAGATAATTTTTTTCTAAACAGGGAAAATAAAGAAAATAAAAAAAATATAATATTTTTTTTATTTTGAAATGATAAAAATTCATTCTAAATTATTTTATTTATTGCTATGTTTTCTTTTACTAATTTTTTTTATATCAATATATTAATTTGAACAAGCAGTTAATGTTTTCACTAAAGACATCTTTAATCGGTCAATTTAATTACCCTCTAACCATTATTAGATCATTTAGGTTGTGATTAAATTAAGACTTAAATTCACCACTAGCAACAATGACAGTTTCCATTTTCTTAAAAACAAAAAAGACAGTTTCCTTGCTGTATATTCATATGGTAGCAGGAGATGGTCTGGGTATCATTTTATTTAAAATTACATAAATAAAGCATTTTTTTCTGTAATTCTATTTCATAGTCATTTACCCACGTCCTTGGCAAGAAGTTGTTGAGCAGAACCCAGAGCATCTTGATTAGGATGTGGAATTGTGAAATTATTATTATTATTATTATTATTATATCATGGGAATGTTGAAATTAGTACATTTTAATGATTATACAAGGAGGAAATTGCATGCTATCCTTTCTCTCTCTTTTTTACATGCCACTCTTTATTTGTCTTTGGTACTGTGGTATAAAATATATTTTAATTAAAAATATATTTAAATAAAGTTTTTTAATTTTTTATATAAAATTATTAGAGACATCTACTTTCATTGAAAATAGTTTAAAAATTATTTCGGAAAACAAGAACTATCAACAATTGTACTTCTTCTAGCTATAAGAAATGTAGTACGATAGTACTCATTTGGGAAATCTCTACCTAGCATGAATGAAAGTTGTCCAACCAAACCCCATCAAATTTTTTTTGAACTATGATCATTATATTTCCCGTTATCACCACCCTCGTAATTGGATCGGGTTTCTTTCGTTAAAGTTTTTTTCTTTTCCTCCAAGTAAGTCATAATTAGGAGAAGATGGTAGAACAGTTGATCGACCGTTTCTTTGCTGTTCTAATAAGAAAGCTTCTTGCCTATGATAGCATCGATCGCTGGCAGTATAAGTACGTGGGAGACACGAAATATAAATTAAGCAAAAACATTGGATTCGAACAGTTTTGTAACTTTGATTCATCACAAATAGAACGGAGGAACTAAAGATAATAAAGCTATTTATGGTATTCCCATTAACAATAACTGGAACAGTGGATTCGTGTCAAGTAACTAAGGAAACGTTCTTCATCTCTCAACTAGTTACCAAGCTCTGGATATGGTTATTAGTTCTAGCAGTGTTTCTTTGCATAGCTATGAAACCCAATTTAGGTCGACAATGCAGCGATTTGTTAATTGGATCAGGTTTTACTTTGAATAATTTTTATAGTAAAATGATATTATTTTTTAAAACATATATATATATATAATTTCAGTTAACCAGCCAAATAAATATTGAACCCGCGATTTAAGAATTGAACTATAGAGTTAGGATTTATAATTATTTTTTTTCTTTGTGGTTCATGTACAATTCAAATGTTTTAGACTTGGTCCAACTGACTATATATGCATTGGAACGGTCAAGATCTTGCATTTATGTAATCTTCAATTGAAATAGAGTTTAGTAAGAGAAAAGGAAAAAAAATCAAGAAATCGCGTTCTAATTGACCAGAATGAGTTTTCAGACGGTAAATGGTGCGAGAAAGTTTTGATTGTTTCAAGTGTTCAAATGGTTTCTGAACATATATACTAATCGCCAGATAATTTCAAGAACAAAGTATATTTTTCTATCCCAGATTGTCCTATAAAATAATTTTAAAACTGAACGCTTGAAACATGTGGAATTTTGGACCTCAGATAATGGTAAATGGGAATGAAGCCAGTCAAAAGCGTCTTGCAGCCTTTCTGGGAGTTTTATAATCTCCTAGTATTAATTATGGATAATGGGAGTCATCTTTGGCTAGCTTTTCTATAAAGAGACGTTTTTGCTCTTAATACCACGAGGTCAAACCCTGTATTAATCCAATTTCTTCAGCTCTGATGACCAGTACTGCTCACTAAACGGAACCGATAAATTTCATGTTGCTTTCTGAGCATCCTAAGATTATCGATTTGCCAGACAACGCTACAAATCTGTCTGAATTTCACGAAAGACAGTTAAAGTCGGGTTCGACCTCTGATTGTATTAATTAAAATCCCAAATCACATGTCTTCAATTCAATGCTTTTAGGTCCTGTATCAATCACAGTTTTTCAAGGAATTAGGTGGCGAGTACCAGAAATTAGTCTCGCCAGAAAGCAACTACTCAGGCATGATCTTTGGCGTCAAGAAATACCTACGGCCCTTAATTTTAAAATATCTAATGAAGGGCCATCCAATACAGGAAACATGTCAAACATAATTCATAGTACTTTCTTTTAAACATGAGAAAAATATAGCAGTAGTCTTAAGAATTTTCACATAGAAGCCACCACCTTGGACTGGACTGCAAGTTGTGTTCATCCGTGAAAGTAAGATAGCTTGGCACGCTAACTCCATCCACACATATAATGATGGTCAGCCTGGTTATAGCCAAGCTGGGCTGAGTAATTGATTGTTTCTTATTGGCCATGGGGTCACCTTCACCTGGAGTAAATCTATATGGCGGCCCTCAGACCCTTCAAACCCTAAAGTGCAAGCATGCGGTCAAATTAATTAAAATAATATATAAGAGGGCTATGAAGGTTCTTTCTTATAAGGTTCACTTGATTAGTTCATATGTGCTGTCAAAATTTTAACCTTGTTTTGGACGGCCAGAGAGACAGTCCCCTGGCCTCTCGAAACATTTTTTTCTTAAATCGGGACAACCTTAGATATAGTGAACTAGAACAGTGTCTTCGACGCCGTCCTTCGGTTTCTTGAAGGGCTGCAAAGGGATAGCGGTTTAACTACTCGACATAGCCGAGAAATATATATATATTCTTCCAGCAATGTTCTCTCATAGCAACGTAGGGAAGCACACGTGAGACTCTGAGTATTACAGATATGTAAACGAAAGCCTAGGATATTTAACCGTTTAAAAAACAAAACAAGAGGCTGCTCTTCGATCGCTTTCGCTTCATATATTGAAAAATCTGGAATAACCTAGTGGAGGTTGTGGCACACACTTTTGACTTCAACTCTAGGCCATCGCCTCCCTTGATGGGTTGCCTTCAATTCTTCTGATATTTGAAGATGGACGAACACCGAATTAATGAGAACAAAGTTTTAACTAAAGAATAAGTTTTGAGAAGATTGGGAAGCTTTGGGCCATAATTTCAATGTTGAATCCAACGGCAAGGATTGTTAAAACTCATTCTTGAAAAAATCTCTTCAGAAATAGCACTTCTGGTGCCAATACATCATAGTCGCACTGTTGCTGCAACTTTCCTTGACCAGAATTCACATTCTATGGCGGCCTGCTGACACAAACTCCAAATTGATTTGGCATCGGACACACAAAAAACCAAACTCATGGAAATAATTCCCTTCTTTCGCATGGTGAACACTACTAGACTGTCACTGGTTTTTTCTTACTAAAAAGCATATAAATCTCTTTAGCTGTTTATTTCTTTTCCCTTTGCCATTTGACCACCGCCGGCCTGAATTTCCTGCTTTGATTTGTATCGTTCTTCAACTTGCTTTTTAATTATTATTATTTTTAAATATCAAAAAAAAAATATATCAAAAAAATATTATTTAAAAAATATATATTAATACTAAAACATTAAAATCATAAGAATAACGTATAAAAAATTAATTTAATATTTTTCATGTCAATTTAAAAAAAAAAGTAAAATATATGTTAGATAATAATATAAATCATATCTTAATACCTCACCTAATAATTTAAACTATTAGGTTGAGATAGTTCAACATGTTATTAGAGTTTTGATCATCAAGTAATCTTGAATTAAAATGTCATTATTCTTATTTATTTGATAAAAATTAAGTAAAAGATAATATAAATTTGAACAAATTTAAAGCCCAAGGAGTTTTTACTTGAAGATGTGTATTAGAGAATAATAGAAATTATATATTGAAACTTTACCTAATAACTTAAGTTATTAAATTAAAATGGCTCTTGATAATATATATTATTTTAACACATTTTCTATTAATTAAAAAAAAAACACTTTTATTAAAATATATATTACTACCAAACACAAATTCAAATCGAAGAACCAAGGTACACGTTTTTCCTTCGTGAAAGTGTCACCGTAAAGGGCATCCCAAGGAGCAACCTATTCCCAGTCTAGTTCATTTGGATTTCCAGATTCTCTTCCATTCGTCCTGTTAACTCAACAAGTATAGTCAGCAGCACAGCTTATATACCCAATTCATCTCAATTACACACCTTATCATTCCCCCCCCCCCACAGGAGAAGCTCCATCTCTTGTAGGATCAAGTTGTTTAGAGTAATGGTAATGAGTTTGAATTTTTCATTAAATATTTATATAATTTTTAATTTTAAAATTTATAAAAATAATTAAGTTGCGAATAAATTGACCTGTATATTAGTTAGGTTATGAGATAAGACTGCATGCTATTCTCTGCTTGTTGGTACGAAATCAGAATGGTTGTTACGGCACTGCAATGGGATGAAAATGTTAGCTCTTCAATGTGAAGTTCAATTATTTTCACTATCAATCAGAGTTGCTATCTGCATTCTGCTGACGGAAAATTAAGTATCTTTTTCTCATTTAATATTATGACTGGGTTAATATATAGTGAATGATATCGACATAAGTTTTGGGACCATACAACTTCGTCATAAAGCACTTGAGCTTTTAAGATTATAATAAAAAAAAAAGTTTTTCAACAGCTGGCACCCTAATCTTCAGCAGTGTCCTTTTTTATTTCTTGTCGCTAAAGTTTTTTATTAAAAAGTTGTCTCTCATTTGGTATTCGTTAGTCCATCTTCGAAAATCAAAAGAATTGAAGGGGCAGCCCATCAAGGGAAGCATTGGCTGGAGTTCAAGTCAAGGGGCGTCACACCCCCCATTAAGTTGTTCGAGAATCTCTTTATATGAAGCGAATGCGATCGAAGAGCAGCAGCCTCTTGTTTTTTAACGATTAGATATCCTAAGAAAAAGTACGACAAGGATGTGATCGTAGCATGGCCAAATATAATTTGTATTGGTATCTTTTCCAGCTGAAGTATTAGAGCTCGCAACACTGAAATTTAGGCACTCGAGAAGTTCTTTTCACTCGAGAGACAGTGACATTCTCTGGGAATCTTGGGAACCTCTTGATTGCCGAAAATGTTGAAATTTAAACACTAAAAAAACCCGGGGAAACAAATTTAAAGGTATAAGTAATAGCATCGTTGTGACATATATAACTTCTGATAAAAGACAATTACAGGCTCGGGCTAATATGTGTATGGAGATGATGCATGCGTATAGAAACAAAGAATGGGTACCGTCCAATCTTGTTGTCAAAACAAATATAACCTGCCACTATAAAGATCTGATTCACACCATTTGAAAACTGCATATTAGTTCCAAAAACAAAATATGGCATTATCACTAGCTGACTAAACGCAATCGAAAGATATAGGCATCTTGCTATTTGTACCTTTCTATAGACAGAAGGGATAACAATGTTTAAGCAATGTGGGCAATGTAGATAACGTAGCATAAGCTGATCAAAAGACAAGTAAAATTAGAAAGCTTGGGCATCATTATTAAGAAACAGGATAGCTTTATGGGTGTTTAAGTAATAGTTGATTGTTTTTCTGTTTAAAAATATATTAAAATGATTTTTTTAATTTAAAAAACTATTTTTAATATTAGTATATCAAAATAATCTGAAAATAAAAAAATCATTTAAAATAAAAATAGTATAAAAAATCGTTTTTAAAATATAAAAATAAACAATTACTTCTTAATTTAACTTGTTTTATGGCCATCTATCATGTCATACATGTTAAATCGTAAACTGTGTATCGCTTCATGTCCTACGAGACTATGACTCCCAATATCCCTACTTGTGTCCCAAGTTGGAAAGGAAAGGAAAATAAAAGATAAATAAATTAAGGTGCATGTCAAGTTAGCTTCTAGGCGATGGTTATTGAAGAGCCTGTCCTGTGTGGAGAAGTATGAGCCCACCCACCTGCAGATCAGTGCAGAGTAAACGCGAGTGATTATTATTACTATCTGCCTTTCTGAAAAATTAGCGATGGTGCTGGACGGCCATATACGGGACAATAATAGCATGCCTTTTAAGATGATTCAGATCTTGAAATAACTATCCTGCTCATGTCTAGTTCCATTATTGAGTGGCGGTATAGCCCTTAGCAAAGACAGAACCTTATCTAGAAAATGCAAAATGAACCACCTAGGGATCTTTTTCTTAGGCCTAAATCAGCTAAGTGTCTGTTTATGATGTTATGAAGAATATTTTTAAAAATATTTTTGAATTTAAAATATATTACAATAATAATTTTTTGAATTTTTTTTTTTGAATTTTTAACATTAATATATCAAACTATACAAAATCTTCTAAAACAATCAATTTAATACTTTTCAAGTGAAAATCAATGCATAAAGCTTTTTGAAAAAGCATAAACTAACAAATTACCAATCGAACCAGCCCCGATGGTCCTTACCATCTAAAGTGAAAAACGAAGGAGAACAAAAGCGAGGGGATGGATAGAAGAAAAAAAAAGAAAAGGTGGGAATGATATTCTGTAATGGGCCTGGCCTAGACAAGCAAAGAATGTTCTAGGCGGCTAGCCATGGTTACATCCATAAGCCTAAGCCCAGGACATCAATTGCCCTGCTTGTTACCGAGATGAATGTTATACATATTAGACGTTTTGTGAAGGAAAAATGCAATGACAAGATATTTATCTTACAAATAAATACGATTATGTTCCCTTGGCATCTGCTTAGCAAGATCATGGAGGAAACGAGTGAGGGACTTCTGGGCAATTGTGATTGCAGCGTCCACTTCTTGCTCATTTTCTTCCGTAACACCCTTGCGTTCTTGAACTGCATGCACTCTCCGCACAAGTTTACGTAGTTCCTGTTCAATAGATGCCATGCCATCAATATACACAATAGATGACAAGCAATTAAACTTTACCGATGAAGGCATTCATGCAACTAATTATTCAAGCCAACCATGGTTTCTGCTGCTTGGACTACCTAAAAGTGCATAGTATGGGTTAAATATGCTGGATTCACAAGAGCTAAGTAATCGTCTTGAAGCAATAAGTCTCGGCCTTTGGTTCTTTTTGTTTCTCTGGCTGCAAATAAATGACAGGTTCCTGTTCATCTGGTGACTTCATAAGAATACTTGCCCCCTCTTTTTTTTTTCCTTCCAAGCAATATGTTTTCATCATCTAACTTGCAGTAGAAATCATTAGCCTACAAGTAGCTTGAGGGGTCTCATGAACAAATCAAAAATGCAATGATTCTTACACCTGAGGTGACATTTCACTAACCTGACGGTCAAAATCGACGTTGCGAAGTGAATAAACCTCGTTGGTAACTTTTATGTCTCTGTTAATCAGGCCATCAAACCATCTGGTTGCTACATCAATGTACTCGCGCGAACCCTGAAAATTGTACAGATAACAAAATTGTGGTATGTCAACATGGACATTGTATTCTAATTAAGCTTGCACTTTAGCAAGTAGAGAGGAATTTTTTTTTTTTCTAGGTAGATTTAACCTTCTCCATTTTCCGTAAGCGTAATTATCATAAAGGTCAAATATAGTATATTCCACTTAACACACGTCTGCAAGCTTCTGGTTATGGCAGCAAGATGCCTTACGACATATCAAGAATAAGGGAGACCCAAAAAAGAACTGTAGCAATAGATTTGCATTCAAAACCAAAATGATAATGCAGAAACCTTAAATAAGGTCAGTGTCTCCATTTAACAGAAGTTATAAAAGGAGTTAGACTGGAAGAAGATTGAAGAATTTGGCACAACCGTATAATCACTCAAAATTCACACAATTATAATGAAAGGAAATAATTATTCAATATACCTCCTCTTCCGATTCGTATTCCCTTTCTTGACATTCTTCATTTTCCTCCCCAGCAATCTTTTCTTCGGAACCAGAAAAACCCTGCAGCCTACTCCAATCACCGTCTTTCGTACAGTGAATCAAAGCATCCATCAATTCAGGTTCTACCTCCCGCAACAATTTCCCTACCAGTACATTTCACATAACAATGAAGACTCAAGAACACATTTATAATGCCTGAAAAATTGATCTCGAAGATTCTCTACATGTCAAAATATACACCTAGCATGGCGCACAGTTTACTGGGTTATTAAGAAAAATAAAATCCGCGTCATGAAAATAAAATCTTTCTCATTAAAATAAGCAACGAGCCTTGCTCCACACTAAGCAACATCAAATGTATTAGCATGGACCACGAGTCCAAAACTAAGAATACCTGCACGCATGATGTCAATGTTTCTAGGGAGGAGATCAAACAACGTAGCTAGCAAACCATAATGTTCAAGAGACAAGTTACTAAACACTAATGTTTAAAAGATACAGAATCCGACCAATACCAATATAATTATATTGCCTCCGCTTTCCTTCTCGAACATCCGGTCCTAGTCTCTGCGACCAAAACACAAACACCTTAGCTGCATTTTTTTCTCTCCTTCTGAAACAAGAAAGAAATGAAAAATCATCGCACTCCGGATGAGACGTTATATTACAACAGAGGTACCTTAACTAGCATTAACGCATCGAATACGTCTTTCTCAAGTGAAGCCACTCTAAAAAATCGCAAGCAAAACATGAGAAAACTACAAAGAAAAGCTTTAACATTGTTGGTTTGAGAAAAATAAGAAAGGGAGTTTGAGTTCATCACTTGATAATGCGGTTGATTTGAGGCGGAGAAAAGGAGGCCAACTCCATGCCCCAACGAACAGCGCGTCGAGCCTCGCGTTTTTTCTGGTTGCGGCTTTTGTTTGCATCTGAATCCGAATCGCTCACATTTCCTCCTTGTTCGAAACCATACGGTGTTGGAGAATTGTGTAACTTGGGACCACGTGGACGAAAAGGCACGCTACGATTAGCAGCTGCAACTTTAGTGAAAGAAACACGATGTGACGTAGCTTTGGTAGATAAAGTTAAGGACTCAGAGATGAGGTAATTGAGTGCAGCGTAGGAGAAGCAATGGTGATGCAACAGCGGCCACTGCCGGATCAGACGAGCCATTGCTACTACTGCTTCTTCGATGCGCTGCAACAATGCTGCAACGGCAGGTCATTTTTGCAAGAAGAGATCGAGCCTGGTTCGGTAATTTCAAAAGCTCATTCCGTTTCGGCCTATAACTCAAGCCCATTGGAAATAGATCTGTGAAGAGAAAAGGGCCCCTGCTATATTCCCAAAGATGTGTTTCAAGATGATTTATTTAGTGTCCGGTTTGTTTTTGTATTTTTTATAAAAAAAATATTTTTTATTTTAAATTAATATTACTTTTATAATTTTAAATTATTTTAATATATTGATATGAAAAATAATTTTTTAAAAATAAAATAATATTATTTTAATATATTATAAAATAAAAAATATTTTAAAAAACAATCATTCTCTGCCTACCTAGAATAATTTAAGTGCATCAAATTTTTAGAATTACATGCTTTGGTTTCTTAGGAGTGCCATCATTCGCAGGCCGCGATCCAGATTTTATTTTATTTTCCATTTGAATTAGTGATCAATTAACTGAGATTCCTAGACATAGAGAGAAGTGGTTTAACATCTCTTTAATCGAATCTCGATTAAATTAAGTTCTATCAATTTCAATCTGACATAATGTAATAATGATNTATATAAATTATATATTAGAATTTAAGTTATCAAGTCAAATTAGTTTTTTAACATGATATAAAAGCCTATGTAAATAAGTAGTTATAAGTTTAAATTTTATTATTTTTATTTTTTTAAAAATTAAAATCAAATAATAATATAAAATAATATTAGATTGTATAAGTTTTAAATTAATTAAAAAATTAAACTGTTAAAATAATAATACGCGATTCTCATAAAAAAAGAATTAGCAATACACATATATATAAATAAAAAAAATAGTGTTCCTTAACGAGTTAAGTGAGGACGCGTAAATGGGCAGCGGTCATGGCAGTAAAAACCTGACCCTGCCTCGTCCTCTAGCGCCCCAAGTAAAAATTGAGTTTTTCGGGTGGGTAGAGAGGACATCCATTGGACTGGCCCATTTTTCCAAGATGATCTTGAGAATCATTTTGAGAGCCCTCTAGACTTTCTACACAGGCCTCGAAAAGGCCTCTGTCAAGGAATCAAGCTTCTGTCCCATTACACCACTTGTTTTTTTTTTTTTCACGGAGGAAGCTTGACATTCATAGAGGTTTGTTTTCTCGTCTTCTTTCGAGTAAGAATTCATGTGTGTGGGATCAGTGCGGTTAGTCGGTCGCTATTTAGACTGCTGATTCGAGCAATAAATTTTACAGAGTTGTGTTAGTTTGAATGCCTTGTCATGCTTGCTATACAGTTTGCCGTAAGTCTTACCGAGATAAATCTCAAATAAATACTCGATGGTTGACGTATCCTTGCCTATATTTGCTGCCTTGCTTTCTATGTACCTTGAGCTGTTCTCACCATTTACAGTTCAACAGAAAATACATGACGGCTTCGAGGACATTTTATTCTGTTTGATGAAAAACCTCGGTAGGAACTCCACGAAAGTATCTAAACTTCTACACATCATCTCTTGAACAGAATTTGTAAGCTGTTAGGTCACCCAAAAGGACATGCTATCCATTATAATAACGTGATGTTAGCTTATCTGTGTAATACCGTCGAGGGATGGACACAAATTTTATGGTTTGATTTTTGTTATCTAGGATTTGATTTTATTTGCTTTACAGTAGATTTATGCATGTCAAATAAAGCTAAAAATGATTCTAATATCAATAATTCAGTGCGAAATCCAGCCAAACCACTACATAATTTAGCAGCTACCCAGCATTATTTGTTTCCCATCTTCCCCTGGTGGAGGCAGGAAATCCAGCTGCTACAGAATTTGTTGCCATTGTTGTTGCAGACGTTACAAAAGGAGAGCTCATTTGCCTTCCAGGTCAAAAAAGCGAATGGTCATAATCTGCACGTTGTGATGAAATTTTAGAGCCAGTAAAAAGAGGGGTAGCTTAAAGATGCTAGAGAAGATTTGGAGGGCATGGTTGAAAATACGGTAGCACTGGTTTTTCCTGTTGTAATGTGCTGTTTGGTTTAACGCGCCGTTTAGCATCAAGTTCTAACCATGTTTTTATAAGTTTTTGAGTTCTTTTTTCAAAAAAGACTTCAAATTAATATTATTTTTTGGAATTTGTAATCAATCTTGGCTATGATTTTTAATTTTATATATTCACGAAATGGTTCACATAAGTGATTACCATAAAAAAATTTCCATTAATGAAATACAATCACTTAGATTAAATTGTTATATCATCTGCTATTCCAGTCCAGCGAAATGGATCTCGATTAAATTAAGAACAAGGCCGGATAATTTGATGTCTCGAGCCTCAAGCCGAGGATTCCCTCTTTAACTTCTTAAGACTTGGTTTAGGCTCTTCCTTAGTACTTGGATGTCATGGGTTTTTAAAAGTCGAGCCTTGCATAGGACCGAGCAAGGATTTGTTAAAATCACTGCTATTAGAAACTTTTTATGCCGAGACAAATCTCATTTAATAGTAAGAACTAGCAAACGACAAATTCCCGAATTAAATCGTCCCATTGAAGAAAGCTTCCAGTAAAACATAATTCGAGTATCAAGTATTCCAACGCTATATGATAGGATCATCCAAGTAAAACTGTGAAGTTGACTCACGGATGAATGAATAGATTATTTGTTGGTGTGTTGAAACAGTATTTGAACGTATTTTAAAAATATATCTAGTTTGAAAAAACATTATTTTTTTTTATTTTTTAAAAGTTTTTTTTATAATTTTCACGTGTTAATGTTAAATTAAAACTAACATATATTTTTAAAAAGTAATTTTTGTAAGATTCAAAATTCTGAAAAGTATTTTGATTTCTGACATAGCAAAATGTCACTTGATCTAGGAGCCTGGATTTAATCAAGGAAAAGAAATTCGATGGCTGTGATTTGCGGGTTCTTGAAAGTGGATACGAAGAAAGATGTGATGGTCCGGTAGAAGGGTGGCAATATCCCCAGATAAGAAATGCTGGGAGGAAGAGCAGCAATGTCCCATCACTATTTTGCCTTCCCTTAAGCATGCTAAAAAGAAGAAGAAAATCAAGAATAAGAAATCGGCTGGAAGGATCCATGTACTTATATGGTGTGCATGTGGCGATCTGAAAAGCACAGAGCATTTGCCGGCTTATATGGCATTAGATGAAGGTAATATGTTCTTCATTTTTTTTGTTTAAAAAGTATTTTTAAAAAAATATTTTTTTTTTATTTTAAATTATTATTTTATAATAATTTTAAATTATTTTGATATAATAATGTTTAAAATATTTTTAAAAAAATAAAAAATATATATTATTTTAATATATTTTTTAATACAAAATACTCTAAACAACTGATATTGTAATTTTAACATCATTTAAGATTATGTTATGCTTGTTGAGCTTAATATTATATAACTATGATTATAATTGTAAGAGTTGTAAATAATAAAGTTTAAAATATTACTTTTAAAAAAAATTAATTTATATTGAAAAATATTATCTATGTTTTAAATTAAAATATTAAAATTAATTTTTGTATCTCATATTAAAAACAAACAACTTTTATTTTTATAAACATAGCGTGTATATGTTAATGTTTAATTTTATGTTAATATTCAATTTTACTTAAAAAAATAAAATATTTTTTAAATATTTATGCAGTGAAGTCAGTATTAACAAACAAAAAACAATGAGCTCTTTTAGCTCCTCAATTAACTTCTCTTTGAGATTAATTCTCTTAAAATTTAGGCTACTTGTCACAAATGAACTCTTTAATTTTTTAAATTTATTTTTCTTACTACGCGTTGTATACTGTGCTAAATTTGATTTTCCATCCACTTTCCCTACCCACCTCTCTTTTTCTATCCAAACTTCCCAGTAATTTTTTTAGAGATCGGAGTGTGTCCACTTTACAAGACATGGAGGATATATCCTGTTCATACATTTTGAAAATTGAAGCCAATTGTTTCTGAACTCCGAGAAGTTTCAGATTTTCTACACCTCTCTTCCAATCATTGAGCAAAATTCATCCATATGGCTTACAGCACATGAGACACTCCATCGATACATAAGTTTGAAACTGGAACTCCTTTTCAGTTATATCAATCACTCCAGATGCTTCTCGAACCAACATAGATAAAGCTAAATTATCAATAAAAATAGAATCCAGGTTTCATTCCATTTCCATTTGTAAACGAAGCACACTTCACGAATAAAATTCAAATTCCTTGAAATATACTCCACTACAAGTATAATGACAACGAAAACAGAGGCCTTCAATTAGTACTGTTCCAACACATCCAAGTCAAAATCATAGCATTAGTATAAGTGAGAATCAACAATTCCAGGCTGAAAAAATGCCGCCTTGGGACAATGATACAAGAGATTGAGGTCCAATCTTGACTATTTACAACAGGAAATAATCCCCAAAATGTGAGGATTTGGGGATCAATACTGTATCTTACTATTTCATCTAGCAATCTAAGGGGCTAAAATTGATCATGATCTATAATTTTACGGCCTCTTTTCCCATTTACCAGCACTGATCAGTTTCCCATCTCCGCCTTGTATAGCCAGAAAATCCAGCAGCTGCATAGCCTGTTGCCATGGTTGTTGCAGTAGCAGCGGACATTACAAACGGAGAGCTCATTTGCCTTCCTCGTCTGTAAAGGGAGCGATCATAATCAGCCCGTTTTTCAGGATCGGACAGAGTTTCGTAAGCTTCATGGACTCTTATGAACTCATAAGCGGTGTCTTCCCTTTGACCGTTAGCTGCAACATCAGGATGCAAAACTCTTGCTAGTCTTCGATAAGCAGTCTTGATCTCTGAACACGTAGCACCCTTTTGAATCCCAAGAACTTCGTAGAGAGACGATGCTGATGTTGGTGTCGCAGTGCATGATGTGGATCTCTCGGCAGTGGAAGCGCAGGCGGCGCGTACTCGAAAAGGGCGGAAGCTGACACGAGATGGTGACGTATGAGGCTGATTAGTGGAGGTTTTTGAGCCAGTGAAGGGGTATGTGAAGGAGCTAAGAGATGCAAGAGAAGATGTGGTGGCCATGGTTGTAGAGCAAACTATTTTTACTATGCCTAGTTGTGCGTGGTTGACGGGAGCTGAAAGTTCGAGGAACGAGTGACTTCCTGATTTATAGATAGGTCAGGGGTTGGTTAACCATGGTTAGTTTGGTTGGCTAACGATTTACGGGCTTATCCATTTGGATATTTTTGGATCATTCACATGCTGACTCAGAAAACCGTCGACGTATAGGAGAATCTCGTACTCTACAGGCTAGCCAGAGCTGACACTGTACATTTGCAGTCCATGGTATCTGTCGCATCTGTCGGAAGCTTGTGAACCTGTCTCTGAAACCTCTCCTCTTTCAGAACTTGTGGGGTAAATTTTTCAAAATCCCTGTTTTGAACTCGGTCATAATTTATCCCTTTTCGGGAAATAATTTTTTTAAAAAATAAATTTTAAAAAAATAAATTATTTTTTAATATTTTATATTATAATAAAAAATAAACTGAAAAATAATTTTTTAAATTTTTTAAAATTTTTTAAAATAATAAAAAACAATTCTTACAAATTAAAAAAATTAAATGAAAAAATATAATTCCATAAATTATTTCAAATAAAATAAATAATGATCAAAATAATAGAGATTAAATATAAAAAATTAAAAATTAAAATTAAAATAATTAATATTTTATAAATTATTTTAAACAAAATAAGTAATAATAAAAAGAATGATGATCAAATTTGATAGATTAAAAATTTTAATTAAAAAATAATAAGAAAAAAATAGTAATTAAAAAATAAGAACTAAAATTAATATAAAAATAAAATTTTAAAAAATAAAATTAAAAAATAAATATTCAAAACAAAATATACATAGTAATTAAAAGTTTGAGAATCAAATTTGATATAATCAATAAATAATATGATATTTCTAAATTTTTTATAAATTTTGAAAAGTATTTTTTGTTCAAATTTTTAAAAAATATATTTTTATAGAAATCAAATCAAATTTTTTTTAACTACAAATTATTTTTTATTAACTAACTTTTTAATAACAAAAAATTTTAAAAATCACTTTTTAAAACACAATCACAGCTTTTATTTTTGTTGGTAGCTGTGAAGTTAATTGGCTTTTCTGTAGCTGTAGCGGGTTTTTCTAATCATCAAGTGATGGATTTGAGACTTAAGGACAAACCAAAAGACTTTTTAACAAAACAATGGTCAAGAAAAGTTGAGGAGCTAAATTGCAGACTTTCAAAAGATGAAGGGCTAAGTTATAATCTCTGTCAAGATACAAGGAATGGAGAATTATTGGCTCCACCTTGTTGGGGTTTCAAATTATAATCTTCCTGTAAATGTTAATTAATTCAAGATTCATCCCCCCCAGAAAGTGTTGTTCCTTTCATTGAATACGCTGCTTATAGCAGCTCTTGCAGTCTTCAAGGTGTTCCTGGCTCGTCGATCTATTTAAAGGTTGAATTTGCTCACATGAGCATGTTTCATAAGATAGTTCACTTGGTATGCTTGGTTTCGATCATTTTATTTACTTTAATGTTTTGGTCTTACTTGGGAAACGGTTTGAAAGGCACGGCAATAAAAAATACTAGCAAATAACTTTGGCGTCAAGTAAAGGATACCTTGTCTGAACATGTTCAGAGTCTTCAGACCTTACTAGTAATTAGCAGTTTGATATTGTGGCCTGGATTCTTAGAAGTTAAAGGAGCTGGGCATAAATTTAAGCTTTGCTTCGTCATTGTTAGCTTTTAGATCTGTTGCTGGTTATTAAATAAAAATCAAGACAAATTTAATTTAAGCAGTTTGAATTCTTTTGTTGTTGTTGTTTTTATTTTTTTATTTTCAATTGTTATATTTTTTTATTTATTGACCAGGCTGAAAAGCATATATGGAGTGTTTTTTATGAATAGATGAAGAAATATATTTTACGTGTAATATAACTAATTTTTAGATTTACTAAACATCTTGTAAGCCTGGTAGGCAGATAAAACACCACGGGATTGACAGGCTGATGTACAGAGAGGATCGAACTTGGGATAGTCGCAAGGCAAGCTTTGCAATTGATCACTGAGCTGACCCTCAAGCGCACTTAAATTCATATATTTTTTTTAGATTAACATGAATATCTGAGTTAACTTGTGCATATCATGACTAATTTCATGGGCCTTAAAGTTAACGACTATACAAACCTCTTGTGACCATTATATGAGCAACGAAGAACTCAAACATGAGATTACAAAGAAAACAAACTTCCAGGTCTTAAATTTTTATTAGTTGTCCACCACCTAGATAATTACTTGAATTCATATATTATTTATACAGGTAATGGAGAGAATCATCTAGGCTTAAAGATTTATCAAACCTTATTTAAGTTTTATATTAAACCAATGTTGTTTAGAGAGATTGGCTCTCACTTTCTTCTTTTTTTTTCAAGATATATATTCATATAAAATTTTTTAAGATAAATATCTTAAGAAATATTCAAATTTTAATATATTTCACACAAGTATGTAATAAATATCTTATAAATATTCTGGGTATTTATAAAAATGTTTAAATTATATAAAAAAAAATATGTAGATGTTGTTGGAAACTAAGTTAAATAATTAATATTAATGTATAATTTTTTTTATATGTTGCCATAAGAGAATATTTATTTATTTATTTTTATTATCAGGATTTTCTAGTTTTTTCTATAACAAAAAATTGTAATTGTTTTTTTAACAAGTAAGGAATTAAATGAATAACAAATAAATATTTTAGATTTGTTATTCTTTAAAAAATCTGACTTGTGTAAATTGTTATACGATGCTTGTACTTGAATTAAACCATCTAGCTTGTGGCCCTGGGAACTTGTCTAGCTGACTCAGCGATGACAACATTGCAGCGAGTTAACCGTACCGCTATTGTATACATTAAATGTCACAGGCACGTAAGTGCTCATGCAACCACCGTGCCCGAGAGAAATTATACAGGCAGGACACTGTCATCATCATACGACGAGAAAACAATTATTATACAGAGTATCAAAAGAGATTAACTTCTTCTTTTTTACTATTTACTCTCTCACAATTTTATTTTTTTAATTCTCAGTATATTCCTTAAATTTTTATATTACGTGATTTAGCTTTTTTGAGTTAAAATTATCCTTTAATTGTATATTTTTTAAGAATAAAAATTAAATTATAAATAAAATAAAAATATGTAAAACACTTGAAGAGGTGAATTGAACACCTCGCATCTTACGATTGCTATAAAAGTTTATTTTTGTTTCCTATCCTTTAAAATATTATGTTATCAAGTTACTAGCTGCTGTGTTTTTTAAAAAATTTATTTTGATAAAAAAATATATTTTTAGTTATTTTATAATAAAAAAGAAAACAAATTTATTAAATTTCAATATATAAAAAAGTTATTATTATTAGTTATTTCAACCCCTAGAACAATTATTTTTTATATTAAATAATTCTATATAATTAAAAAAGGGTTATAATTAAGTTTTTATTTATTTAAAAACACCTTAAAAATATATATAAATTTGGAAATGATTTTTTGATTTCATGTCGATTTTCTATTTTGGACCTTTTTCTTGTGATTCTAAAGGCCACATGTTGATTTAGCATAATTTATATGGTATTTTTTAGTTTTTTTTTAAAAAAATAAGTTAAAACTATATTTTTTATATAAAAACAAAATCACGGTTTTCCTACTATACCATGGCCAAACTTAAAGCTTAGCAGATGATAGTCTATCCATTACCATGAATAAAACATCATCCACCTCATTAAACTTAAAAAAAAAATAAAAAACCCATGGGGCCATATCTTCAAAAAAAAAAAAAACCATGCAAGGGCCATATCTTCGTGGGTCTTGCTATAAGGCTAGGCAACAAGTATCCTAATTTTATCTTAAAAAAAATAAATTTTAATTAATATTTTGTTTTATATGATTGAATTGTTTTCACTTGTTTAGCATTTTTTTAAATTATGATTTTTTTTATGATTGTGTGTGTGTTTTTTTTAAAGTTAATGTGATTCATCCGTGAGTGTTTTTTTAACAATTTATATAGATTGATTTTTTAAAAAAATATTTTTTTATAAAATTTTTAATATTTGCAACAATATAAAGTATTTATCTATGTTATTTTATTCATACAATTTGAAGAATTAACAAGAATTGAATTTTTTTTTTGTCATGTTTTTTTCTCGAATCCGTGGCTCCATGTTGTTTTTTAGTTTTTTTTACTGTTATATTATATCTTTATTATATTATTAAATCAATCAAGATCTAAGATGAATATCAAATTTATTTTGCTTATTTGAAAACATAAACATCTCTTAAAAAATTTTCATTCTTATTAAAAAAGTTGGAGCTTGGATGTTTTATGAACAATATACAAATAACATCATTAAAACTTTTTATGAACATTATATATATATATATTTATAATATTAAAAACATTTATTTATTGTATTAAATTGTTGTTTTTTCTTCTTTTTATTTGTTATTAGTATCTTATTTTATAATAATATTATTAAATTAATCAAGTTTACTAGCCTCATCAGAATAACTAGAATCTTAGATTTTTTTTTGAAAAATATCTGCATTATTTTAATTTTTTTTTACTATAAAAAAATTGCAAGCCCGCGTAGTGAAATGCTGCAATCCATTTGGTTTGGATTATTTACTCAGGAAGGGTTGACTGGAGGGGCTAGAGGGATTATTATACATTGTAAAACTTTTATTAACATATAATGTAAATCAATACGCGTGACGCCACAATAAAGTCGTAGGTGAACTGTATAATACTTCTGGATATGCCCTGCAACAACGTCACCATCATTACCTTTTCCCGTTAAAAAAGTCAAAAGATTTTGGAGCGAGCAAAACTTTGTTTTTGGTTTTTTTATTTACATGAGGAGTATTATTCCGCTTACACGTAGATAATCCCTATAATTTATTGAATATCTTGTAAATTTAGTAAATATATAAAACATTTTAATATCAATAAAATAGAAGGCATGTGAACCCAGTAGACAGTAATTTTTATTTTTATATTTGAAAATACTTTAGTATTTTTTTTAGAATTTTTTGAAGTCATTGTTATAAATAATTTTTTAAAAAAAATATTTTAATTTATTAAAAAATAACCACAATCATAATAATATCAAGCTATTAACCGTAGAAATATGGCTCAGCCAATGGCGTCCTTGTAACTCGTGATGCGTCTAATACAATGCATTTGCCAGCTTGCACGAGGCTGCAATCTCTTAGATGTATTCAGATAAATTTTACAATTAACATATAAAAATAGTGAATAAACATAATTTTAAAAGTCGCTATTCCGAACATAATATTATAGTTTAAAAACACACGTAATGAACCACGACAATCAATTAATATCACGGTTCTCAAAGCGTCATGTATTTTTTATTTTTATTGATAACTTGATATGTCAAGTCAATTTATACTTATCATAGTTAATTTTTAAATTCATTAAATATTTTACAAATCTAATAAATAAATAAAATACAGTGTAAACATAATAAATATACATGCTAAAACTTGAATCCAGGATGCAGAGGCAGGAAACCCTGCCAGGATACCAGCCTCGGTGCCGTATTTTTTATTTTCTTGTTTCTACGACACGCGCCCCTTCTATCTAAGGAGGTACTGGAAACAACTGATAAAGAAGAAACAAATGCAGATAATCTGGAGACCACCCAAGCTACTGTTGATGGTTCCAAGGCAGGGGATGCTGAGAAGCAGTCTTCAGAGGCAAGTTTATTTATTAGTTCATAGTAAATTATCGCGCTTCTAAGGTGTAATATTTTTTAATCGCGATTGACTAATTCATATTAAACTATCACGCTTCTCGAGTATAATATTTATTTAATCGTGATTGGAAACAGAGAAATTTAAGTATATATTGCGTTTTTAAAGCAAAAGAAGGTAAAAAAATATACTATTTTATTAAAAAAATAAATAATATTATTTTATTAAAAATTTTAAATTACTATGCTCATTTTTAAAAAAAATCCCCTGAATTCCAAGACTCCCACTTCGAAGGTTAATCTTTTCAACCATGTTGGTTGTCGACCAGTCAGGATTAAGCATGGATAAAGAAACCACGTAGAAAATGTAACCTTCGCTTGATAGGTTGTGTTCGTGTCGAAGGCACGTCGAGGTTGTGTTTATAATTGCTATAAAAATTACTCTGTATCTAAAAAAATATAATTTTTAAGAAATTATTTATAATATCAAAATAAAAAACACAACGCAAACAAACAGTTCCGAATTCTAGCGTGCGATCCGCCATTTTGCTTGGTCCTGAAAAAACAACAACCAATAACTGATCATATAATTTGTAAACCGTAACTCAAAAAAATATTATGTGATTTCGTTTTTTTACAAAAAAATAAAATAGAAAGAAAAAGATTTTTTTTTTTTTTGGATTTACGTGGGGTGTTCGGGCCAGCTTACGCGCATCACGACTAATCCCCACGGCCCACTGAATACCCTGCAAATCTAGTAGGCATGTAAGGCACCGCGGGGGTGACAGGCATGCACGCCCGGACTCGAACCCAGGTGCAGTAGAAAAAAAAAGAAACTGATGACGTTGGACTTGGTTGGCCTACAGTTCCGAGCATTGCCATAAGATGCGACGGTTTGATGACTCATTGATTCTAGAACTTGTTTTGGATAAGAATGAAAAAACCCCATTTTTTTTTTTTATCTTATAAGGGTATCGAGTGCCCCAGGTCTTGAAATGTCACATGCTCAGATCACATGGTGAGAATGTCACAGAGGGGTTGCTCTGCAGAGCATGGACGCGTGCCTGGCTCTCGGGCAACGGACGGTGGACCACCGCAATAAAAGATGACATGAAGATAAGTCGGCCATAAATGTACGCTTTACTTTTCTTAGCAAATTCATTGTTGGGAGCAGCAACTTTATGCTGAAATTGCAGGCACTCCCGCACCGCGCGGCTTAGAAAATTTATCTTATTGATTTAGTAGAATATACTAGAGATGATGGCTGTAAATGTGTTCTTATATTTTAAAAATATTTTTAAAAAATTTAATTTTTTATTTTTTATATTAATATTTTTTTGTTTTTTTAAATTATTTTGATATAATAATATTAAAAATAATTTTAACAAGTAAAAAATATTTTAAAAAAACTATAATCACACTTATAAATACACTAAAAATAATATTAATGCATGTAAATTTTTATCAAGTTGATTTAATAAACAAAACTATAAATTTTTAATTTGATCTATCGAATATATCCTTACTTGGATATATATAATAGAAAACGAAGTTGATTTTATAATGAAATAATTTAAAAAATAGGGTTTCATATAAGTTTAGAATTTAGATTTTGAACAGTTACAAGAATTGAACATCACTCTTTTTTTTTTTTAATTTTCAATCCAAATTATTTTTTAGCCAAGAGATTAGGACCTGAGTAAAGAGCCCACTAGATAAATAGGAAACTGGCTAGCCCAGGCAGGACTCTACATTGGATCCAACTTTCTGATCAGGATTAGCAGACGCAAGGCAATCTCTATTTTGTCCACGTATTGCCCGAGAGAGGACATGGTGGAAAAAGCCCATTTACAGTCTTGAAGCCCAGGAAAACACCATCAATTCATCCATGATAATCTAGTTACTGAGCTATCTCTAATATCGATTTAATCACTATTATGTCCACGAATCGACAGAGAAAAAAGACTCGTACCTAGCTTATAGTTATGATAAATTAATAGCCTTGATTAAAAAGTATTTTCATTATTTTAAAATTTAAATAATATATTAATTAATTTTCATGATCCAAAAAGTATTAATTTACAGAGCCTCTTTAGCTTAATTAATATTGTCCTGAATTTTTGTTTTTTCTCCTCCTTAACCTATTGTTAAATAGGTGTGTTCAACGAAGCTTGGATATTTATTTCTTGTAGATAGCGAACACATATATAGACCTATAAAGAAAAAAAAAAGGAATTTGAAACTGAGGTACATATTTTTAATTTTTGAAGACAATAAACACTAATTTTAGATAGATATAATTCCAATAAAAAAGAATTGACTTGCTGTCCCACCATCTCTACCTCTTAATAAGCATAATTTAAATACATCAAAAACTTGTACTCAACCAGTTATGTGAAAGACATGTCATTTGGTGTGAAGGAAAACCCAGCAAGGCCACAAAGGGTATTGACTCGATCACCATCCAGATATGCGAGTGGGCCTTTATTATCCCACATCGACAAGATAGGAAGGGAGGGTCTCAGACCTTGCTATAAAATAGAGAAAACAACTCGATACCATTCATGATCCTTCAGGGTTTAACGGGATATGATGAGTGGTTAGTGCTCGCATATGAACATGCGAGAAGGGTGTCCAGCTCGCTCCCTGGTTACGACAACCGGGCACTCCGGTCTTCACCTATCTGATCCCTAACTGAAGGCATCCCACAAATTCTTCAAAACATTATAAAATTTAGCCTCCGAAATTTCTGGATTTTAGTTGGGATAAAGCTTATATTGTGTTTTATGGTTACATTGTTAGATCTAAAATAAACAAAGCTAGAAAGATAAAAAAGTCGATGTTTTTCTCGCGACTAGGTTGCGCCGCTCTGGTTCTGGACCGACTTCTTTCCCTGGGACTGTTCTATTCGAGGTCTGGCTCACTGGGCTGGGCTAGCTGAACTGTGGCCGAGTTTCAGATCCTTGAACTCAAATACCAAACTCGACTAGGTGCACAATTATGAAGCAATTAATGGCCCAAAATACTTCCTGGTTCCTGGTCAACAAAAAGATCAAAACAATAAATTCTATTTTACTTTCTTTTTTCTTTTTGGAGAATGATCCCATGTAACTTAGCATACAAGCAGTATAAAGTTTGATTTGTGACAGATCACTTGGCTTCTGTTGGATTTACTAGTTAAGGTGCTGTTTGGAATTGGGTTTGAAATAATATTTTATAAATTTTTTTAATTGTTATATTAATTTTATATATTTCTAAATAAAAAATAATTTAAAATAAAAAAATAACCGTTACAATATTTACAAACAAGTGAAACTTTCAAAAGTGAAAGTCTTTTCAAATTAAGAAAAAGAGAAGAGAAGGAAAAGAAGCAGCACATGATAGGACGGGAAGCCGCCTGTAGTTTCCACGAAAGGCGCCTCTGCGGCGGCTAATATTTTGTTTCATTTCTTCATGCCCTAGCTTTTTGCAAATTCCTTTGAGTTCAAAGAATGCAGTCCTAAATTTACATCCCATAAATGATTATTCCTCCTCCGATCCTCTTAGACACAGAGCCATCCTGGCTTTCTAGGAAATGCTTATGTTTGACGCGGTTCTGAAAACACTGAGAAATATCCCAGCTCACACGCCTACGGAAAAGATTCAAAAAAGGAAATGAAAATTGTAAGCATTATAACAAAATTCAACAAGAAAATGAAAGGAATTATACAAAATTCCCTTAAATGATAAAATTCCTCCCCTGTTTGATGCAGGGAAAGGAAACCGAGATGCCACTGTGATCTTACCGTACCTGATCTTCTCCGATAACAAGATAATACCTGATTACAGAAAAAGGAAACCAAGGTGAAATCATAACCATTCCTTTCAACAAATTCTTGCGTTCCCTGTAAATCCATGCATTTCTAGATCTCAGATGAAATGATGGGATTTGCGAGGGACAAAAACGCATAGAAGAGGGACAGTAGGAAGTAATAGAAGATTTTGAAGGAATAAGATAAAGAATCAGTCAAACTAAAAGTGGTTTCAACTAATCTAATCTCCTAACCATGTAGATGTTGGTTCAGTGGCAGGACTTTGCTAGGAGATCAAGCCAGTTTCCTTGGTGGTTCGGTCTTCCTTGTAACTTGTTGGTTTGTGTTTAACACGCAGTCCATCAGGGCAATGCTTCAAGGCTAGTTAGAGAGAAGGTAATTACCAAAGCTTCCTCTCTTAGTTTTTCTCACTGCCTTTCCCATCTCTCCAAAATCTTCTCTTGCCTTCTCTTTATCCTCTACTATGGATTTTTGTCCCTGCTAATCTCACCCATCCATTATTCATAGACGACTGTTCTTCCTCTCTGTTTGCAACGGTAATTCCGAAATCAGATGTCTGCAATCTCAAATAAAGAACGTAAAATAAACTACATCACAATTCACAGGGAACAACGAATTGCAATACAAAAAACCTGTCTATAACCCATTAATCATGTAATGAAACTTATGTAATACGTACCTGACTCTTTCTTCCTTCAATCCATGGATTCACGTTCCTTTTCGCATATGTTAAACTTGAGTATAATGCTGTATTTTATAAGAGAAATTACAGCAGAGGAGTTTCGCTTAGGGCCGCGTTTCCTCGGGCCTCGAGCACGGTTTCTTGGAAATTGCATCGTAATCACGTCTATTCCCCCCACTTCACGAATAACTTGTAGGAAAATGAAAGGAACATGTTGTGGTGTAAAACGAAAATTACGTATTTTCTCTCTCAAAAGAGTAATTAGAAGGGTATAATATAACTAATTACTATTTATGCATTAAAGAAATTACTAGAAAAAATATTAGGTATAATATAATTTATGATATACGTAATCTGCTCTCCCGATAATTCTCATGCAAACCATGTTGAAATTAATTTTAAAGTCAAAAGTAGTTTTTAGTTCTTCTAGGTATTTTCTATGATCATGCAAATATTAAATTAAGATGTGTTTATTTTTTAAGTTTATTGAATTATCTTGTAGTAGAGTGTGTGTGTCTCTCTCTATATATATTGAAGTATTGTATATGTCCAGTAAAATAAAACTTTCCTTGCTCTTCTCCCCTAGTTATTTTCCAACAAACTCAGAAACCACTAGGAAATTGCAGGAATCAAGTAAAGTGTAGATCAGCCATTCTCGCACGTAAAAATCAAGGGTGAAGCACATTTTGATGCTACAAGTCTGCAACTGTTCTACCGCATGCAGTTGCAATTATTTAAGAAAAAAATTATCAACATCAGCTTTAATGTGCTTACTTAGTTTACTTTGATGTGCCCCCGCGTACACTATGCATCATTCAAGTTTTAATATAAATATAATTCATTTATTATTTGTGTTGCCACATGATAGATGATTTTTCAACTCAATTATATATTTAAGTTGAGTATGCGAATCAAAACTAACATTCTTTATAAGTAAATAATGCAGACCTTACAATTTCTAGACTTTTTCTATAAAAATGGTCGCATGTTTGTAGTTTTTGTATGGGAAGGAGAGATAAAAATAAGATGAAGTCAGAGAGAGAGAGCGAGAGAGGGAGGGAGATTAAGCTAATATATTAGCAGCTTTGGAACAAATCAAAAAATTAACATAGGATTGTTTTATTTTCAATTATTAAGGCGTAATATGTTATCAATTATAGGAAGACGAAAACTGGAAAGCAATATATATATATATATATATATATATAAAACACGAAAGATTTTACTCGAATCTTACTTTATTGCCATACAACCTGTCACTGTCATCCTCCTCTCAAGCTGCTTCATTTTTTCTTCTCTCAATAACAAACACATCTGCCCTAATTCACACGTATTTTTAGGCCGATTTTTTATATTAAAAAGTAGAATTGGTAACGAAAAAACACACTGATTTTAAATTCGATATATTCCCAATAAAAGTTTTTTCCTACACGCATAGAAAGGTTTTGAACCATAACAACATTCATATATGAAATGTTATCATATACTGATAAATATTTCCTTCAAAATTCAGTTTAGAAACGGATTAAAAAGTTGATATGGCCTCAATAATGATGGGGAAACAATAATTACTGAGGATATGGTGACGAATGGAAAGACTATTTAACAACCCACCTTAATTATATATTGGTCTAAAAAAACAAAAAGAAATCAAGTAATATTAAAAAAGAAATTCTCTTAATTGTTGCCGGTTTAAAAAATATATTTTTAGTCATACTTTAAAAAATAACAGATTTAAAAAATACATATTTGGTTAAAATTGATATAAAATAGATTTTTTATGCAAAATAAAATAAAAATCATCTTGAATGAAGAATTTAATATTTTAATTCATATTTAAAACATAAAATACAAGAATTATCTAGTTAAACAAATATCTTTTTATCCATGATCAAAGTAAAAAACACAAGTTAACATAATATCCAATACCAAACGTAGGCGATGCTTTTCCACTATCCACTCGGACGCTCCCTCCTTGCCCCTTCCATATTGTTTTTGCAAATTCTTTCCACCTAACAAAGAACCCCTCCCCTTTTTGAGAGGGAGCAAATTATAAACATCTTTAAAAAAGAAAACAAGAACATACCTTATTTCAATACTGAATTGCACCATGGTCGTATCAGAGCAAATTAACAATATGGGCGTGACTCGCGAGGGACAAAAATGCATAAGAGAAAAAGAGAGGTATTAGATATCGATCTTTCTTTTCCCCTTTCATGCCCTTGTACACATCTCTCTTATGCGATTTTTGCCCCTCGCTGATCCCATCCATGAACAGGGCACAAGCACTGAGACCAAGGAGCTTGCACACCGGCAGTAGATCCTCCTCCTCGTTGCATGTCAAACTAGAAGGAGACGTTCCTTTAATAGAAGGAATTCGGCGGCCCAAAGAAATATCCTCGCAGATTCAACATGAGCCCCGTCCGAGTTTTTATAGAAAAAAGGCCGTCAGTTGTGTTTTCCATGAAATTTCTTCGACATTACTCTCCAGCCCTTTGATGCAATACCAACCACAGTTGCTGAATTACTTCGTTTCTTTTTTTCCATACGTTGAAAGAAAAGAGTAAGGATTAGGGTTTTAATAATCATTTCCTCCCAGTCGCAGGGCTAAGATGAATTTCCTCGCGAACTAACGGAGGCAGACACGGGAGCCACGCGGGTAGAATTTAGACAATGGTATTTTATTGCTTTTGCCCCGGCAACCGAGTGCAATTTTTATTTTTTATTTTTATAAAATTGCCACCTTAATAACTAAAAAACCAGAAAACCCCCCAACCTAACGTGTACCCGGTAAACAACCCAACATGTTAGTTTTGGTTTTTTTATTGAAAAAAATAAAGTCCACGTGCTATTGATTGATACCACCTAATGTAGAGTTCATTTTTTAAAATTATTTCTATGATTTTTGTCACATATTTGGAGTTTTTGGAGGGAAAGAAATATAAAAAGAAAGAGTTAGGATAAAGTTGGAGAGAGAGATATATAAGCAAGCTAGTTATAATTATTAAGAAATAAGAAATATATGTGTGTGTATATATTATTAAGAATAGAATAATATTTCCAGTTTAATTTATATATAATTTTTTAGTATTTAGGTTAAAATATGTATTTTTAGAGTAAATAAATTATAATTTTTTTTATTTATATTTTTATTAATTGAATTTTTTTAAAAATAATTAGTTTTTATTTTGAGTAGTGTAATATAAAGCATAATATTTCGCGACTCGTGAAAATCGAAATTGAACAAGACGGTGCTTGCACAGAAATTTCACCTCGCGGGCGCGGGAACCCACCATTAATAAAGTATTCGTGTCACCATCATACGCAAGCCTCGACAATAATTAAATTGCCGTCAACCCAAAGTAAACTAACCACGCTATAAGCGACTAATTACTTTAATTTCTTCATAGTGAATCTGTCTTTACAATTATTATAAATATAATTCAAGAGGATGATAATGTGTATTGTTATTATGAAACTCCTTAACTGATGTATAGAACAAGTATTTTGGCTATGAAGAATTAATTAAATTATCAGAACCAATAATTTAATCAATTATCTAGGATATAAGTCATGTTTTCAAGTTATTTAATTTTTTTTATAAAATTATCATTATTATTACCATAATGTTAACCAGTTAAAAAATGTTTAATATAAAAAAACTGATGATTTTGACAAAAGAAGATTATTAAGAGGTAAAAAATAAAAAAGTAATGTTATCCTAAGAAAATAGTCTGCAAAAGATTTTCCACTATTGGTCATTTTCTAATTGGCTAACATGATATTATAATCATTAAAGAAAGAAAGAAAGAAAGATATTCCAATATCACCACCCTAAGAATCCTGATGATAGCCTCGTAATTTAATTAGCATTTACATCCTGCTGGTAACTAAAAAAGAGTCATGAAACAGCAACTTCATGCACTCAACAAATTCTTTATAAACTGTGCCTTTGCAAAATGAAACCACAGGGAAATTCCCTATAGTTCCCACTAATCACACTGCAGATCTTGTTGTTGAAAAACTCTCAATATCAAATTTAATTGTTCATTTTAACTAATTAATTTGCGTATCTTGCTATTAATTAGCGACAACAGCTGACGAAGGGCTCACTTTTCTAGTTTTTGTTAATATCCTTTAGCAATTATTTTCAAGAGTTAAAACAGAAACAAAAATCAAAATTAACGAGTGCTCGTTGAAACGGACGCAAAACTATTAAGAGATGCTGATGCTTTTCAGCTGCAGTGTTTGTTGACAAACCTTTTATCAATTACAAAGCAAAGCTTTGAAACTCTGCATATTTTCTCTTCTTGTTTATTGAATGAACTTGGCTACATATAGCTTTATAGTAGTAAAACAAATATCACGTGTGCAGTTTCTGTTATCATCACAGTTGCTAATAGAAAATAATTTCCTAACAGAATCAGTTATTGATTCTGTTATTTATCTTCTACAGATATAGACACGTATTTACTAGTCAATTCTTCATTTAAACCAACTGTGATAAATAGTTAGTTTAGCTTAATAGCTCTGCATATTCCCATCTTATTTCTAAACTTCTGGAAGGAGTCCAACTTCAATGGTTTTGTCATGATGTCCGCAGTTTGTTCTTTTGTTCCACAATGCAGTAGTTCATCATTAGCAAGTTCTCTCAAGAAATGAAAACCGACATCAATATACTTGCTTCTCCCATGTATAATAGGATTCTTTAACAATTTAATAGTGAAACTATTATCACACATAACTATGGTACTCTTCTTCTGAACATGTCCTAGTTGATTCAAAACTCTTCTCATTCACACCACTTGACTTGCACGCCCTACCACAAGCGTTGCCTATATAGTTGATAATATGACAATTAGCTGTTTCCTTGATAACTAAGACATTGCCCCTGAACTTAATAAAAAAATATAACCTAAAGTGCTCTTTTGATTATTTAAATCATCAGCATAGTCATTATCAGTATAATTGATCAAGTCATTCGAGCTCCTCTTCTTGTACATAATTCTATAATTGAAAGTACCCTTTAGGTATCTCAATATCCTCTTAGCAGCTTGTAGGTGTAGGTCTAGCCATGTATTTGCTAATCAAACTTACAATGTAAACTAAGTTCAGACGAGTTGAAGTGAGATACATGAGGCTCCCGACGAATTATTTGTAAAATAATTCATCAACTGCAACTCCATTTGCATCCTTGCTTAGTTTGGAACGTGGAACAATCAGGCTATTGAATTCACGACTTTCTATCATTCCAAATTGCTTCAAGATCTCGAGTGTATATTTTTTTTAACAAATGAAGATTCCATCATTTTTTTGTGATACTTCAATGCCAAGAAAGAGCTCTATTTTTTTCAAATCAATAATCTCAAACACTTGCATCATTGAACACTTGAAACTACTTATCATCTCTTCATCATCACCCATGTATACCAAATCATTGACATAAACACTTGCAATAAGCATTTTTCCTTTTTTGCTTAGTTTAGTGAAAAGTGTCTGCTCATTTGGATATTTTTCAAAACTCTCATTGATAAAGTAATTCTTCATGTGCTGCACCAAGTTTGTGGAGCTTGTTTTAGGCCATACAGTGCCTTATGCGGCTTGTAAACTTTGTCCTTACTTCCCTTAACCTCATAGCCTTTTGGTTGTTCAATATACACATTTTCATTAAGTTCATCATGGAGGAAAGCTGACTTCACATCCATCTGAAAAATATTCCAGTTTTTTTGAGTTGTTAGAACCACTATCATCCTTACAGTTTCAATTTTTGCCATCGGAGCTTATGCTTCTGTATGATCTATGCCATGCTTTTGTGTGTAACCTTTACCCACCAAACATGTTTTGTGCTTTTCAAATTCTCCATGCTTATTATACTCGATTTTATAAATCCATTTCACCCTAATTTTCTTGACTTCAACAAGTAATGTAACTAATGTCCATTTCTTATTCTTCTTTATAGACTTGATTTCTTTGTCCATAACTAATCTCCAGCTTGCATCTGTCAGTGCTTCCTAATAATGCAATGGATCATTTGACATTATCATAGTTAAATCTTTATCTTTAGAAGAACCGAGACTCTCCCCAGTAATATAATCCTTTATACATATAGGAGGATTTCTCATTCTTTTACTCCTTCATTATCTTCATTGTCTCTTTTATCAATACATACATCTCTCTCAATAACTTCAATATCTCTTTCTTCAATGCTTGCATTTCCTTCATTATCCCCACTACAATTATCCTCAAGTTCAATGTTATTATTATTAATACCATATACTCCTTCTCCATCACTATCTCTCCATTCTAAGTCCACCAACACCTGCTTTTTAAAGTTCTCATCCTAATCCCATTATTTCTCCTTTTTAAATATCATATCTCTACTTACCATTATATTTTTTATAATCAGTTTGAATAGTCTATAGCCCTTAGATTCATCACTAACACCTAGAAGTATACACTCAACACTTTTATTGTCAAGTTTAGTTCTTTGTAGCTCTAACACATGAACATGTGCTACGCATTTAAAGACACAAAAATGATCACCAGAAGGCTTAATTGACCGACTAGATTACTTCCAGTTTATGTTCTATAAAATGATTTTTTTGTCACTTTGATTTCTTCATCAAAGTTTTGGTCTTAGATGTGTAGATTAATTTGAACTTTTGAATCACTTAATTTCGATATCAGAAGCTCAAGATATTCCTATTTGAATATCTAACGTGCAGGAAGAAAATTTAACCATGGGAAGGATATAGCCCAAGTTTGGGGGACTAATTCGAAGGATTTTTTCTAGACTAAGGACTGAATTAAAAGGTGTTAAAATGAGGGATTGAATTAAAAGCTGGAGAGGGAGGCTGGATCATCATAAATGAAAAGATTTTTACCACATCGAATAAAAAAAATAAGAATTTACAGTTACACCCTCCATCTGATTTCTTTTTCTTTTTCTCTGTTGTTTTCCTTTCTCATAACGTCTGATTGTTGGAGTTGAAGACCATGTTTTTTTTTGCCTCATTTCAAAGGGAGCAGCTGGCTGTATATAAGAAAAGAAAAGAGTCACACCATCCTTCAAAACTGGAAAAAAATCAGACATAAAGCACTACCATAAAATCAGAATATTGCAGTTTTCTTTTGCATTTTTTTACTGCAAATCAATAGGAATTTGCGTCCCAGGATTAATGCATTGAATCTTTCCCAAATAGAGATATGTTAGACTATATATAAGCCTCTTTAATGACTTATGGTGACAGAAAAAAAAAAGAGATCGAAAGGCAGGAGAAAAATAAGAAAAGAGAGAGTACAGAAGGGAGATGAACGAAAGCAAGAAAGAGAGCAGAAAAGAACAACAGAAAAAAAGCAGAAAAAAAAGGGGTCACTATAGGGGAAAAGAAAAAAAAGACAAGATGAAGAAGGGGTTTTGCTCTAAAGTTTGACAATAACGCTTGCTCGGTTGCACCTCATCTTCTGTAGAAAAGAAAACAGTGAATGCTGCCTTTACTATTTTATCTGTGCTTTACACATTTGTTTTCAATGTTAAATTATACAGTGAATGCTTCCCTTTTATTATTTTCTGCCATGGTTTTGAGTTTTGGATGGATGACTGTTAAGAGTTAGCTAGCCTCTTGTTTTTTTGCTTCCCTTGTTTTGTTTTTGCAGTTGGTTATTTCTTTCCTTTAGCTGTTTTGGAATTAAGGAATTAGGGAAAGGGGCTATTGTTTTCTTCATCAACAACCTCTTTTTTAGTTCATGTCCTTGCATCATTTTTTCTTTGATAGGTGGCCAGACCTGTTTTGTTTGCTAGTCCGATATATATATATATGNCGTTCCAAGTTCTTTCTTTTTTGTATGAAATTAGCATGGTCGGAACTCCCGGATTGTAAAAATTTAGTCATGAGTCATGGTCACATGCAGTAGGATTTTGATTTCAAAATTTTAGTTTCAAGACTTTGGTTCTCTCATGCATATGGATTTAGTCATTTCCAGTGTACAGAATCTTAAGTTGATTTGGCTTTGAATGATTTTTATGATTTGTTTCAAGTTTCTTATAATTCTTGTAATATGAATAATGGTTTGCTACTTTTCATTTTGATGTTTATGTCTAATCGTGATGTTTGCATTTTAACAAAAGAATATATAAAAATTATTCTCATGTGTGTTGTATAAGCCCTATACCCTAATATTGTTTTTCAATTTTTTTATATACAAAAAATATAAGTATTGGAAGTTTTAAAAATATGTTTTCGCATTAATTTCTTAAACACAAAAATTATTTTTTTGTATTTTTGGATTTTACAACATGGTTGTAAAACTCCAAAGGGTATTGGCCAATATTTCAAAAAAAATATAAAAAATTTTATTTTGGAGAGAGGGAATTCATTTATTATTTACCGCTAATGTTTAGATAAAGAAATACTTAAAGTATGAATATCTAAAATATTATTGAGAATAATTTGTTATTATTCACTGTTAATATTTGGGTAAAGAAACCTAAAGTGGTAAATATCCAAAGTAATTTTTCTAGAAATAATAAATTCGCACACATCCTTGAAAGAAGCCTTGATTATAATCAAGAATATTTTAATTTTTTTACTCTACAGTTTACAAGTCATGAGAGTATAAAACACTAAGACAAAAAAAAAGATTTTTAAAGCACTCAAGATTTCTAATTTTTGTCCCTCCTCCTTGCGACTTATGAGTTGCAAACTCTTGAAATACCAAGGAAAAAATGAGCTTGTAAAGCACATCGAATCTTATTGGATTTCTTCCTTAATATATTTAGTTAGAATCAAACTAAGAAAAACTGAAGGGATTAGAAAACACCAACACCAACACCATAACAATTATAAGACAAATCAAACACCAAGCAGCTTATTTTAAGTAGGACCTTTCGTTTACGCAACCAATGCCTTGTCTTAAAATCTCTGAAAGACTAATTATGTTTCCTAATAACCATAATATTAGGTAGCGACTCCCTTTTACATAAAAAAATAAAACTTAAAGAGTACCTCAAAATCAATTGATGGTCACCACGACATCGCGCTCTGCCGGAAGAGTGCGACACTCATCATAGCCAATCTTTACCGGTCCCTAAAATTCTTTTAAACGTAGAAAGTTTTTCATAAAGATGTTCTAATGGTCATAGTAACCATCAAACCAGGAAATGGAAAGCTGCACAAAATTTCCTTCACTAGACATCTCTCTTGTACTCTATGTTTGGATGGTTTAAAGCTGCGGCTGTGATACCGATTGTTGACAAACCTTTTATCAATGGCAAAGAAAAGTTTTGTAACTCTCTGTATATTTTCTTTTTCTATGTATTAAATGAACCTGGCTATATATAGCCTTACAGTAGTAAATGAAACAAAAGAAATATCACGTGTGTAGTTTCTATTAGCATTACAGCTGCTAACAGAAAATGATTTCCTAACAGAATCAGTTATTGATTCTGTTATTTATCTCCTACAGATATATGCACGTATTCCACCTGTTAGTGTTTGGTGGCATCATACCGTCGAGACGACTTTTCTTAATGGCTTAAAATTCTTTTAACAGCAACAGGCACTTGGTTGCTGCCGAGTTACTTGAGATTCTTTCTAACAGGCAGCTGGAGAAGGTTCCCGGCAATAACTATTTCTGTAAGAGTATAATTCCAATGGTGTATGTTTTCATCACTTGATGAGCATTCGCTGAAGGCTTCAAGTCTCTTGAAAAAGATGAGACTAAATAACATGAAATCCTTTTTATTTGTTTTTTTTTTATCGAATTAAGATAAACTCTTAATTTTTAAATATCTTTGTTTAACAATTATTTTTTCATATTTTTTTTTAAGTTTTAACTGCACATAAAATCATCTGATGCTTGAAATACATTTCACGTGTGCTCATACAATGATTTACAGGTGTAATGAATCTTAAACTTTCTTACACGATTTGTAGATTAAAAAAATAGATAATGAAATTCACAACAGAAAAAAGCTTGTTGAAATTGAGTTATTTTCAGATATCACCAAATTAATGAAACAAAAAGGAGAAAATTCAACAGAATTCCAAAATAAAATGACCAGATAATTACGATAAAACAGGAAATAAAAGAAAAAGAAAATTAAGTCCCCCATCAGCAATAAAAAGATATGAATAAAAAATAAAAAATATGCATACAATAAAATAAAATAAAATAAAATAAATTTATTAGTTTATTCACAAATGCTAGAGTTAGGAATAAAAATACTAATGTAAATTTATTTTATTTTGTTTTATTATATTTTTTTTATTTTATTATGTAAAAATAAAAATAATATAAATGCATAAAAAAATAAATTGATTTTTATATTCTTATTTACTCATGTCAGAGTTAGGAATAAAAAAAATTTAAATTTATTTATTTTTTATACCTATATAATATTTACTAACGGCAGAGTTTGAAATATCTGTAGTTGAATATTTACTGACACTAAAGTTAGAAATATTACACATAAACTATCATAGTATAAACCAACAAAAATATTAGCAATAAATGATAAAGATCAATAATGCAGTCTATTTTAAATAAAATTTTTAAGGTGTGATAATATTTTTTATTTTGTATAATCAATTCTCGTATCATATAATCTTTGTTTATCAATTAAGATTTCTAGTAATTATAATATTAGATGATAATTTTTTAAATAAAAATATTTCTTGTTTATAAATAGAATATTAAAAATATTTTTTAAAAAAAATATTAATTTTTAAGGCCGTGACAAGCTTGGATACGACCATATTTATCACATATTTAGAGTTTTTAAAGGGAAAGATATATAAAAAGAAAGAGTGAGGATAAAGTTGGAGAGAGAGAGATTATGTAAGCAAGTTAGTCATAATTAATTAGCATCAATTTGAGTACTGTAATTTAAATCATACTACGTTGCTCCTCGTGAATATCGAAATTGAGCATGACGGTGCTTGCAAAGGAATTTCGCCCAGCGGGAGGCGCAGGAACCCACCATTAATAAAGTATTTGTGTCACCATCGTATTCAAGCCTTGACTAGAATTAAATTGCCATCAACCCAAAGTACACTAACCACCCTATAAGCGCCTAATAACTTTAATTTCTTCATTTTTGTTAAATCTTATAGTGAGTCTGTCTTTGGAATTATTATAAATATAATTCAAGATGACGATAATATTATTATAATTGATAGTATTTAATAAATTTAAATTTACAGAATTCATTAAATACTTAAAAACACGGCAATATGTTCTAATAAACTCAACTTGAAAAAAAAAATTGAAATAAAAAAAATTACATTTTTCAAAAATACCTTTTAATTTTTTTTAAAAAGTCCCCCCCAGCAAGTCCGCTCACTCAACCAGTCTTTCCTTTTCCCCTTCCTTGTTGCATTTTACAAATAAACCACAGGGAAATTACTGGAATTAAAAGTCAACGAGACATCGCCAATGTGGCACGGAAAAATTCTTCTCTATACTAAAAAAATATTCATTTTTGTTGCGTTTAATTTTATTTTTTTTATCTGACTTGCGACTTAGCACAAGAGTATAAACTACTCAAACCAAAAACACAATTTGGTCCTATAGTTAACCAAAAGTATAATGGAGATGTTACTGTTCAAAAAAACATCAATATCAACTTTAACTGTTCGTTTCACCTGATTAATTTGCATATCGTGCTATTAATTAGAAAAAATACAGTAAAATAAAGAAACGAGTCATTTTATTAATATCCTTATTTAGCTATTTTACTTCGAATTTACTGATATTGATGCTCTTCCGGTGCCGTGTTTGTTGGAAGCATAATAACTAACACGTAGTTGGTTGAAGTAAAATCACTTGAAATCCCTGGTAAGAGGTATCATAACTTAATTTTTGATCTTTTTATTTGAATTATTTTATTTACTAAAAAATTGATAAAAAATAAAAATAAAATAAATGAAGAATAAATTAAAATTTAGATTAAGGAAAACACTAGTTTAATTAATTAAATCAAGGTTTTAATTAGAGAATTAATAAGTTTGCAGACTTAATTAAACTTTGATTCAATGAATTAAATAATTCAGGGATTTAATTCAAATTAATCCAAGGAGTAAAATTAAAATTTATCGATTAAGGGACCCAAATGATACATTTCAAAACATAAGGGATCAATCTATAATTTGTCATTTTCCATGCCAAATGACGCCGTTGTAGAATCTTTCTGTTCATCGCCTGCTTGTAGAAGACCGGTTCAACAGCGAAGCTGGAAAATCGGCAACAAATTCGACCCATTCGTGACCATGTCTTTTGCCACGATCCCTGTCTTGGAGGAGACGGTTTTTGAAGCTCTCTGGCCTTATAAAATGTAGGGTTAAAAACACAGGAAAAAGAACAGAGCAGAAGAAGAAGAGCAGGAAAAAAAAAACCGAGAGAAAAACCCAAAAACAGAGCAAATCGCAGAAAAGAAACAGAGCATAAATAAGAAACAATACATAGAAGGAAGGAGAGAAGAACGAGAAACAAGAAGAGGAGCAAAACAAAAGAAAACTCAGAGCAAAAACAAAGCGAAAAACCCATAGCACCGGTTCTGCACTTGCTTTCATCCCTGCGGAGAACAACCCAAAACAAACTCACAGCAGGCCGGCATCATCTTCTTAGTGTTAAGGGCTGCTGAGAAAAAGAAAGGAAAACACAGACCAGTGAGCACAGAGAAAGCCGTGAAAACGAAGGGAAACAGGAGACGAACACAGGAAGGACAAAAAAAAAATAGCGAGGGGAACTGGAGAAAAATCAGAAGAAAAACCGAGAGAGAACCAGGGAAAAAACAAAAGAAAGGACTGAACTGAGAGAGGGGGAACGAGAGGAGAAAAGGAACGGATGGTGAGAGTGTCGGGATAATAAAAGAGCAAGAACAGAGAGACTATACAGAAGGCCCCATGAGAACGAAACAAACACAGAACAGGGATAGGCAGGAAGAAACCAATCAGAGAAAAGCAAGAACAAAGGAGAAGGGAAGAGAAAGGAGTTTAGCCGACGAATCTTTCATCACGTTTTCATCTTCATAGCTACCCGGTAAGTCAGCTTCTCTTTCCCCGCTTTTCATTTTAATTCACCAGTTACTGTTTACTTTGAATTTCGATCCACACATTGCAACCTAATTCCTCTATTCTGTTCATGCACACGTGAAATCAGCCAAATCACTACACGTATGCTTTCTTTGATTTTATTGGTTTATTCATTAATATTAGAGTTAAAAATAAAAATATCAATTTAAATTTATAATATTTTTATTGGTTATATTTTATTTAGCTAGAAAAAATTAAAAAAATATGTGCATGCATGAAAATAAATTTATTTTTATTTATTTGTTTACTGACACCAGAGTCGGGAATAAAAAAATACTGATTTAAATTTATTTGATTTGTTTATTCATTGACATCAGGATCAGAAATGAAAAAATAACTGACTTAAATTTATTTTGCTTTTATATCTATATGATATTTACCAACATCAAAATTGAAAATATCTATAATTAAATATTTATTTACGTTAAAGTCAAGAATATTACATGCAAAACAATTGTAGAATAAATTAATAAAATATTAGTAATTTATAATAAAGTCAACAATACAATCTATTATAAGTAAGATGTTTAAGGGGTGATATTATTTTTTTTTATATAACCAATCTCGTATTATAGAATTTTTATTAATTAATATTAGAGTTAAAAATAAAAATATCAATTTAAATTTATAATATTTTTATTGGTTATATTTTATTTAGCTAGAAAAAATTAAAAAAATATGTG
>SRLM01000100.1:1220189-1307909 GCA_015708895.1 Populus ilicifolia
TTTTTTAAATTATTTTAATATAATAATATCAAAAATAATTTTTAAAAATTAAAAAAATATTATTAACATGTATTTTAACATTAAAAAAAAACTATTTAAATTTCAAAAGGCCCTGCATGTTCTCTTGAACCGCGCATGTGACAACTGACACCGCTATATAGGAAGTACTAGGATCAAGTCAACTGTAGATACGCAATCTCCAACGTAAAAACCAAGGGTAGAGTACATTTTCATTCTATAATTCTTCAACAGTTCTACCCAGCCGCTGCTGTTTCAAAAAACAAATATCAGTACCAGCTTTATTTTGCTCAGTTTACTTTGGTGCGCGCATATGTACACTACTAATTACTTTAAAAAATCATGTTAAAATATTTTTGCAAACATTTCCAGTCCCGCAAAGGTTAACGCGGTGTATATATAGATATAAAACACGATTTTTACTTGATCACTGCCATACATGTAGATACTTTCAGTGCAAAAAGTTGGTTCAAACAGCGACTAAAAAGTTGCTGCGGCGTCAATAATGATAAATGGGTGAGAAAATGATGAGGAAAAGAACTAAACCTTTGCGACAAGGTTTCTGCCTTTTTTATACTTGTATAAATAAGATAGCTCGTAAGAAATACTGGTCTAAGAAAAAAGAATAGAAATTAATTAGAAAAAACCTAATTAAATAACATTAAAAAATAATTTCTTTCTCGTCTAAGCTGTGCAACGACGTCCTCATCTTCCCGGGACTTCCTTTTCCTCTCCAATCCCACAGGCCTCCTTCTTCCCCCACCAGAACAAACACCCCCTTCCATATTGTTTCTGCAAGTTTTTTCCTCCAAGCAAAGCATATCTGCCCTCTTCGATAGAGATCAAATCATAAACATCAAAAAGAAGACAAGAGTCTAGAGAAGAAGATTGTCATGTGAATTGGGTCAAAGAATCATAAATACAGACACCATGCCCTACTGGCCTTATCAGGGCAAATTAACACGGGTGGGACAAAAACGCATAAGAGAAAAGCAAGGGTGGCAGATATTGGTCTTTCTCCAGCCTCCCACTGTACCTCTCTTATTCCATTTTTGTCCCCCGCTGATCTCATCCAGCAATAGCGCACAATAATTGACACCAAGCAGCATGTTCTTGTCTTCTTTCCACCGAACAAAGAACCCCTCCCCTTTTTACCAGAGGGAGCAAACTATAAACATCTCTAAGAAAGGAAACAAGAACGTAGCTCATTTCAGTGAATTGTACCATGGCCTTATCAGAGCAAATTAACAATATGGGCGAGACTGGCGAGGGACAAAAATGCATAAGAGAAAAAGAAGGGTAGTCGATATCGATCTTCCTCTTCCCATTCCCGACCCTTGCACATCTCTCTTATGCTATTTTTGCCCCTCGCTGATCACATCCATGAATAGGGCACAAGCACTAGATTCTCCTCCTCGTTGCATGTTGAAGTATGATAATTCGACGTTCCTTTAATAGGAAGGAAATTGGTGCAAGCCCCATCCACGTTCTTTTAGAAAAAGGCCGGCAGTGTGTTTGCCATGAAAGTTCTTCGATATTGCTCTCCACCCCATTGATGCAATACCAAACACGGAAATGGACTTACTTTCTTCTTTCTTTTTTTTTCTAGACGTTGAAGGAAAAGAGTAAGAATTAGGACATTTAAGATGATTTTAATAAAATCGAAAATAAAAGAATGAAAAAACATTAGTTTCCTCCTACGGCTATTAGGAATTTCCTCGCAAATTAACAGGGCAGACATGGGAACCTGCGCGTGAATTATATAATTTGCTAAATTTTTCCTCATTACTTCTATGAATTTTTGTCACGTAGTTGGAGTTTTTGTAGGGAAAGATTTAACAAAAAGAAGAGTCTGGATGAAGATGGAGAGAGAAAGATTAAGTGTGCGTTGTGTAACTTGTAATTTTTAAAAATATTTTTTAATTAAAAATATATTAATATAATAATTTTATATATATGTTTTTTTTATGTAGCGCATTAAAAAAATAAAAAAGACTAAAATCATATATATAAAAAATTAAAACAATAAAAAAGCATAAAATCATATATATATATATTATAGTAATTCTAACCAGAAGATTGGACAATATTTCTTCAATCTAAAACAAAACTAGAAAATTACGATAAAACAGAAGGATGCTGATTGTTTTTTTTTTGAAGGTTGGGTCTTGGATTTGACAATCCATCAATTAGCATTTTTAAAAGTTCCTTCTGTACAATCCATCAATTAGAATTTTTGAAAGATTCTTTGTGTAAACTCATTAAGAGATGTGGTGATTATTATTTTTAGAAGTATTTTTTATTTAAAAATATATTAAAATAAATTTTTTATTTTTTAAAAATAATTTCTGATATTATTATATTAAAATAATCTAAAAATATCAAAAAAATATTAATTTGAAATAAAAAATAAAAAAATAATTTTTTTCAAAAATACTTTTTAATTTTTTTAAAAAAGAAGTCCCTACAAGCAATTCCGCTCACTCAACCAGTCTTTCCTTTTCCCGTACTATAGACTGATATTGATGCCCTTCCGGTGCCGTGTTTGTTGGAAGCATAAAAACTAATAGGCAGTTGGTTGAAGTAAAATCCCTTGTAAGAGGAGCTGAAGGTTCCTGGAAACGACTAATTCTATAGAAGTATAATTTCAACGGTATTTATGTTTTCATCAGCTGTGGAGCGTACGTTGACGGCTTCAAGTCTCTTGAAAAAGAGAAGACTAAATCACCTCAAATCCTTTTAATTTATTTATTTATTATTAAATTAAGATAAACTCTTAGTTTTTTAAAATCCTAACTTAATTGTTTTAGATTATTTTTTTAATAAAAAAAATATCATTTTGTCAATCTTATAATTGGCCATGAAACACGACATTTGTAAAATCAAAATTAATTAATGTCTTGGAAAAATAATAAGAAAAAACTAAAACTAGTTTATTTACGGCAAGGACGGGGTTTCTTCCATAACATCCAGAGCTTAATTTCCGAACAAGTTGCAAGCAATCTTGTTTTGGAACAAGTTGATGTATTGCAGTGGTTAGATAAAAGCAATCTGTCTCCAAATCTATGAAGTTGAAAAAATCCTGTACTTTCTAAATAAGAAACAAACCCTACACGATTTCTCTTTCCCTTTCTAGGTTCCCCCATATCCACAAACCCCACATAAACCCACCATGACCTTACTGATTTGATGTGGGCAACCGCAGCTGTCCTGGCGGTGCTTATTTCGCGTCCTTTCCTTTTCTTCCATCTGCTCCTCTTACCGTGACGGTTTTCGATGGGTTTTAACGTTGGTCATGGCGATGTGGCTCTCGGGCTGCATTTTACATATCCTCTTGACCCGCGCATGTAACAAGTGAAACCACTACATCGGAAACTACAAGGATCAAGTGAACAGTAAGTAGATAAGCAAATCTCCAACGTAAAAATCAAGGGTAAAGTACATTTTGATCCTATAATTTTCCAACAGTTCTACCCAGCTGCCATTGTTTTATATAACAGATGTCAACATCAGCTTTATTTTGTTCAGTTTACTTTGGTGTGCCCACATGTACACTATTAATTACTTTAAGAAAATCAAGTTAATTTTTTTTGTTCCAACAAATACCTTCATGTTTTACTACTGCAAATATAATTTATTTATTTATTTTTCGTATTGCAGCATGATAGATGGGTTTATCAGCTCAATAATATATGTAAATTGAGCCTGCGAATCAAAAATAAAATACCTTGTTTTTTTTCGTATATCTGTAGTTTTTGGAAGGAAAAGAAATTAAGATAAAAAATAATGTGAAGATTGAGAGAGAGGTAGATTAAGCATAGGATTATATTGGTTTCCTTTTAGCAGCTTTGGAACAAATAAAAAAACATAGGAATATTGTTGTTGAGGTTTTTACTTCAAAGAAGAATATTGTCATGGAACATTTGGAAACCGTGCAAGTTACCATATATATATATGCTTTTTTTAGAAAACATTTCCAGTCCTGCATAGGTTAATGCGGTGTATATATAGATATAAAACACTCAATATTTTACACGATTTTTACTTCACTGCCATATATACAATTTTTCCTCTCTTTTAAGCTGCTTCAACTTACCCTTATTTTATTAAGTCAAGCATGTTTTCGTTGCAGGCCTCTTTTCTATAAAAAAGTAGAACCGGGAACACGACTATCGTTATGCTATTTAGTGCGATCAAACCCCCTTTTGAGTCCATTTGAGTCTTGCTCCGTTTTATTGGCTCAGAAAATGCTATGACATGTATACATGTAGATATTCCGTGAAAAACTTTGGTTCAAACAGCGACTAAAAAGTCGCTGCAGCCTCAAGATATAATGATAAATGGGTGAGAAAATGATGAGGAAAAGAATTAAACCTTTGCAGCAAGGTTTCTCCAAAACTCTCCCTTTTATTATACTCGTATAAATAAGATAGTTCGTAAGAAATACTGGTATAAGAAAAAAAGAAAAGAAATAAAACTAATTGCTTCTATCTCGTCTAATTTGTGCAACGACCTCATCTTCCCTGGACTTACTGTTCATGTCCAGTCCCACAGGCTTCCTTCTTGTCCCGCCAGAACAAACACCCCCTTCTATATTGTTTCTGCAAGTTTTTTCCCCCTAGCAAAGCATATCTGCCCTGTTTGATAGAGATAAAATCATGAACATCTTTCAAAAGGAAGACAAGAACATACCTCATGAACAAGACGATGCAGTCTAGAGACGAAGATTGTGATGTGAATTGGGTCAAAGAATCATATATGTATACCATGGCCTTATCAGGGCAAATTAACACGGGTGAGACCGGCGAGAGACAAAAACGCATAAGAGAAAAAGAAGGGTGGCAGATAATAGTGGTCTTTCTCCTGCCTCCCACCGTACCTCTCTTATGCCATTTTTGTCCCCCGCCGATCTCATCCATCAATAACGCACAATAACTGACACCAAGCAGCATGTTCCTGTCTTCTTTCCACCTAACAAAGAACCCCTCCCCTTCTTGATCAGAGGGGGAAAATTATAAACATCTTTAAAAAAGAAAACAAGAACGTAGCTCATTTCAGTGAATTGCACCATGGCCTTATGATCAGAGCAAATTAAGAACATGGGCGAGACTGGCGAGGGACAAAAATGCATAAGAGAAAAGGAAGGGTAGTCGATATCAATCTTTCTCTTCCCCTTCCCTACCTTTGTACGTCTCTCTATGCGAGTTTTGCCCCTCGCTGATCCCATCCATGAATATGGCACAAGCAGTAGATTCTCCTCCTCGTTGCATGTTGAACTAGGATGATAGACGTTCCTTTAATAGGAAGGAAACTGGTGCCCCATCCGCGTTTTTTTTTAAATAAAGGCTGTCAGTTGTGTTTTCCATGAAAGTTCTTCGACATTACTCTCCAGCCCTTTGATGCAATACCAACCAGAGTTGCTGAATTACTTCTTTTCTTCTTCTTCTTGTCTTTTTTTTCCCTATACGTTGAAGGAAAAGAGTAAGAGTTAGGGTTTTAATAATCATTTCCTCCCTGCCCAGGGCTAAGATGAATTTCCTCGCAAACTAACCGAGACACACAACGGAGCCACGCGGGTAGAATTTAGACAACGGTATTTTATTGCTTTTTCCCGGCAACCGTGTGCAATTTTTATTTTTTAATTTTATAAAATTGTCACATTAATAACTAAAAAACTAGAAAACCCCCCAAGCTAACGTGTACCCGGTAAAGAATGCAACATGTTACTTTTGGTTTTTTTATTGAAAAAAATAAAGTCCACAAGCTATTGATTAATACCAACCCAATGTAGAGTTCATTTTTTACGTACCTTCTCCCCTAGTTATTGTCCAATAAAAAAGAAATGGCAATGTTGTTGATTCAAAATATTCAAACTCAGAAACCACTAGGAAATTGCAGGAATCAAGTGAACTGTAGATATGCCAATCTCGCACGTAAAAATCAAGGGTGAAGCACATTTTGATCCTTCAAAATCTATTGATTAATACCACCTAATATTGTAGAGTTTATTTTTTAAAATTATTTCTATGATTTTTGTCACATATTTGGAGTTTTTGGACGGAAAGATATATAAAAAGAAAGGGTTAGGATAAAGCTGGCGAGAGAGGTTATATAAGCAAGTTAATTATAATTAGTTTCATTTTGAGTCCTGTAACATAAACCATATTGAATATCGAAATTGAGCAAGACCGTGCTCGCACAGAAATTTCGCCCAGGGGTTCATAGCGACTAATTACTTTAATTTCTTTTCTTCTGTAGTAGCAGGTGTTTCAGTTAATTTATATCTTGACTAATCTATTAAGATTTTAAAATTAATAATTATATAAGCATTTAGTGATATGAGATTTTAAACATTTAAACTTGATCAGTTTAAATTTTTCATTTTCTTTCAATCTTATAGTGAATCAGTCTTTACAATTATTATAAATATAATTCAAGAGGATGTCATTAATTAACTGATATATATATATATATAGTGATAATTGATAGTATTTGATAAATTTAAATTTAAAGAGTCCATAAAATCTATTGAATGTCAAAAAAGCTCACCACAGGGAACATGCTTCAATAAGCTCAACTTAAAGAAAAAGTCTAGCCAGTTTAAGAAAAAAGTTCAATTATGAAAAATTAATCAAATTATCAGAATTAATAATTTAACTGATTATTTAAGATATAAATCATGTTTTCAAGCTATTTTGATTTTTTTAGGATATTATCATTGTTATTACTATCATGTTAACCATTTAAAAAATGTTCAATATAAAAAAACTGATAATTTTGACAAAAAAAAATATATAGTATCAACAGAAAGAAAAAAAAAATAAAAGTGTTATCCTAAAAAAATAGCCTGCAAAAGATTTTCCACCATGAGTCATTTTCTAATTGGCTAACATGATATTAATAATCATTAAAAAAAAAGATATTCCAATATCGCCACGCTAAGAATCCTGATGATAATCTCGTAATTTAATTAGCATTTACATCCTGCTGGTAATTAAAAAGGAGTCATGAAACAGCAATTCCAAGCACTCAACAAATTCTTTATAAACTGAGCCTTTGAAAAATGAAACCACAGGGAAATTTCTTATAGACATTGCCGATGTGGGACGTAAAAATCAAATGTAAAGGACTCTTTAGCCCTATAGTTCCCACTAATGAATGTTTCTCGACGGCTTCAAGTCTCTTGAAAAAAACAAGACTAAATGACCTGAAATCCTTTTTTTTTTTTTATCAAGATAAACTCTTAATTTTTAAATATCTTTGTTTGATAATTACTTTTCAATATTATTATTTTTAGGTTTTAATCATTTAATACTTGAAATACATTTCATGTGTGCTCAGACAATGATTTAGAAACACGTCCTTTGTCTTTGGAAAATTTGGGGTGGGGTCAATGGGGTCTCATGCTAATGGTGAGTGTTGCGGGCTGGGCTTCTTGGTCTGGGCTATTTTCATCAACTATTTTTGTTTTTTCGTTTCTGTCTTGCAGAGCTGAAATGGAAAGCATAGTTCCCTACCCCAAATTCAATAACCCACTCCGATAAGTCGACTATTTTTAATGATTTTAACTTAATCAATCAGACCATTTATTGAGTTTTACCAAATTAATATTTTATTCGACTTAATTAAGAATCTAAACGAAACCAGCTCTAAATCCTGTATTTTCCAGAGCAGCCGCCGAACAGGCCGAGTATAACAACTCAGGCTTCCTCAGATTCGGTGGGCACACGTAGGCTCTTGTTTACTTTCCAGTTTACATAGAGCAAATTGGAAGCTCTAGCATGCTAGTCCACAATCACCAACCAGTACAAGAGCGTAAACAACATGTTTGCCTTTTTTGCTCGGGGGCGGAAAAAAAAAACTAACAATTCACAGGAACTGCACCGCTGCAGTGTTGTTTGCCAGAATCAATTCTCTTTTTTCTTGCACATGCGACGTAAACCGACAAGAAAACAAAAACGAAATATTGTTTTCACAGAAAATAAAATAAAATTATCCTTTGCATCTTTCCCGATTGTCCCAAGAACAACAAACACCCCCTACTGTTCTTGAGTATTTTGACTTCAAAGAATATCCGAGTTCCTGACCACAAAGAAGAAAATTTCATTAATATAAACATATCCCCTTTGATACAGAGCAGCAAATCATAGAAATATTTGCATGCTTTCAATTGGGCAAGCTTGTTGCAAATATTTATAAAAATCCTTGCAAATTAAGAACACGTACAGGAGCCTACCTGTTAACCAAAAAATAAAAGAATATAACGATGATGATGATATATTTATAGCATACCTGATTAACTAGTGATGATCTATGAAGGATGGAACTCAGCTTCAATACTGAGATGACAGGGCTGCAGGGAAATAAACCTTGCCCTGTAAGAGTTCTAATAAATTGTCTGATGAAAGGAACATGGTGGAGCAACTCAAGAAAGAGCCTGGTATGCACTTCAAGTGCAATTCTTCAATATTCAATGGCTTATATTAACTTAAAAACAAAATGATGGGGAGGATTAGCGAGGGAAAAAAGAGCATATATAAGAGAGGAACAGAGGGAAGGAAGAGGAAAGTTTGAGGAAATAAGAGAAGAGGCTGCCAAACTAAAAGAGGAAACTAATCTATCTCCCAGCAAAGTGCAGCAAACCAACTTCGGCTTGATCTTATACTTAAGATCTAGACGATGTTGCTTGGCAGCATTTTGCAGGGAGATAGATTAGTTTCCTCTTTTAGTTTTGCTCGACTCTTCTCTTATTTCCTCAAACTTTCGCTTCTTGCCTCCTTTTGGCCCTCCCTTATGCCTTCTTGTCCCCTGCTAATCGTAACCCAGAAGCGAAAAAAAGACAGCGACAACTGCGTCAGGAAGAACAATGATTAATTGTAATCAAATCAATATGCAAGCCATTAATCATGGAATGACACCCATATATATATATATAAGTTGCTCTGTGAATGCTTATGAGTTTCCTGATTTTGGGGCATTCCTATCAGACCACGTCGGACCACATGCACGCACTGTTTTCTCGTCGGCTTCTCCTAAGAAAAAAGTGGCCTCTTCTTTCTCAGTGATGTAAGAGGAGGATCAGCATGACCGCATGTCGACGCCCTTCTTTACAAGTTAACCGACTTTTAGGCCGCCACGTGAACGGACTTCAAATTTCTTTTTTGGTCATCGATATGCAATTTGCAAACCAACAATTGAAAACGAGGTTAAATGTGTTGACTTCTTCCAAGGAAAAAAAAACAATTTAAAAAGAGAAAAATTTGAAAGATTCATTGATCCTTTCTCTATAGCTTGATGAAGTTGAGTTGTAAAGTTCATGCACTTGTAAATAAAAATACATGTTGTTAATAATGAATGTTGAAAATTTATTTTAATTAAGTAAATTATAGATGAATAAAAAATTAATCTAAAAAAACTTTTTTTTATTAAAAGAATCTTTTATTTTTTAAATTTAATTATTAATTTATAATAATTAGTTAAAGATTAATACTGATAAAAATTAATTCTTTAGATTTCATTATAAAAAAGAGGTGAATGAATAGTTTCTAATTTGGATTTGAATTTTTTCACTTTACACTCTATATCTCATCTTATTTTTATTATTTTTTTTCAACTTTTTATTATTTGATCTTTTTTTTAATTTAGAGTTTAAAATTATCTTATTAAGATATATTTGATTAATATAATATATGATTGAAATACCTTAATTAGAATTATATTTAAAACAAGATGATGTTGTTAGAATTTTAAAAAACATATTACAAATATCTTAGTTACATAAATAATGAGCAATCAAAATTTAAGAGCAAATAATTCATCATCGAGAACAAGAAAATATTCATTATTTTATTTTACAGTGCTTTAACAACTGACTACCTTTTTTATTTTAATTTAAATGTGGTTAATTTTATTATTAATATATATACTAGAATTCTTTATTTTATATCAATTACAAGTTTAAATATATGTTTAGTATGCATGCTAGTATTTTATAATTATTTTTGTATTTAAAGCATGTTTGTCTCTAATTATATTTTTACATACTTATAGTTTTAAACATGTATAAACTCTAAGTTTTTGTTAAATATTTTTTATTGCTTTTGCTTTGATTTAGAATGAATTTTAATTTTTTAACCAACTTATAATGATAATTTCTTCACTAATTAAAATCATATTAAAATATCATAAAAATATAGTATTTTTTAAAATAGAAATATAATTAAATTATGACTTATCAGTTATATATTAATCATTTCTTCAATCTTATTTAATAATTAAATCAGTAAAAAAATAAAATATTTGCACCAGTACAAAGTTAAAACCTAGTGTAGATGAAAAACGAGATAATAATTTCATCACAAATATTTCTTTTTTATTATGACTTGAATTTTTTTTTTAAATAAAATATATGCATGCATTAGCGCTACAAAACATATTTAAAATTAGTAAAAAAACTTGAAATTATAAATTTTTAAAGGAACATAACTTAGTTCTATCTCCATTTTCTTTAATTATTTTTTTTTAATTTTATTAATCAATTAAAAAATATTTCCTCTTTAATTTATTTTTTATTTCCATGTTGAACCTCATTTTTTATTTTTGTTTTAGATCTTGTTTGTATAGTTTTTTTTTTCAATTTCATCTTTCAACGTTTAATTGATTTAATTTTACCCTTTAATAAAAAAAATTAGTTGTCCTGTAATTTTTTTTATTTCAATATTAACCTTATTTTTTAATTATTATTTGTTGTTTGGATCTTTTTGTATATTTTTTAAAATTTTATTATTTAATATTTAATTAGTTAAAAATTAAATTTTATTATTTTTTCAAGTAGAATATTTCTTATCTAATAACAAGGGTTATAAATTTAAAATGTTAATATGAGTTAATATTATTTTTTAAAACTTATTTTTCTTTTTAATTTCTAATTTTATCATCATTTAACTTTAATTTTTATTATTATTGGCTTGGCTTTACACTTTTTATGATGTTGCTTTTTTAAAAAAAAAATAGAATTTTTTTTTTCTAACATTATTTTTCACAAAAAAATAATAACCACCCGATCCCACGGCGTAGGGACGTCTAGTTACATACCAAGTCTGATGTTGCTAGCTATAGAAGAATCGGCCCTCATCTCTTCTAAGACCCTCCAGAAATGGAACTGAGAGATAAGTAGACTATAATATTAATGCCATCATTACATATATTATTACAATATGTAAGGGTATATACAATAGAATGGGAATTTAACAAAAGATTATACATGAAAAATGAGGTTCATAATTAACTAGGGAAGTCAAATGCCTACAAGGTAATTCCATGAAGCATGGTCTTATATTGTGTCATCTAGGTCATCCATGACATCCAAAATATTAGTTTTTTTATGCTCTAATTTTTGTCTAGCAGCAACTGGTGAGTTTCCAGTGCTCCTGCTCAATGTCCAGACTTGTCCTCTTTTCCTGTCTCCAAGAAATTCCTGACTTTTGCTTCTTCCTGGAACCGATCTCCTCTGACACACATTGGCTAACAAATCTCGATCTTCTTGAGAAAGTTGAGCGCCGTGGTTCAGGAATTGAAGTCGTGGCGTCACGGTGTGAAAAACCGGTCCCTTACGAGATGGAGATCTAACATGCATGGATTTGAAACCATGATCTCTCTGTCTCACTAAGTTTATCAACCGATGAAGCCATGTCACTAGTTCAAGAATGTATAGGTCAGTTTTCTGCTTATCTGCGTGATGGAGTGTCTGGAGGCGGATCAGGTTGCTATTTCCGGCTGTATTCTTGCCAAATTCGTTTCTGTCAAAAAGAAAAAAGGCGTCACTCATCTGCTACTAAGGTGCATTACACTTGTCACAACACAAAGACAGCACAAAGGCCTTCACTAACCCAGTGTTTGCCCATTCTCCAACCCATCCAAAGCCTTGGTGTGCTCTATTGCCAATTCAAACAAAAACAAAGTAAGTGCAATAGCAAAGACAGCAAAGAAAATTCTCAAGGAGAAAATAGATAAAGAAAAAGACAGGTCAAGCGTAAAAACCACTGCCATATGAAAACATCATCTTGTTGAAACATGTTTGCAGGGAACATGAGGAAATATCAAATTAGATTGTCATTTAACCTACTTGGTTGTGTTTGTGGCAATAGGCGCAAGCCAATGGAGAGTCTTTTCCATTTCAGCTTTCACCAGAGCTATCGTGAGCTGTAGAGAAACATAGTGGAAAGCAATTATGTATTAAGTAGGTGCAAAAGCAAAAAAGTAAGAACAAACACCCATCCTCAATCTCCATTTGGAGAAAAAAAGAGCACAAATACCTCTTCCTTGGCATCAACCATCTGCAACCTTGAGCGTAGAGCTGCCTTAACACTGTTTGGTATCCCTCGATATAAACTGTCCCTCGTATTAGGAGGAAGGGAGGCAGGCCGAGAAGTCTAATAACATGTGATATTTCAGTCTACTTCATCCCAATATAGGAAAACTAAGTGACCTATAATAACCACGTGATTAGTGAAGAAGGAAAGAGCTTCACTTACAATATTATCAATCTGGTTGATTAAGTTAGCATAATGCAATGCAAGACCAGATGTGCCAAGTCTTTGACGACTGTTGCCAGGCTCCTTGTCAACCAATATAACACCTGCCATGAGTTGTCAATCCCTACAGATTAATATTTAAAGCACATCTTTCAAAGCCAGAAACATTGAATTAAATCTTAAATCTTGTTATGATGTGCATAGATAGCAAGGAGAGGGAAATAAACAAAAACAGACTCTATATTGGCATGTTTCTTATATGTCGGCCTTGACCAAATCACCGCAGTCAGGATTATAATGTTCTTTCCCAAGCACAATTCACTAAAATGCTTGAATCTTCATAAATTAAAGCTGCACTTCAGATTAGAATCTTGTTAATACGCGGAATTAATAGTCCTTTTTAAGATAGCTCATGCCTGCTAATCATGGTTTTACCCAACCAGAAGGATGTGAGTGCATACACATTTATCGAGAATGAACTTACATGGACAGATCAATTCAATGCAGCTGAGCATAAATTCAGTATGTCCATCAGTTTGCCTACATAAATCCTCTTGATTCCAGCCTTTCATATATATATACTAGCCTGTTTGTGTACTTCAGAAATAGAGGAATGATCTAGCTAGAGCTGAGACAGGATCTTCGGACATGGCATTCACCTCTTTTGTTATCCAGGCACTATAAACGGTCTTTCATTTCTAGTAAAGATAATTTCTCAGACACAATAGAAATACACACATTTCAAGGAGAGCAGTTTTAGAAAATAGACTCCCCACATGAAACCCGTTCCTTCACTAATTATCTACCATATATCATACACAAATGAAAAACAAGGTGGTTCGCATCTGGGAAAACAAAAGGAACTAATCAATGTGTCTCGCTGATATAAATGAATGGAAATGTAAATGCACCCATTTATTATATTCATGCAAATTTGCATCTTCGAGTTTCATTGCAAGACATAACGGTCATACCATTATTTCCAAAAGCTTCCAGGATCGCTTGTTGTAAGTAGGTAACGATATCAACAAGTTTCTCCATGATCTGCAGTTCACAAATAAAGTTATAGAACATTCTATTGCTTGAGACAGACAAACTAATATTCTCATGGGCTGAAGAGTAAAAGTGAAAACATGTTAACCACTCTAATGGAGTAAGCTAATATTCATATAAAATAACAAGTTATCTGATATGTTAACTGCCATCTATTCCATAAAACCGCTACTGGAATCAATCAAGGCCGCAAAACATTCATCTTAAGTGAGGGAGTTAAGCCAAACTAAGCAATTATGAGGCATGAAAGAGTTCGGAATTGATAGAAAATCCTTCGAAGAGACTATGGTGCAACTTTTCAGCAGATGTAACTAGTGGCTCATAGACATGTACCTCCTCCACATTTTTAGACCAAAGAGATTTCTTTTTCAAGCTCCTTACAAGCTTTCTTTGTTGTTTTAGCTCACTATGTAAAATTGTGAGACATTCTCCTACAATTACAAAGAAAATGGCCCATTAATAAAATATCTGCTTCACCATTGCTCGCGGGGTATCAAGCAGATACTGGAGAAGAAAAGAAAATCAACACCTAGAACCAGTTATAAATGTAGTGAGAAAAAACAAGTAGTTAACTATCAATGAGAACTGATAGTTATTCATTATAGAGAAGTCTGTTATTCACTTTGAAGGACATATCCTTGAAGCTAAAAAAGCATTGAAATCAGAGCAGTAGAAAATGTTATAGTCTCAGCATAAAGAAGGCAGCAGAATCTTGGCAGATATAACTCACAAAAAAGAATTCTATAGATAACCTCAGATATTGCTTATAAGTCAGTAGTCACAAATATGTAAGCATCTCAATATCGTCATAAAATACAGTCTACCACATTAAAAAAAAAATCAAGTGAAGAGAAAAGACTCGTCCATGCCAACCTTTTACAGAGAGATTGAGGGACTGCACTTCTTCAACCTTTTGCCGATAATCTTGTTCAAATCTGTCCAAAGCATTCAACTCATGATATAGTTCCTGCACAAGAACAGATATTTGTAAAGCAGAATCACAGGAACACAAGTTAAAGCTTTTGAAGACCTCCAGCTTTCTTCAACTGTAGTAAAATAAGCTGAAAAGGTTGCTGGGATTCGTGATAATTCTTAAAAAAGAAAAATAACGCATATGCCAAACACAACTGCAAACTGCTCAGAATCACAATTTAATACAGTAAATGAGCTAAATTCAACGCTGCAACGTTCATTGGATCAAGCATAACATACTGAAATGAGTGATTAAAAGGAAATTAGCAATACTTTTTTTCTGAGAATTAGATGGAATTAATTAAGGAAGCAAAATACAATAGTGTTTATAGACGAAAACCAAGTTTCAACCGTGGCATTGTACAGGCATCTGATCAACAAGGAGCAGCATGCAAGCATCTACTTGATGCGGCAAAAGAAAATAAAAAACTTACAGAAGTGTTCTGCACCAGAGTAATCAGTTCTTGCATTGTCACTTCCGCCTCCGTTCTATTCTGCCTCTCAATTGAATATTCTGAATCCAATCTGATGTATTGCAGAGATAATTGCATGGTTAGAAAACAAGAAGAACATAACCAGGAAATAATGCATAATAAAAATGCACCTTACTTCGAAAAATATCGACCCAAATTGTGCCATTGAGGGTCTTTACATAAATCTCCAAACCGAATCACTTCTCGCGAGAAAACATCAAATTCCTCTCTACAAAAGCACCCAGTTATTTTCTTTTTAAACAATACTAAGATGACAGAACATGAACTATGTTAGAATTAAACCAAGGCAAAGTATTTGTAACAAGCAACAACCTTTTATCAGCAGCAGCAATTATGAGCAACTCTTCCATATAAGTAGAAACCAATTTGTGTACTCCTTCTGAATGCAATACCTCTTTTTTCAAGGACTCGACATTTTCCTCTGAAAGAGAATGAAACAAGTTTGCACCTTTGGCTATTGTATTAGCTACTTCAAATGCCAATATTGATATCCTATTCCCTCTAGAACCCATTCCAGTGGCAAATCCCCCTTTGGGATTCAAATTTGACATGCTACTTCCTAGAGTATCCAAAACTGCTACTGCTTTCTCTAGTCCCACCGTCCCAGCTTTTCCTAAAATTGACTTCTTTTGATTAATCTACAAAAAGCGAAGGCACAAAATAAACCATCAAAACTGACAGAATGGACATCCAAAGCAAAAACATGATCAAGAAAACAAACACAAAAAGAACACACCTTGTCGGCCTCTGTCCTAACAGGCTTTGATGGCTTGAGCTCCCTTGAAAAGGATGATAAGAACTCACCAGAATTACTCCTCTGTGGCGTTGTTCTGCCAAAATCATCCCCATTATTATTCCTATAAGAATTCTCTCTTTTCTTGCCTGTGCTCTGTAATGACCTTAGCTTCCCTGAGGTAATGATGCCACTGTTATTATTCTCCTCCCCCACAACTTTCACACTTTTCCTTTTCGCTCCGCCAGAACAGACCCCTCCCATTTTCCCTTCTTGCAAGTTCTCTCCCAGATCACACCACTAACAAAGAATTCAAAATGATCCCGTAAATGATAAAAACCCCACTTCAGAATCAAGAAGAACCCAGAAAAAAATTCAAAAGTGAAGACAAAGCCAGAGAAGGTATGGTAGCAAGCACGGAAGAAAAAATTAATTGCAAGTACTAGCAATCTAAAGGTGGTGGTTGTGATTAATTTCGGTTCATGAATGCAACAAACGCGTTGTTTTTATTATATTTTTCTTTCTTTCTTTTGGCAATAAAACGGAAGTCTCGTGGGCAATGGAATTTTGAATGGAGAAATGCCAAACGGCGAAAGAAGGGAAAGAAACAGAAATTGTTGACTACTCTCTTGTTGTTAGACTTGGACAGGTGAAACTGAGTCGTCCCCTGACCGCCTACCTTGTCTGAGTTCTGACTCACTAAGGTCTACCCTACCTTCCCCCGGCTGGCCTTTTACTGTTCTGTCCCAATTGCCATGCTTCATGACACAGAGCTGGAAAGATTAAAATAAATCACAATTATGGCACCTTGTGTTTACTATTCTGCCTTGAATTGATGTATATTAATTAATATTCTACATTTCTTGGGTGTTTTTTTTTTTTTTCAAGAGCTTGAATAGTCAAATGCTTTGGCGGTGTATTTTTGTTATTGTAATGTGGGGTTGTCTTTTTAAGAGAAAAGATTTTTTAAAATATATTAAAATAATTTTTAAAAATTTTATTATTATTTATATCAACACATTAAAATTATTTAAAAATAATGTAATATTTTTAAAGTAAAAAATAAAAAAACAAAAGGTACCATAATTTCAATCATTTAAATTACATGAAAAATAATGACTACCAAAAAATAAAGATGAGAATTAGCGATGAATTGGAAACACTTGGCCAGAAATTTTAAAAGCAAATTAAAATTTTTATATTTTGAATTTAAACAGAGTTAATCTTTTTATACAATTCAATTTAATATTTTATGATATATTAGAATATTATGAACTCAAGAATGACATGTGATGAACATGGATTAGTGGAGAAGTTTTGACAATTGAGTGCTGGGCTTTAATTCGAACTTAAATTGATAATGAAATTAAATAATGAAGGATTAATTTTGCTACCAAACAATAAATATCATGTATCCAAAGTTTTTGAAATTTAACTAAGCTTTTTTGTTTTTATATTTTAAAAATATTTATTAAAATTTTTAAAAGATATCTTTAGTTTAAATTAATACATTTAAAAATTAATTGTAATCACCATTTCAAATAAATTCTAAAAATTAATTTTAAAAAACATTTATTTTTTATTATATTGTTGAAGATGTGATTTATTCAGGCTAGAATTTCAGTTTAATCTCTATTTTTTAGTTATTTTAATGAATTAATATTAAAATTAAAAATAAATTATTTTGATATATATCTTTAAAAAATTTAAAAAATAATTACACCACCATATACTAACTTAATCTAGCAAAAACATGATGAAAATGTGAAGCTTACTTTTCAAGAGTCTAGACCATAAAATACTTGAAAAACGTTTACAAAAAATCACCAAGTTTACCGGTATCAGACGATCACCAAGCGTGAAGCCTTGCAGGCAGCTCCTAGGCACGTGTCGTTCACGAATTCCGCAGTTAAAAAAAGAAAAGGAGGGGACCATGAATATGGATCTGTGAAAGCAACAAAAACATGATTTGACCCATTCCAATCAGAAATCTCAGATCAGTGGCGTACGGAAGGGGGAATGAGAGAGGGTTCTCTCAAGTTCTAACTTCGAGCTGACACTTCTTCTGTACTGGGACAGAGCCCGTCCCTTGTTGCTGGTCCGTGAAGTTATTGTCCGAAGATTAAATGCATGGCTACTTCGTCAGAAAATCTGATGCCGTGAGGACCTAAGATCGACAACGTGGATGTTTTTCACTGGCTAGGATACCACGATATTTCTTCCTGTATGTGCAATTTACAGGTGGCCACTACATCTTTAGATATTAAATTATCTCTTTTTGAGTACGGATTATTCTGCCTCGGATTTGTTTAAAACGGTATTAGAATAGGGTTTGGTTTGCCGTGCGATTCTTTGACTGTGGTTGACACGGCATTTAAAAGATCCATATCCAGTGTCGGTTGACGTCACCGACCCATGTCCAGCAGGGAAAGCCTAGTCGAGGCCAAGTCCTCTCTGCCTGCTCGAGGCCAGTTCCTTCCGTGCTCGGAAGCGTCGTGACTTTTAAAAATATATGTGTGTTTTTAAATAAATAATACTTTTAAAAAATAATATGCGTCACAGCAGGAGAAGTGTTTTGGTCCAATTTTGCTCCACGTCCTTTTTAAAAGGCTGTTTGTTCAAGCGGATGCTGCTGTAATTTAATTAATTAAATTATAAATTTAAATTATTTGATAGATAAAAAAAATAAGATTTATTGTTGATAAATCCCATATTATTTTTACATTCAAAACATAGGGAAAAAAAACAAGGAATCCCTGTGTATTGTTCTGGTAGGACCAATTCCGATTAGACGAGGTCCGATTTAAAGTTTAATATGTATTAAATCGGGTCCAGTCTAATAAAATAAAAAATAAAAATTATTTTTTATTTTTTAATTATATTTGATTTAAAAAATTAATATTTAACATTATTCAATCAATGACATTCTGTAAATTAAATAGGGGTCGCTTGATGATGTAACATTTATAGAATTTCATCGCAATTTTAATTGTGTTCATAATTATATTTTATCTAATGTTATTGTGAGCATAAAAAATCAAAAAAATTATAGTCATTGTTAGATATATTCTATATGTTATGGAATTGTAAATTGTTTAATGAAATAATAAAAAATATTTTATATAAAGTATTATTTATTTCATGATATAATAACTATAGTTAAATCTATAATATTTAAATTAAAAATTATTAATATTAATATATATTTTTTAAAATTATTTTAGAACCTCAATTTTAAAAGTCTTATTAACCAAATATGTTTAAACTATTTTTTGTTCAATTTCAATTTCAACAATAGTTTTAACTAAATATATATAAATAGCAAAAAAATCTTAACCAAAAACACTTTTTATAAAATATTTTTTTAAAACTACAATCATAATAATTACCATAATATCAAATAGACCCTCAACTTTTTTATCCTTCTTTTAATTAAATCCAAGCTAAAACCTGCCGGTCATGCTAGTATTGGTGTCAAGGAGTAAGATTTATATAATGCAGTTGTTCAGTGTGGTATGCATGAGTTCGGGCCCATATCTAGTATAGGCAATAGAGCATTGAGATGACCGGAAAGGATGCAGCTCTGGTATACTTGGTTATTTAGCCCAGGATGAAGTCAAATACAGAGGAGCATCTTAGAAAGTGAGCTCATGAATGTTCTCCTTCTACCTTAAAAAAAAAAAAAAACACTAAATGATAAGGGTTTTTTATTATAGCTCAATCCATATTAAAATATATCTTAGGCTAGAATAAAAGTATCTTTGTGCTATTTGATCCAAAAAAAAAATCTTGGGTGGTGTGCTGATTTTTTTTTTGCATGATTGAAATATTTTTTGTCCCCAAAATTAACAAAATATATAACGATTGATGAAGAATTTTTTAAATTTTGCACAAGTTTCTTGATAATAAAAATATGTATTTACCTTCAGAGTCAAAAAAATTATATTTTACTAAATAAGAGTGTTTTAGGATTTTTAAGTCTTAATGTACAGGGCAATTTCATCTTTAATCTTGAAAGAGATAGAATATAAAATTAACATATAATGAGAATTTTTATAATTTTATATGAGTATTTGTGTTATTATCGAGGTCATATAGGCAATTTTGTATTTTGTATTTCTTTTTTTACGCTTAAAGTTGATGGAGTGTGTTGAGCACGACTCAGCGCTTAGATAATATTCAAACTGTTTAGACAGTGCATATGACGCCACCTAGCAAACCTAACTGGCCTTTCATCATCTCTGTAAATGTGTCATAATGTCCTCTTTTATTTGGAATGATACATGACAGCTCACTATGATTGAGTTGATATCAGTAGTCATTGAATTTTTTTTCTCTTTCTTTTCTCTTTCTTGACAAGTAATGTACATTATTAACCTCTTTGTTTTTTACTTTTCAATTTCAGCTCTTATTCTATTAATTTGTTAATTTTTTTCCTTTTCATTTATATAAGTTTTTATTTTTTTAATTTAGTCCTTCAATTGCAATTTCTCATATATTTTGTTTTTCATTTTGGTTCTTATTTTTTAAAATTTCTAATTTTATCATTGACATTTTTGTTGAAGTTTTTTCCTTTCAATTTCATCATTTAATTAATTTTTTTGTTTTATTTTTTTCAATTTAACTCTTGTTCTTATGATTTTTTCTTTTATTAAAGTTATTGTTCAATCCAATTAAATCCTTAGATTGAAAATTTTTATCTAATATAATTAATGTTTTTTCTCACTCTTATTTGTTTTTATCATTTTATGTAATTAATTTTTTTCCCAGCTTGACAATTAATTTATTAGGAATTCAAATTTGTATGATCTTATGGCTCTGCATTAGTTTTTTTCTTTCAATATTGCTTTTGTGATCATCTTCAAGTTTTTTTTTGAATTTATTTTAGTCTTATAAATAGGTTATAATTTTTACATATCTTTTTTTAATATAAGTTTTTTTAGTTGTTTTGTTTCCATTTCATTTTATATTATGGAATAGCTTAATCTTAATTGCATAGATTTTTCAATTCATATTTTGAATTTTTTATGTGAAAAAAATACATTGAAGTAACCTGCATATCTGATATATTTTTGGAAAAAAAATATAATTCACGTAGAAGCACAGGTTTGATGGCTAGTAAGCATCTCAATAATATACCTATTTCGAGATGTGTACTCTTCTATTTTGAGCCTCCAACAACACACCCAAGATAGTGACAAGTTCTTTACCATGTAAAAATGGAGCGATGGAAGGTCACTATATAGAGTATAGAGCAGTAATAGTTTTGTGATTCATATTTTACTAGAAGTTAGACTTTTTTATTTAATATAAAAAAACTTGTCTACCTTTACTAGGAGTCAATTTTTTTATGTCATATAAAAATTTGGGTATACAACTTTTTCAATGTATTCATGTAATCTACAAAGTTTAAGTTCAAGTAAAAGAATTTATACATGCATGTAATCAAATAAATTGAGAACCATATGTGCGAATAAATAAATAAAAAGTTATTAATGATACATAAAAATAAAACTTAAAAAACAAGAGAAAAATACAGATCAAGATATTTAATTTTTAAAAAATAGGATATTTATCCGGTTATGGTCGCTAAATTTATTTATTAAAATAAAATTTCATATTAACATTTGCTAGACCCATTTTATCATGCCCCACTCGACTAAACCCTTAATTCTTACTTGTCCTCCCCAAACTATTTTGAAAAAAAAAAAGATGACTCGTCGTTTGATTTTTCCAAACACAATGCTTGAAAAAAATTAGGACTTAAGCTTTTTACCTAAAAACATGTTTTTCAACCCCTTTTGATCCAAAAATCTATAAAACATCATAAAAATTATGGTAAACTTATCCATGATCTTAAAAAACCTAAAAAATCAAATTAAATTCAAAATAAAAAATCAATCTAAGCTTATATATGTTTTTTCATTAATTTTAAAGGTAAAAAACACTCAATATGAACTCTAATCGTCAAATAAAATTATTTGACATAAATATTATCAAATTTAATAGCTTAAAATAATTTTTTTTTATCTATATTGTCAGAATTTAGCAACTCTCTTTTCTCTCTGAACTAGAGATTGAAAAATAATAAAACATAGTTATAAAAAAATTGAACTTAAAAAAATTATTGAGTGCTAAAATTATATAATTTACATGACTTTTAAAGTTCAAGAACTATAATATATATTTTTTTTGTTGCAAAACTCACTATCATTTTGATATCCTTTTCATTTTAATCTTTCTTTTTTTTTAATCTCATAATTTTATAAAAAAATCAAAATTAATAAGTCTTTTAATCAAGATTAAATCATTAAAAAAATTAATTTTTTTTTAAAAAAATAACAACTCATCTATAATAAAATATGATAGCATAAAGAGTTTTGCACCAATAATCTAAATAGCAAGCTAATGAATGCTTCCTATAAGCATCTAAACGGTAGCAAGCCCATTTTGAGATGAGTGCTCTCATATTCTGAGTCTTCAGTAGCTATAATTATTAAACTTGATTTGAAGGCCGACCCAGTTAAGGAGCTGAATTCTAAATTTTATGAGTTAATTTGAATTAATTCGGATCAACCTGAAAAAAATTAAGTTTAATATATGAAAATTTTTTAAAAATCTTTGTAAATATAAATGATGCATATTATAAATAATAAAGTTTAAAGGAATATTTAAAAAAAAAATTATCCTACATTGAAAAAATATTATGTTAAGCTTTTAAGTTGAAATATTTAAACCAATTTTTTTTTATTTCACATTAAAAAACATAACTTTTTTCTTAGAAAAATAAAGTATATATACTAATAAATTTCAAATTTTATATTAAAAAAACATAATTTTTTTTCTTTCGAACATAATGTATACAGATTAATGGGTTTCAAAACCCACTTTGAAAACAAATAACTTTTTTTTTGGAACATGAAGTATATATACTAATAAGTTTTAAATTTCATATTAAAAAAAATACTATATTATCCTTTCAAGTTTAAGAAGTTTTTTATCCCACCTTGAAAATATATAATTTTTTTTTGGACTATAAAGTATATATACTAACGAGTTTTAAATCCAATGTTTGCAAAAAAAAATAAAATTATGATCTCGCCTAGGTCAATTGGGTTTGACTGGGCGAGACCCTATGTTTTTTTTTTAAATGTAGAATTTGAAACCCATTACTAAATATACTCCGTGTTCCCAAAAAAAATTATGTTTTTTCCATATTAGGTAAAATAACTTTTAGTTCAAATACTTTAAATTAAAAGGATAACCCATTAATATATATATATATATATATTATGTTTCAAGGATAAAAGTTACGTAATATTTGAAACCCTTTAATATATATATATTCTATATTCACAAGAAAAAAATTATGTTTTTTTAATGTGGGATTTAAAATTTATTAATGTATATACTCTATGTTTCTAAGAAAAAAATTATTTATTTTTAACATGGGATAATTTTTTTTTAATTTAAATACTTCAACTTAAAAACTAAATATTCTTTTAAACTTTATTATTTATAATATATATAGTTTATATTTATATAAATTTTTTCTTTTTTAATTTTTATATAAAATATTGTATTTTTTTTTAATTTTTTAAATTAATTTAAATTAATCAAAATTAATTTAAGTTAATCTATAAATTGAGACTCTTTTTAAGAGTTCAATATCCAGGGTTGAGTTTAATCATAATATATATTAATAGATTTTTAATTTAACATTTAAAAAAAAACATACCAAGTCTTTCTGGATTACTAATTAACCCACCAATGATGGAGTTTAGCCAAATCATCACAACAACTAGGATTTTAACAAACCCAGACCATTACAGCTTCTAAATCAACCTGCCAGGCCGGTCAGGTTTAACCAGCTGCACAACCAAGACAGCGACGAGTTCACTGCCCTATAGAACGAAGCAATGGCGCTGTAGAAGGTCACGGCACAGAGCGTATTTGGTCTCACCAACAAATTCAACTTAATAGAATTTCAAATACACACTTAACAGTACTGTCTAATTTAGTGTCTGTTTTGGAAGTGTGATTTTTTTTTTTCAAAAGATTATTTTTAATATCAATATATTAAAATTATTTTGAAAAATATTAATTTAAAATAAAAAATAAAAAAATTTGCAATTCTTTTTAAAAACATTTTTAAAATTCAACTACTCTTCAAGACCTTAATTATTCGATACAAACTCAAGCCCTCTGGTCTCTCACCAAAGTCTCTACCGATTTCCATGGAATGCAAGAATGCTCAAATTCTAAAAGCGCTGACCAAACCGCTTGCTTACCTGGTATCATGAAAACCCCAGTAGAGAGGGGCGAAAACATAGTTACAAGAACCGACTATCAACCCGACTCAAGGCTCGAATCAGATCCAAGCAGCCCATAATCACAAAAAGCGAAGCCAAACAATAAGGTGAAAATATTCATTCAATTATTGTATCTGTAAAATCTCATTAGGATCATTAAAGGACAGCAACACTTGAAGAAACACCATCAGAGTCCAATCAAAGACTCGTTATGTAGATAGATACATAAACACAAACACACCAGCATATCACAAATCCTGTCCCTCAAGAAAGCTGACCACAATCAGCAACAACAACAGGCTTGGAAGTCCTTCCACTACTAGATCCAACCTTCTCTATAGCCTTGACAACATTCATACCCTCCACAACTCTTCCGAACACCACATGTTTCCCATCAAGCCATTCAGTCTTATCTGTACATATGAAAAACTGAGACCCATTAGTGCCAGGCCCAGCGTTAGCCATAGACAGAATTCCAGGCCCAGTATGTTTCTTTATGAAATTCTCATCAGCGAATTTCGCTCCATAGATTGATTCTCCTCCGGTTCCATTTCCCGCAGTAAAATCCCCTCCCTGACACATGAATCCAGGGATCACTCGATGAAAAGTCGAGCCTTTGTAGTGTAAAGGCTTGCCGCTTCGGCCTTTGCCTTTCTCTCCAGTGCAAAGAGCCCTGAAGTTCTCTGCGGTTCGTGGAGTTGTGTCCGCGAACAGCTCCATCACGATCCGGCCGGCTGGGGCGCCGCCGATTGTCATGTCGAAGTAGACTTTAGGGTTTGCCATTGAAAATTTGTGGACTGCGCCGATGGACGGGACCGCGGCTTGGTTTTATAGAGGGAGGGAGGTAGTGTTTATGTACTCTGTTTTGAAGTTTCATCTTGGCCGTTGGTAGTGGACACGTGGATGGATCTGGTTGGGTTTGGAAAGAGACTTTTAAAACTGCGTATTGTTGACGCGAGTTTCTTTATACTCTACGTGGCGACAGAGGACAACTGACAAGCGAGGTTTCTATGTCCCACGTGGCGATGTTTATAAATTTTAATTACTTTTTTTTTTTTTTTAGAGGCGGCCTGGTTTTTATTTGTTCAACAATATCCGTTGGATGGCAATTTGACCCAGTATGGATTTACCCGTTTCAGCCCATCTAAACGAGAGTTAATTTTTTTATTTGGATGAAAAAACAAAATAATATTTGAGAAATTAAAGCTAAAAAGAATTAAAATTAAGAATTTAATTTTAAATAAAATATTTTTTTATATTTAAAAAATAAATATTTCCAATTTTTTAAATTTATAATGATTTTGAAACCACATTTTAAAAACTATCTACAGCTTTTTGGTTACAAACTTTTTCTATATACAAACAAGTGAAATATTATTTTTTTATATTTTGATAAAGTAATTGTTTCATGATAAATTTTAATTCAAATAAAATTATATTATTATGAATACAAAATATTAAGATAGCAATTATGAATTATAATTTTGAATCCTTATGAAAAATAATTATAATCTATATATAAATAATTTTTTTCAGAAAGAAAAAAAGTTTATTGATTTTTTATTAAAAATAAAAACTAATAAAAAATGGAAAACTGAGAAGGAAAAAAAAAGTATATATATTTTTACTATTATTACTGAACACAGCCTAAAACTTACGTCTATCGGCCTAGTTCCTCAACCACAATACAGGGTACAAAGTGGATTCGATGTATTGCCATCCTTTTCTATAAATTATACAAATTAGTTTTGAACCATTTAAGGATTGGGCTATGGGCCAGCGGCTCATGTGGACTGGGTTCCCGCCATAAGAAGTTAAACACCATGCTAAACGATAATGAGCAGAAGATGGGGAGTGGTTTTAGAGCTGTTTATCTATGCTGAGTGTCCGTGTCTTTAAAATATTTTGATTTTTTTTGCCTTATTTTTTTAATATTTTTTAATTTTAATATGATAATATTTTAAAAAATATTATTTTAATATACATTTTTAAAAAAATAACAGTGTTGTAATGTTAAACAAACACCAAAAAGATGATTAGGCATGTCCAATGATTAAGCCAAACGGCAAAGTTTCTTCTTCTTGTCATCTACTCAAAGAAGGCAATATATATAATAAAGATATAAACTGTGATTAGTAAATATAAAATGAATAGTCCACGTTTTGCTTTGATCAGCACACAACAACTATCAAAGCCGGCAACTCCAACAAGAGCCTAATGGGCCAAATCTCTTCTTTGTGTTAATTTCATGTTTTGACGCAATAATCCCTTTTTTCTTTTTGATAGTCTATGTTAACTAAGTAATCTGAATTCCTATGAAGTTGCCTTGCACCTTACAGTAAGAACTTTTCTCTAGAACGATCGCACTCTTTATTTATTTCTTTAAATGAATGCTTTGTTCTTGGTGTTGACAGACTGCCATCCTTTGTCAATGCCAGTGCCAATGCTGCTTGTAATTTTTGACGGGGTGTTTACGTCTTGATTTACTATTGTTTTCATGGTGTAATACTGTCTATGAAGTTTTGGTAATTGCTTTTAAATTGATGATGCAATAGAATTATAGATGGAGGTTTCCAGGTTGAAGGTACATCCATCCTTAACCAGTCCAAGCAGTGCTGCTACATTTATAGTGCTAAAAACTAGGGAAATTTGAAAAGATATGAATTTGAAAAGCATGGTAGTTTTGCCTCGATTTACTTCTGATGAAACGTGCTAGAGGAAGATGACGATTGTTTGCTCTTGCAGTTGATTGTGAAATCTGTAAGCTGAGATTCTCTCCTCAGAAATGGAAGGAAGCTATAGGTTTGCGATGGACCAAAAGGATATTGCGAGGTTCTTGATTATCACTGTGGGAAGTTTCACACAAGATCGTTTGATCAATAAAGAGCAAAGAACACAGCACAAAGAACATTGTGCTGAGAGATTAGCAGCTGAAGATGGGAGCTGTGGCAAAGATACAGAAGTTCGATACTCCGATCAAGCAGTATTAGCAAATTTGGATTGGGGTATAGAAGCCCTTGAAGAAGCCATTGACACCTCCAATATGGAGACTAAGCTGGCACGATTAGATTATGCAGAGAAGATGCTGCAAGTTTGTGCCTTGTTGAACTCTGACCAAAGAACAGCTGGGGTCCCAAATTTCTACCTCTCTGCTTGGGCCCGCCTCTACCTTTCATACCTCTGGAAATTGCGTAACAATGATGAGAATTCTGTTCTTCATGTTCTTGAGATGTTTATTGTTGATCCATTCTTCTCGAGAATTGATTTTGCCCCTGAACTCTGGAAAGACCTGTTTCTACCACAGATGAGCTCAATTGTTGGGTGGTATTCTGAAGCTAGACACAGAATTATGGTGGAAGTAATTCCTGATTCTTTTGATTTGTCATTTACTGCTGACTTGGATCAGTTCTTCAATGAGTCTTTGATATATTCAATGAGGCCAGATCAGGTGGAAAAATTGCAAAACCTGGAGGAGCTTTACAGGGAATCGTTGGATGAAAATACGCGGCTTTTTGCTAAATACTACAAGGACTGCATGAATTCTGACTCAGCAACAAGCAAGAAGACGATTCCAATGTTGCCGATAGCAGATCCACCAGTAACTCCTCTGCATGAGGTTAGCCGGTCGATTCCTGATTATGTGAAATTTGGTCCCATCTTGCCTAAAAGTGCTGGTTTCTCTCCAGTTCTTAGATCTAAACGTGGTGTGAGAGCTGAAAGCAGGTTAGTCTACATCCAGCGTCGAAAATGAAAAAGTACTATTCAGTCAGGAACGTATGGATACAGCCATTTACATGTTCTGGTTCTTATTTTATTGTACATCCATGCTGAACATTTTCTTTTTTCAAGGCTCTAACTTGTTATTGTTATGATGGATGTGGTTGTGATCAGATTGAGGATAATTTCAAACCTGTCACCTAATTTGGAAGAGTCTGTTATATGTGATCATCAAGTAAGATCGACAACTATATTACAATTGTCACATTGTGATGAACTATAGTTGATTCTGTGTTGTGTTCTTGTTTATTATGTCAGGAGGCCATGCCTGAGGACAGAGAAAAAGATTTTGATTGTGAGCGGAGTGATACCTGTATTGATTCTGAAGATAAAAATCAGAAGTTAGTAACTCTTCGCAGCATAGAATCAACTGAGATTAAGGAAATTGGACTAAGCAAAAGGCTAGCTAAAGCAAAGAGTCAAAAGCATTCTCCCAAAATATCCTCTCCTATAAATTCCCCTAGAACTTCGCCAAAGATTAGTTCTCCTGATCCAGTTGTGCAGTCTAAAAAACAAACTACAACAATGTTACGGCTTCTGTCATGCCGTGCTACGGATTCTGTTAGTGCTACCTCGTTACCTGATTCTCCACGCTTGAGAAAAGATTACAGCAGTAGCTCACCAGACTCAGATGGTGAAGTGATAGTATGTCTTTGCCTTGTATTTTGATGAGTTCTTGCCAATTCCATCCGAACCTGGAACGTTTCATTTATACTGATAGCATTTTTGCAATCTAGGGTCCGCTGAGAAGTGCCAGGAAGAACCGTAGCCGAACAAGGAGGATGAGTTACGACAATGTCGACAACCAAATATTAGAGAATAGGTAGCCAAAAAATTCTCTCTTTTCTTTGGGCTATCTTTTACAGTATTCAAGCTGTTCTTTTCCTTTCAGTATTGATAATATACATCTTTTTTATTATTATGCAGTTCACTTACTGAGAGTGATGAAGGAAGCCAGAGCTACATTTCACTTCCTACATCAGAGATGCCGACTCCCCGTTCAAGACCACCAAAAGATTTTGTTTGCCCTATCACAGGCCAACTTTTTAATGATCCAGTTACCCTTGAAACTGGCCAGACTTATGAGAGAAAAGCAATTCAAGAATGGGTGAAAAGAGGAAACACGACATGCCCTATTACTCGCCAACCTCTCTCTGCAAACTCACTGCCCAAAACAAATTATGTTTTGAAGAGACTCATAACATCTTGGAAAGAGCAGCATCCAGAGCTTGCTCAGGAATTTTCGTACTCTGAAACACCAAGGAATTCATTCAGCACCTCCTCCTTAAGAGAAAATTTGTTGGTGTCTACTGCATCCAGAACATTTTATTCTCCCAGTCATACTCATTTTCGTAACAGTACAGATAGTCACATTCACCAGAGGAGAAAAAGATTTGCCCGAGCAGAAGTATCCACATCACCAACCAGTGTAATTTCTCAAGCTAATATTGAAACAATCATCAATGGGTTAAAACCTTATATTTCATCTCTCTGTACTTCAGAAAACTTAGAAGAATGTGAAGCAGCGGTGTCAGCAGTAGCCAAATTGTGGAAGGACTCAAAGGGTGATCCTGCAGTTCTTTCATATTTATCCGAGCCAACTATTGTAAATGGGATTGTAGAAATACTCTCTGCTTCTGTAAGCAGAGATGCTCTTAAAACTTCAGTTTACGTTCTCTCTGAGTTAACATTTTCAGATGAAAGTGTGGGAGAGATTCTAACCAGTGTAGATTCTGATTTTGATTGCCTAGCTGCTTTGTTCAAAAATGGGCTTGCTGAGGCTGTCGTTCTGATATACCAGCTGAGGCCAGCTTTTGCTCAGCTTTCGGCTCACAACTTTATACCCTCACTTGTCCAGTCAATCCAGAGAAAAATTGAAGATTTAGATGATTTTCAATTTGCAATAGAGCCCAAGGACGCTGCTATAGCAGTGCTTGAACACTTGCTTACGGGTGGGGATGAAAACAGCCAGTCTGTCAATGCTTTTGATATTATCTGTACAAATGGAATTCCAGCGCTAGTCAAGTGTTTGGATAGAGTGGAAGGAAGGAAGTCAATTATTTCGATACTTCTCTGTTGCATGCGTGCTGATAAGAGTTCCCGGAACTCGATAGCAAGTACAATCGAACTATCTCCTGTTCTCGAATTATTTCACTCCGGGGATGATAGCGTGAGAGGCTTATGTATTGACTTCCTCTCGGAGCTAGTTCAGTTAAACAGGTACACATCAAATATTCCCTTCTGTAATATACTTTGAATGTTGTTATATTTTCTTCCAGAAGCTAATAGTTGGATGGTTGAAGGTAAAAATGCGCTACTGTAATGCTACAACTTGAAAAAGTAGAAAAATCAAACACAAATGTCTAAAGATTTGCCTGTTTCTTCTTTTTCAACATCATCTCCAATACCGACACTGAATGTTCTGCCTTTTCCATGGTGTTTCAGGAGGACATTCTGTAATCAGATATTGCAGATAATTAAAGATGAAGGAGCATTTAGTACCATGCACACCTTTCTTGTGTATCTCCAAATGGCTCCTATGAGGCAGCAACCTTCCCTTGCCACTCTTCTTCTTCAGCTTGATCTCCTGGTTTGCTTTGATTCTCTGACATCATTCACTTACTTTAACAGGAAAACCTGGATATCTAACCATGGTTTCTATGGGTTGAATTTCCAGGCTGAGCCCCGAAAGATGAGCATTTACAGGGAAGAAGCCGTAGAGGCTTTAATTGAATCGCTGCACAGAAAGGACTTCTCTAATTCTCAGATGATGGCTCTGGATGCTTTAGTTTCTATTTCTGCACGTCGGACTTCATCTGGGGGTACTTACATGGAAGCCTGGTTGCTGAAGATTGCAGGATATGATCTACCTTACAATGCTTTAATGAAGGCAGAGAAGCTGAAGAAGAATGAAAATGATTTAGCAGAAATTTTTTTAGCTGAAACAATGGTTTGCGGTTTTTGCTTAAGTTTAATATCGAACTTGGAACCCTGTTCTATTAAATTCTGTGATGATTCTGAGCCTTGGATGATTTTGTGCAGGAAGATGAAGAGAAAGCAGTAAGTTCTTGGGAGAAAAGAGTGGCATTTGTACTTTGCAATCATGAAAAGGGCTCTATCTTTAGAGCTTTAGAGGACTGCTTCAAGAGTAATTCCTTAGAGACGGCAAAATCATGCCTTGTCATCTCCACATGGCTCATATACATGCTTTCAGTTCTTCCTGATACTGGTGTAAAAAGTGCGGCTCGCAAATCCTTGCTTGATGAATTTATAAATGTCCTCCAATCAACTAGAAACATGGAAGAGAAGATTTTGGCAACCCTTGCATTAAGAACCTTCGTAAGTGACCCAGGTAAGATTAGTGTAGGTGAGAATTCTTACCAAAGCTTTGAATATACACAAATAATTGCTGAACTCAAACTTTCCTGATTTTTAGCTGCACTTGAAGAGCTCGGAAAGTATGCTAAATGCATCTACAGCACCTTGAGAAAGCTAAAGAGAAGTTCACCAGTGATCACTGATGTACTGAAATCCTTAATGAATTTGTCATCTGTCAATGCAGTAAGTGGGATTGGGAAACTATGTCCTTGGCTTCTTCAGGTTAGCTATAGAAAAATGAGCTTATTTATGCTTTTTAATTTGTATTTTAGACAGAGTTGTGGAACTGCACCGAAGTGGTTGAGGTAGAATCATGCGCCAATGGTGAAGTGCTGTCTTTGCTTCATTTTAAAGGTCGTGTTATTAGCAGCCATTCCGACGGAACCATCAAGGTACAATCTGCCTGACCCTCTTCCCCGTGCATTAATACAATTACCAGTTGCATATGTATTAAAGAATACGTGATGTTATAACTAACCAACACTCGCTTTTAGGTGTGGGATGCTGGAAAGAGTGTTGTAAGACTGATTCAAGAAGTTCGTGAACATGCAAAAGCCGTCACATGCCTCTATATTTCATCTTCGGGAGACAAATTGTACAGTGGTTCCCTGGACAAAACCATTCGGGTACTTTCAGTTTTTTCCCTGCTTTCTAGCTATTTGAATCTTAGATTACTCAGTCTCCTGTAAGAACATATGTTGCTATCTCATGCGTTCTAGTTGTAGCAATGAACTCATATTTATGCTACCCTTTTCAATGAACCATCGAAAGAAGGAATACCAGACTGCATAATCCATTGTCTGATAAATTGTATACCTAATCATTTGAAACGGTCATTTTCCCTCATTTTCTTTTGCAGGTTTGGGCAATTAAACCTGAAGAAATTCATTGTATTCAAGTTCATGATGTGAAAGAGGCAGTATACGAGCTGACAGCTAATGGTAAAGTTGCATGCTTTGTTTCTCAAGGAGCAGGAGTCAAGGCAAGCGACGCATACCCATCATGTTTCAACAACTGAAACCGAACTGTGCAGTCTTTAGCGTTTGACAGAATCCAGTTTTCTAAAAATTTTATTTTCACAGGTATACAGCTGGTCAGGTGTTCCAAAGCATATAAACTTCAACAAAACGGTGAAGTGCCTTGCTATGACAGGGGATACATTATATTGTGGCGTCTCCGGTTACAGTATCCAGGAGGTGGATTTGATCAAATTCACATCAACCACATTCTACTCTGGAACAAGAAAATTGCTGGGGAAACAAAGTATTTATTCCCTACAAATTCAAGATGGTCTACTGTTTGCTGGTGGTTCAGCGGTTGATGCAACAGCAGGGAAAGTAAGCAATTGATCTGGGATTGTTCATGAAATATATTTGAACAGATTATTTCTTCAAGTGAACAAATTTCCGTGCATGGCAGGTATTTTCTCACTCGAGCAAAGCTGTGACAGGATCCTTCTCAACAGGATTCGACATTCAGCGAATTGCTGTCAACAGCGACTTCATATTCACAGCCACGAAAAGTGGGATCATTGAGGTTTGGTTAAAGGAAAGAGTTACAAGAGTTGCTTCCATCAAAGTAGGAAGTGGGTGGCACGCCAGAATTACATGCATAACATCAGATATGGACGGTGCAATGCTTTATGCTGGCACTTCTGATGGCAAGATACAGGTTAGACAACTCGTTATCATTGTTTGAACAACTTAAATGGACAGAGGTATAGTTCTCGAGTGAATCACTCATTTTCTCTCCTATCTGGTTGCAGGCTTGGTCATTGGACTAGAGGATTTCTGCTATTTGGAAAACAAAGAAAGAATTTCATGCTGGGGATTTCTTTTTTCTGATGAAGGAAGCAAAAGCAATGAAATTTGTCCAAGTTTTCAATTGACTGGAGAGTTTTATTCACCGATTTGGAAAGGAGGACATCACTGAGGAGGGTAACAGATATCCATAGACCTGCTTTTGTTCGTGATTCCGTCTTTCTTGATAGAATCAGTATTTAGAGTTTTGTACTATCCATACCAAAATCTAGAATAATTTTACTTTCAAAGCTTTTAATTTAGGTCTAAAAATTTCATGTTCATTCAGGCCGGTATCCATAAATTGCAGTCCCAGCAGCTTGGCCACATCCCACATTGTCCTATCAATTTACTTAAAAACAAAAGCTTCGTCCAACTTCTCTGAATAACCAGACATGCCCAAAAACCAGGTTATATGAAGAGAAAAGAGGCAATCTATGTTGAAAACAAATTCGAGGCCTTCTAGGTATAAGCAAGATGCATAAACAGATTGAACTGCGCACTCAGAATGAAAAGGACTAAGAGTTACAAATTTCATAGATCTTTCGACCTCGTACCACATTAAATCCTCATAGTGCCAATCCAATTTGACCGTTCTTAAAAAAAAGGAGAAAAGGAGCGGCTGAAAAGCTTGATGATAAAAGAATTATTAACCCATAAAATACAAAAAAAATAATTATAGAGAAATCAGTAATGAGCGAGCATTCAGTATGAGTAGGAGGTAAATAATCCTGTCATGAAATTGATCGGACAAATTCAAATTTTTCATCACGATGCTCGCCCCATCACAGAAAACTAAGAAAGAAAATATTTATAATTACTTAGAAGAACAAAAGCAAGATGAAATCATCAGAAAACATTGGATCATTACATCAAAATTGACACGATGTGTCTCAGACGACCGTCGTGAGAAATTTGTAATCCAAATTCATCACTTGATTCCACAGCCAAAACAAGAAATTGAAATAAAAACAAAAGGCGTAAAGAGAAGAAAGGGATGAAGATGTGAATGGAGAAATGGGAAGAACTCTAGTCTTTTATAAACCGCGACGGCACGTCTCCCGCACCCAAGCAGCTGGTGCTGCGCTTTATTTATAGGAAGCTGGAGCGTTTGTTAATAGGGTTTTTATCTTTGTGTTTGACGATCCTGTCCCTGTTCTTTGATTTCTGTCGTTTCGAGGATCTATCCCCTCAGACGCTCGTATGAACGGTACACTGCTGTGTGCTAGCATCTGTGGACCCCCGTGCATGGGTTATGCGGTTGAACATTAATATAATCGTTTTTATATTATTATTTATTTATAAATATTATTCATTTCTAAATAAAAAATATCTATTATTAACTTGTTTTTATATTGGAAATATTTTTTAGAGAGTGTTTCACGATATTTTTTTTTTCTGTTTTCTCTAGGAAAAACCTTTTATGAAATTAGTTTCTCCACTTTCTAATCTTAAGAAAAATTAATAGAGGAAAAAAAATTTCAGAGTAAAAATTGGTCCTAAAAAAATATTTTTATTTTATTTTATCTGAAAAAAAATATAAAATAACCAAACACTTTGTTATTTTTTTTATTTTAATTAATTTATAAAATTAAAAAAATTAATTTTATTTTCCTTTAATTTTTTTATTTGTCAAACTGATAATTTTTTTAAGTGTTATTATTTTTATTGGAAATCATGATATTAATTTTTTAAAATTAATAATTTTAATTTTATTTATTTATTAAATTTGATCTATATGTTTTTAATAAACATGCATTAATAAATTAATTTTTTTATATNTAAAATTTATAATTTTTTGTATTTTAAAAATATTTTAATTTTTTATTTACTTAAAATTACAATATTTTTAGTATTTTTAAATTATTTTAATATAATAATATTAAAAATAATTTTTAAAAAACAAAAAAATATTATTAATATATATATTTTAATATAAAAATTATTTAAAAAGTAACTACATCTATATTTTCAAATAAGCTTATTATTTATATATTTTATTTCTCAAAATAATGTTAGTAATTTTGTAAATAAGTATATGGTTTATAAAAGACATATAAATTTTCTCAATATTTTTTTTTATCTCCAACAGGTAGACTAATTTTCATTAATCGAATTTTTTTTTAAAGTTAGGAAAAATAGAAAAAGAACAAGTACAAAATTATTCCTAACAGAACAAAATGGTTTTAATGGCCTTCGCTTTGTTCAACGATGTCGTTTGTTACCTCAATAGGTCAACAACGTTGTTATTGAACCCCGTCTATCATGCTAGGTGTGTTTAAAATCTTACCAAAGTTGAGTTTTAATAAAATAAAATGAGAATATTCTAGTTAAAACGAAACAATTACATGGCCAACCATTATCCATTCAAAATTATTTTTAAAAATCAAAATAATATTATTTTAATTTTTTTTAAATATAAATAAAATCATTTTAATATATCTAAGTTAATTCACACACTCTATAGTTAAGGTTTTAAGATAAATCATACAATATTAGGATTTAAATTTTATTTGGCTATACTATAATAAAATTTATATTAGTGATATGTTTAGTTTAGTAGTATGATGTGCATATTTTTTAATTGAAAAATATTAAAAAATTTATTTTTAATTTTAACATAGAATATCAAAATTATTAGTAGAAAAAATAAATATAATTTTTAAAACATAAAAAAATTGAAGCTAAACGGAAAATAACTTTGGACAAGAGGCACACTCCACCATGACTAGAAAGCCAGCGGGGCAGCTATGTACGTATTCACTAGGCAGGCTCACCACCGCATCGAGGAACGAGTGAGCACCGTCCCCAATAAACGTCGACACAACAAATTTACTGAAACCAACCACCCGACAAATTGCCTGCACAACCACCATGTCATATGATGGATTCCCTCCTTTCATCTCCGCCCAACTTCAGTATCTCCTCAATCACTATCCTCACACGATCCAGGTAAAAATTGCCTCGCAAATCCCTAACCCTAGGTATTATAAGAAACGCTAATCCGATTTGCAATTTTGCGATTTTCAAATTCGGGTTATGCTGGCTTAATTAGTTTGTTTTGCAGATTGAGCAGGCACGGTCAGGCACCAGGTACTTCACTGGAAGTCTTGATCGATTCACATTGCTCATTCCTTACTGTTTAGAATACATGAAATGTTAGTATCATTGTTTTTGTTTTCCTTTATCAACTTATCAAGTGTTTACTCATTTATTGTGGTTAGGGTTAATTTTGATTTCTATTTATTTATTACAGGGGATGTTATATACAATGCTGAATTTCCATTAGCTGCACCGGATGTTATATTTGGTGCTGAGGATGAAGATTTCCATCCCTTTCATGTCCTATTCGGTGAGGACGGGGATTCAAGGCTAGTTAAGAACAGTTTGACCGATTGGAACAATAAAGATCCTACACGGCTGTTAGCTCTCGTAATTGAATTGAGGTTGAGGACCTGAATGTTTTAGGAGCGGGTAGTATTGACAATTTTTTAGTCTTGGTTGTGACTTGTGATTGGATTTTGAATTCTGTTTTCCAGGGATAAATATAGGTCTTACCAGGAGAAACGAGTGGGAGAAGTTGATGATGATAGGTTGAAGTTTGAGATTAGTACTATGGTGTCTAGGGAGGTAATTTCTTGACTTGCATCTTTTGTATAATGCTAATGTCTCATTTGGCTCTGACATCGTTGGTAGTTACTTGTTTTGTGTAGAAAGATTACCTTATCGTTACGTTGTTGTCACTGCTTTTCTTTGTACTATTGGTGATTAGTTTTCTGCATATCACTGAAACTCCAGCCGTGCTGCAGGGAATTGAAATGCACATGAGTTCCGGTGTTGAAAAGGTATTTGTTGAAATGAAAACGTTTTTATTTATTTTAACTGGGTTCTATGAAGTGATCAAATATATCCACCGCTTAGGTTGGTATTTAACTACATCACTGGTTTCTATGCCTTTGACTTTTAGTGTAGCCAGAAGAGGTTAGGTTCGCAGTGCCTTTAATGAACATGAATATAAATAAAATGGTGCCTGCATGCCCCTGGAGACATCCACAAAAGATATACTTACAGGTTGGATATTTCTTCTGCTATCCTTGTATTTGAAGTTTCGCATGAATTCTTTTTATTTCCTTATTTCTGACCCATTTTCTCTCTCTCTCTTTCCTTTTTATTTTGTGTCACAACTGCAATAGTTTTGTGAGTCTTTTCTTGATCAGTGCAGGTTATATATCCTATTGGTAGAAAGTATGCATCTTCCCCCTCAGCACCTCGTCTGAAATTAATGTGCACTCCTGAGTTGAAAGCCCTGTTTTCCATTGATGATGTCAAACTTCCTTCATGGTTGGATGGAATGTAAGCTATGCTTATAATTTTTGCTTCAAGTCTTTGGCATATGTACATGTTGCTTTTTGTATGAAGATTTGCATGACTTGTTTTTATTGGTTCTTTTCTTCTGAAAAGGTGCATGGCTGAATATCTTCCCCACCTGGAAGAACTCCTTCAGAGACAGGTTAGCTTATTTCTTCCATCCAGTGATTCCTTTTAGTTGAGATATTGTTCGCCTACCTTTTTTTCTAATAAAAGATTTTCTTTCCCATTTTGTAGGTCTTAGAGGCAGTTACTCTAATTGATGTTAGAAGGCAGTTTATCGAGGCATTAGCCCCACTGCTTGGAAGGCCATTAGAAGCTGATCCAGTAAGCATCCTAGGCACTTTGTATACAGACATTTTTTTTTAAATCCATCAATAGTGACTGGTGTTAACCATTGCTTTCCTTGTCAGGTTTTTTGCAGAAAGGCTTCTTTTCTTGTCTGCTCTGGACCCTTTACATTCATGGTATAGTAAGATCTTCTCCAATTGTAAATTATATTGAAAGGGGTGGGGCAAGTTTCTGTAATATTATATATGAACATAGGGAAAGAGTGATTGTCAAACCTAAATTGTTTCAGGAGGTATTTACCCCTGATCTTCTCTATATCATATTTTCAGGCCTATATCAAAGGATATAGTTAGCTCCAAGTATTTGAATGTTTTCTTTTTGCCACAGCACAGTTAAATTTTCATAAAATATGCTAAAATTAGCCTCATTTTACTCCACGTAAAGCACACATTACTTTTCACTGTTTGGCTGTGAAAACTACTTGACAATAATTGTTTGGTGTTTGGCTTGTATTGAAAAATAAATGTTGAGAAAAAAAAGATAAGAATTAATTAGTGATGGGGCCAGGATTTAACGACAAAGGAAGTCTTGTAAAATATTTTATTCTCTTAAGAACCTTGAGTTTTTTTTCCTTGTTTAAAGTTTCTTTTCCTTTGACTGTGAAATATTTTCCTTTGACCATGTTTTCCTAGGTGAGCCAAACATGGAAAATCAGAAAAATATTTTGCTGAAGCATATTTTACATGAAACAAATGGGAGCCTAAGCTGAGATCAAGTTTTGTAGTCAGTTGTATACTGGGGATGTAGCTGATAGGAAAAGCGTAGAAAGTTATTTCAATGGAAATATTTTTTTTCTGTGCCTGTTTTAACATAATTTGGCTGTTTATATGAACTTGATTTCCTAAACTGCAGCTGCATGTTTTCCTTTCAACCAACTTTCCAAAACAGCAGCCTTCTCTGATGTTTCAAAGTACACAGGTGATCATATTTCTTTATTCCAGTTTAAAATTTATGGATTTATTCGTCTGTGAATGTCATTGCCATGCTCTTTTGTGCATGCAAGTGTTGCTAGAAGGATATTAAGACATAATATGGTGCAAATTCCTTTTATATGTGCCATTTACCAAGGATACTTGTATTGATGCTAGTCATGGGAGGAGGCAGGATCAGGTCCCACCAGATACTTTCATCAATTACATGCTTGATTTCCTATTTTGCACTTGCAGCATGGCCTTGCTCTTGACTAGATTTAGGAGTGACCTATCATCCTGAACAATACAGGTTGATTTGCATCATAAAGGGTCTTATGTCTTTTCTGTGTGTGCCATTGTATGATTTTTTTATACTAAAATTAAGCATAAGAAACTTGCTGTTTTTGAAAGTTCTCCATCAGAATCAAGTCTACTGCTGATGTGGTCTCTTGTATTACCAATTGCTCAATTTGGGTATAAAACCCTGCAGTAATGATTGAAGCTCATTTAATTTATGGAACCATTATTTCCTATCATTGACTGAGCGAATGGTTTGCATGCAAATACTCTCCTTGACTGGCTTGTAATATTTGTGTATAGCATTTCAATTCCCTTGGCATGCCAGTCAAGTCGCCTCTCATTACAGAGTATCCATGGAGTCCTAGATGGGAAACCTCACAAATGGCTGACCGGATCTCGTGAGTTCAATTTATTTTCAATTCTTAATCTTACCTATTTTTGTTAGTAACTCGTCCTTCTAATCACATTCGTGTGCTATTTGCTTCTGTGATCCAATTTTACCAGTGACTTTTTGGTGGACGAGTCACTAAATTTCAAAAGGCACTGCAACGAATCTCACCTTCAACACTAGAGCAATGTGTTGAGAACCTGTTATCTTTCCTGGATGCACAGCAGCCCACACCATTCAAGTTGTCCAAAATCGCTTCATGAATTAGTACCATGTTGAATCATGGTGGAGTAATATGTTCATCACTCTTCCCGTGTTGTAATTAGTTCGGTGTCTAGTAACTTTTCCATTTTATTGTGAAAGCATTGAAAAGCCTACTGGTACTATCCTCTTTTCGTTTTAACACGCATGATTTGCACTGTAAAGTTCAGCGGCAGACTGTTGAAATGGAAAAGATGGCCATTAAAGTTTTAACATTCATGGTGTCTGCATTAAAGTTTTCAACGACTTCAGAAGTTGTCTGATTCTCTGGATATAAAATCACTAAGCACTCTTTATAACTTAAGTGATTATCTCAATGGCGACATGTTTTAAGCTTCCATGCATGGTAAAAAAGGAAAGTCGGGGTTTCCTAAATAATCATGTTGCCCCACAGAACCCAGCTGGAGGCAACAATGCTGAACATGCTACATTCCTCTGATCCATTTAAATCTTGTATTGTTAGACTCTGCCTGTTTGTATTTCTATGTGGACCCAGATCCGCATCCACTTGGAGATGATAATTTGGCCCCACACAGTAGAGGAGTGATCATGTCTCAGATATAAAATAAAATAATATATGTATGTATATATACGTGTATGTATGTATATATGTATGTGTTGGATTTAGATTTAGTTTTATATCGGTTTTGATAATATTTATGTCGTATCTATTGCTTCGCTTCTTGTTAGATAAAATAATTAACATTTATTCCTTCGAGTCAATCAATATTAATTTAGTTGAATTATCATTATTACTGCACAACACACATACATTCCATTTCAAACACACATACATTCCATTTCAAAGGGTTGCTCGTTGTAGTATTTGGTTTTTAGTTCCTTTTTTTTTAAAAAAAAAAACCTGTCTGTTGACTTGATTTGATTTTTTTTATTATATAAAAAAACATTATTAGCATTATCATAATATTCAAAGACCATTTTATTTGGTTTTGAAAACTAGCCGCCTAGCTTGTGTGTTTTTTTCTTTTGAAAAAAATGTTATGTTTTTGTTTTCAAATTTAATTCTTAAATATGAAAAACTCAGAATGGTATCACATGACTCCTATCATTTAACTTAACTACCAAGAGTGTTTATTTGTACTTTGTCATTATTAATTTAAATTTAAAATTATTAAAAAATGGTGCTTATTTCTCATAAAATATTTTACATGAAAATTAATTAATTAAAAATACTTAACAATCAACATTAAAAATTATTTTATTTGTGAGAAAGTACTTTAAATTTATAAAATTTCATAAAATATTTCACAAAAACTAATACATTCACAATTATTTATTTCAATCACCTCTTACTTTGATAATAACTATGACTTTTTTTAACCATTTAGATGGTAATTAAGTGATAAGAATTTAAAATCAAGAGATTTATTTTTTTTATAGTTTCAGGTTGGAGTTCTTGATTACTCATATAATGATCATTGGAGGTTTACATGATCATTAACTTTAGAACTCATAGAATTAATCGTGGTATGTGCAAGAAGCTGACCAAACATCCATGTTAATCTAAAAAAAATAACTATTATTATTTTTATTACTTTCACAATTTAACTATTATTATATTATTTAAAAAAAACTATAATTATTAAAAAATATATGTTAATCTAAAAAAAATAACTATCATTATTTTTATTACTTTCACAATTTAACTATTACTATATTATTTTAAAAAAACTATAATTATTAAAAAATATTATTTAAATTAAATATTAAAAACACGGTGTACCAAAAAGCATTACGTGTAAAATATTTTACACAAAAAAACAACTGACATGCTTGTAAGTTTTTTTTTTTTAAAAAAAACCTAGATCGCTGATCCCAAACAGCACAAGTGACGGGGCCCCACCTTAACGTGCCCACCCTCCCTACAGGTGGTTAGTGATTAGTTAAGCCTGTCCCTCTGTTCCGTCACGTGAACAACACCTGCAAAATATCCTGCCCGCTCTCCTATTTGTATCATTTTAACCCCCGCCTCTCCCTCTCCCTCCATGTATTATAACTCCTCACTCTCTCCTTCGTTACGCGTTTCTCTGTACAAATTAACGAAACAAGATGAGAGAGATCCTTCACATCCAAGGAGGCCAATGCGGAAACCAAATCGGTTCCAAATTCTGGGAAGTTATTTGCGACGAGCATGGAATTGATACTACCGGGAAGTACTCAGGCGACGCCGCGTCGTCTGATCTTCAACTGGAAAGAATTAATGTATATTACAACGAGGCTTCCGGTGGAAAATATGTGCCGAGGGCGGTCCTCATGGATCTCGAACCGGGTACAATGGAGAGTATTAGATCCGGACCGTACGGACATATCTTTAGGCCTGATAATTTTGTGCATGGACAGTCTGGTGCTGGTAATAATTGGGCTAAAGGTCATTACACTGAAGGAGCTGAGTTGATTGATGCTGTTCTTGATGTTGTTAGAAAAGAGGCCGAGAATTGTGATTGCTTGCAAGGTATTTTTCAACCTTTTCTTTTTGAAATCTTTCTTCATTTTTTTTATATTAGTTTTCTGAATGTAATTAACAGATCGATCGATTATTAGTTTTTTTTTTCGTTGATTTTTTGAAGATTTATTTTAATGATTTTGAGGTCTTTAACATGCCGGATTCTTCTCTATTATACTTTATAACTGGCAGAATTAGGAAATATCTCCAACAGGGTTTATTTATTTATTAATTTATTGTAGTTGTTGAATTATTGTGGTTCTGCCAGCCATTTTTGATGTTTTGGTATTACTTGAATTTTAGATTTCCCATTATTTAATTAATTTCACTTTGCGAATCTCATAATCCGGCCTTGAAATCGGAATGCAATGTTGTTGTTTTTTTTCCAATTTGTAGAAACTATGAACAATTTTTTTTTTAATTATCTCAATTTGCAATTTCGTGTTGTAGCTTTCTCATTGTTGATTATCTCATTTTCACCTATATTTTTTTTTATGTTTTTTTTTATATGCTGGTGGTCATTTACTCATTAGGGCTGTTGCCGTCCTTAATTAATTATTGCTTTGTTTTGGTTGTTTTTATATTAGGGGTTGTTGATAAGGCTGATGAGCTGTATCAATAGGCCCCATTCTTGTCTGGTGTGGATACTGAAGGGTATGAATCTTGTTCTATTATGTAATTGGAGAAAAAGATACGATGGTGTCTGATTATTATGGTATCATGGACCAGCAGGACAGTGCAGCGACTTGTCTTTTTACATTTATAATGCTGACACTAAAAAGTAGATCTTGGAGTTGGAGCAGCGCACCCTAAAAAGTAATCATCATGTAAGTGAGCTTTAAGATACAAAAAGAAAAACAATCTAATCATTCATTTAAAATTCCTTTCCCCGGTTTCATGATGAAGATCACCGTTAATCATGTCAAAATGGCTGGAATCATGCCTGTAGTTTATGATCTAGATCTGAATTACACATGGAAAAGGAATTTTGAACAGCGGCAAATACAATTAGTGCCACATTTGTCTTCTTTGATGTTAAATGTTGATTTAAATTATCTATATATGTATGTATGTCTGATTGTCATTAGAACGACGAAAAGGTGGACATGTAAAATTGCTATTGGTGATTAGCCAAACGAGTAAATCATGACTTGAAATCACGAGACCTTTGAGACAGGTCAGTGGAGGCTATCTGTATAAAGCCGTAGTTAACCTTTGGTTCTAGCATGAGTTCATGTCTGGATCTTGCATAACTTCATGCCCTTCAGGATTTTGCTGGGAGTGTATGACTGCTTGGCATTTTGACTGTTTTGAAATTGCTGTTGTTTGGGGATGTGCTAGCATCCATCAACAACTTCTTTGTCACGAGGGATTTAAGGAAGAAAAAATTATCCATCCTCCAACCTGACTTTCCCAAGAAAGCTGATATTTTACAGTTTGGTTTTGGTGAGAGCTGGCTATTTATTTATTTATTTTGTTTATTCTGTGTTAGAAGATGGAACTCATTTGTCTCAATTTTTCTTGACCAGGCTTTCAGGTATGCCACTCGCTTGGAGGTGGTACAGGTTCTGGCATGGGAACACTTCTGATTTCAAAGATCCGAGAGGAATATCCTGACAGGATGATGCTTACATTCTCTGTTTTCCCTTCACCAAAGGTCTCAGACACCGTTGTGGAGCCATATAATGCCACCCTCTCAGTGCATCAGTTGGTAGAGAATGCTGACGAATGCATGGTTCTTGACAATGAAGCACTTTATGACATCTGCTTCCGGACTCTAAAGCTTAGTACTCCAAGCTGTGAGTTACTAATTGTCCTTTGGAGTAACTATCTTTAGATAGATTACAGTTCTATTTCATTGAATACTAAACCATAGCTTCTTTCTACCCAATTTTTGCAGTTGGTGACCTTAACCATTTGATCTCTGAAACTATGAGTGGTGTAACATGCTGTCTGAGGTTCCCGGGCCAGCTCAACTCTGACCTTCGCAAGCTAGCTGTAAACCTGATCCCATTTCCACGTCTTCACTTCTTCATGGTAGGGTTTGCACCTCTCACATCTCGTGGTTCCCAGGGGTATATCTCCCTCACCGTCCCGGAGCTGACCCAGCAGATGTGGGATTCCAAGAACATGATGTGTGCTGCTGACCCACGCCATGGCCGCTACTTGACAGCTTCAGCCATGTTCAGGGGCAAGATGAGCACCAAAGAGGTGGATGAACAGATGATCAACGTGCAGAACAAAAATTCATCATATTTTGTGGAGTGGATTCCAAACAATGTGAAGTCTAGTGTGTGTGATATTCCACCAAAGGGTCTGAAGATGTCATCAACTTTTCTGGGGAACTCCACGTCAATCCAGGAGATGTTCAGGAGGGTGAGTGAGCAGTTCACAGCCATGTTCCGTCGCAAGGCCTTTTTGCACTGGTATACCGGGGAAGGTATGGATGAGATGGAGTTCACTGAAGCAGAGAGCAACATGAACGATCTAGTGGCAGAGTACCAGCAGTACCAGGATGCAACAGTTGAGGAAGATGGTGAATACGAGGAGGAAGGTGAGGAGAACTATGATGACTGAGAAGCATATGAATTGTGGCTATTTCCTCAACGCTGGAATGGGTTTTGACGAGTCTGCCGCCCTTGCTGGCTGTCACTACATTCTTTGTTGTTTTGAAAATCTCAGCTCCGCAAGGTGATCTCGTTAGGTTTTTCTATTGGGCACTAGAATAAGAAATTTCATGTTTGTTGGTACCTCTCCACAAAGGGATCCCAATTGAATTGTATTGTATTTCTTTCTATTGATGTTTCTCAACAGCGCTCAGGAATTATTTCCTCAGGTGCTCGGGGCAGGGGATTGTTCATTTTGTTTGCATCAATTGTTCATATGAGAATGGATGTGATCCTACCAATGCAGATATTATGTACCTTTGGAAAGAACCAAAAATATAAAAAAAAATAAAAAAAGAGGAGGAGAAAACGGTCATGTAGTAGCATTGAAGTTTACTCGTATGATATTAATAGCATGGCTAGAAAAATCTTTGAACCTTGACATGTCAAATTCAATGATACAAAAAAAATAAAATTACAATTAATGAACATAGTGGGCTAGATAAATTATCTAAACATATCATACCTCACTTGTCTTTAAGGTTCTCGAGCGATTCCCTCTGATTATTATCGGTAACTTTTTTAATATTTTTACACTTTTTTTGTTAAAAATTTTCTAATTGTATATATATACACACACGCAGCTTTTTAATTTATATTATTTTTTAAAATATTTTTTACATCTTATTATTTTATCAGTATGCTTAAATCTAAAAAAAAAAACTCGTTAAAATAAATGCGTGCTTTCCAAAATCCAATTCAATCATTTCTTCTCTTTAATTTATCCCACTTGCAGTAATAAATTCACAAATACAACTATAAAATCTCTTCACAGATAGGGATAAGGAATCAGTAAGAGAGTGAGAGGGTAGAGTATTATTTGACGGACTTCACTGCAGACCCGGCTTGGTTTGAGGTTTGGATTTTAAATTTTGACTGGGTTATTGGATTAAATTTTATTTATTTATAAAAAAATTAAAAGTTAATAGGTTTGTAATCAGGTTTTAATTGGGTAGCCGGGTCAATTCACTGAGTTACGCTGGGTTTTTCCTTCATTTTATTTTTTCAATCCGGCTTAGTTCTAGTCCCGGGTTAACTCGAAGCCGAGTTTTAAAATTGCACATAAGAGTAGCTTGCTTCGTTAACTAATTATAAGAGCTAAAATAAAATTTATTTAACCTGAATTGCCTCATGATTTGATATAAAATTTAGTATATTTATATAAATTAATTTAAAATAGTGTTTTTTAAGTTAAAACATAGTTTTGAAAAAAAAAAGAATTAGCTCATTTAATTAATTAGATTTGATTAGATAAATTTTTATCTAATTTAATTTTAAATTCAAAATAAATATAATAACATTACCAAGTAAGTTGAATTGCCAGATCAAATCAAATCAAATGTAATAACATTGTCCAAAACCCTAGGGTTAAGAGTTTCAGTGGCAAAACTTAATTTGATTGAGACTTCTTAGCCATTTTAATATATTGTGCAAGAGAAGATTATTATCTCTCTAATGCAATCTCACATTTTAGAACAAAGTCTTTGTGTTAACACTGATTAAACTATAGCATTCAGCCCGATCTGCCACTATAGTAATTAATCAAGAAGCATAGGTATAAGAAAAAACAATTCCTGCAGTAATTGTATTTTAGTCTATTTTCTTTATAAACTTTGAAACATTTCGTGTCCTATCTCAGAGGATCATGGACAAGATTTCAATCAAAGTAATATGATTGTTTGATTCACTAATATAAGACTATTATTCTATTCTATTTTTATTTTTTAAATAAAAAAATTAAAAACATGTTTTATTTATTGAAAATATAGTCAAATTTTTCAACAAAAAAAAAACACTATCATTAAAATTATTTTTCATAGAAAATCAAAACTATAATTTATAATAATCATCTTAGAATGTCATTTTTATTTTATTTAAATTAAAAATTATAATAAAAAACGTTATACTCTTAACTCAAAAAATATATATTAAATCTATAATGAAAAATAAATTTATTACATTATCTAAATATAAAAATAATAATTTTAATCTTTTCCCTATATAAAATTTGTAAAATTACAAATATAGCTCACTCACTTGTGTTGAAATTACATTACATATCCGTTTTTTCTTATCCGAACTCTTTTTTTTTAACCTCCAATCCTTATTTTCTTCATGTGATTTTGAATCCATGTTACTTGTCAATCCCAGCCATCTAATTGAAATTAATAAATTAAATCACACCATTTTATAATTTACCCAAATCATAATAAGCAATTAAAGAGACTAAATAAACAAAACAATACTTAAAAAATAAAAAATAAAAACCACCTTACTATGAGCAATATGACCATAAATGAGAGCAAAGACGAGCGGGCATGGAGACCCTTGAGCCTCTCAACTCTTATAAACCTAAGCAAATAATTCGGGAAAAATCATCTCCTTGGGAGATTTTCTAATTTACAGCTAGATAACGCACTAATCACTAACGTATCTCATATTAATTGCTAAATGGATTAAAGGGGGAAATGAGATCAAGGAAGAAACCAAGATCATCTAAATGAGAATCGTGATTTACTAGAGGAATTAAAGCTCTTGTCCTTGCAAATGAGCCTCCTCCTTTGTCTTGCTTGAGCAGCTATGGCCCTTTTAACCGCTGCACTCCTGTCATTAACAAACAGTTGTTTTGAGTCCATCCAAACAGGCTCCCCAACAGTTAGATTGAGATCAGGGATGCCACGGGGGCCCATGCCATCACTGGCACTGATAGATCGCAACAAGGACACTCTTCGGCCATACGGGTTTGGATGATTACAACCCATTTCTTGATTGTTGGCATTCCTATCCACCATATAGAGCGGCGGCGGCGGCTGCTGCTGCTGCTGATGATGATGATGATGAAATCTGATGCCAGGCATGGGTCGAGGAAACTGGTTTTGATCATCAACAACAGGAGGACATTTGACAGTTGATTGGACTGAATGTATGCGTGGAAGATTCAACTGATCTTCTCTTTTAATAACACCCATGTTTAGCTGTAATTTTTTTTTAACATAAAACATAAGTTAATAATATAATTAAAGTAGAAAAGATTTAGAAACCCAACGGCGTCAAATAAAAGCAAAGAAAAAGACTAAAAAAGGAGCATTGATTCATCAGGAGGAAAAAGATAGATTACCTCTTGTTTCCTCGCTTTCAACAAAGAATTTCTAGCTTTCAAATGCTCATAATATCGAGTCACCTTTTGAATCTCCTGTTTCAAACAATTCCACAGAATCAAGAAGGATATATTAGTACCCACACCATCTGTAGTTTTGCTTGCTTAAAGAAACGAACAGCAAAAACATAATTAAAGACAGAAGATAACGTAGCAAGCATGCCATGTATGGCAAAAATCCAAGAAAAGGACAAGATTTGTTCCCAGAATCTTGAAATAGTAAGAAAATAAAGAAAACTCACCCCTCTTAACAATTCATTGCTATCAATAATTTGGCTTGTAATCTTCAGCAAATCCTCTCTTCTCTGCATATATTCAAGAAAATAAAAGAGAATCAGCAAACAGAGAATCTTTATTTTGGTGAAAGAGAAAACATGGTCAAATCTGAAGAACAAAAGGAAGCTAAAACCCATTAAAGAGATAAAATTGCAGATAAACCCAGCAATCAAAACCCATCAACAAAAAAAAAAAATTCACCGAGAAAGTGCCACGTATCATATCCAAACAGGGGATTGAAAAGGACAATCAGAGAAGCAGAATTTCAATACCTTTTTAGTGTAGACTTTCCTCTTCAAGCGCTTAGGCCTCTCATCAGATTCACTTGGAGAGAAAGAAAGCGGTGTTGCAGGGCTAGTCGCCGGTTCAGCTTTGACGGTGATGGGTCCCTCTGGTTCAGTAGCAACAGCAACAGCAGCAGCAGGAGGAGGAGTAGCAGGGCCGACAGGAACAGATAATATCGGTGTTTGGGAAGGTGACGCTGATGTTGGTGGTGAGTGAACGGTGCATCTTGGACCCAAATTGGCCTCCGCGGATCTCCTCCTTGTACCACCCCATGAGAATGGAAGCAGAGAGCCATACTTAGATACAGCAATTAAACGAGGGAAATCTAACAAGATTTCAGCAACCTCAATTTCATCACCTCCGAAATCTTCGTAAAGACTACAGTAATCGTGCTTGAATGCCATTGTTTCTCTGCTTTCCTTCTATCAGTTCAACTCCCTTTCTCTCTCCTTTTATTTTCTTTTTTCTCCAATACACCAGAAAAAATAATAATGGGGGCCTCTCTCTTTGCCGAGAAAGAGATATCAAGAAAGAAACGTTGGATTTTTTTAAGAGGCGAAGATACGAGGGAGGTGGGGGGGAGAGAGATTGTGTTACTTGGGGACAGGGTTTCGCTCGTTTATGAAACAGGAAAAAGGATGGCAACGTGCCACGTGTCGTGACAAGGGAGCATGGATTTCTGTTCTAGGGTTTTGATGATGAAGAATATTGATTTTTTATTTTTTATTTTCTATTTATTATTAACAGATGAGCGGGACAGCATTGTAGACGGTGAAGACTAGAAAGTGGAAACCATCTAGCTTCCTTGTATCGTGGATGGAAGGGGCGGTAAGAATTGAGGATTAGTTGCTGTCACTGAACCACTTACAGTGAGCTTCCATGGGTTAAAATTCAGCAAGTAATTCGGAAGGTAAAAAAAAATTGATCAAGTAAATTACTTTTCCTATGTACTTCCGAAAATAAGAGGACTTCGACTTGACATTTGACTGTTTGACTTGTGCATAACAGTGTACCTGGATATATCATCACGTCAGGCCTTGAATTTATTTTAAAAAAAATATTAATTTAATTTTTAAAAATTTATATAATTATTAAATTTATTTCAATATTTATATTAGTTAAAAAATCTTATCATTCACAACAACAATACTACTACAAACAAAATGAAATAATTCAGATATGATATGGTAAATTAATTGACAATTGTGGGTTTTAGTGAACACTTACATAATTTTATTAAAATAGATTATAAAATTTGATTTAAATTTAATTTAATATTAAAAAATAAAATATAAAAATTTAATTATAAAAAAATTCAAAAAAATCCTAGTCAATTTATTTAATACATAGAAGCTGCAAATCTAATTTCAAGATTAGAATAATTTTATAAATAAAATAAATTATAAAATTTAATTTTTAATAAATCTAATATTAAATTAAGATTACTAGTAGGTATACGGAATGCTAGGCTGGGTAGTGAAAGCCAGGTGCAAAGTTTGATACATTTCGACATATACATTAAAAGCATGAATTTGACATTCATTCCTTAAGCTAACAATGCGTGTGTCCTTTTTTATTTAAAAATCTCAGTACCATTTCAATCAAGTTACTAGAAATTTAGCCAGTCTTGTATTTTTTTTTATTCTAAATTTGACATAGGATCAATTTTGAATTACATATTTTTCAAATCAATTTACTAAATTAAGTATAACAATTTGAAATCTAATTCCAAAGCCATCATTTCCTTCTTATTTTCTAAAATTCATAAAAAAATTAAAAAGTATTTTTACATTCCAAAAGTATTTTTTAAAGTTTTTATTTTTTTTTATTTTTTATAATCTTCGATCATTTTAATGTATTGATATTAAAAATAATTTTTTAAAAATAAAAATATATAATTTTAATATATTTAAAAATAATTAGTATTACAATATCAAACACTACTACTCTAATAATTATATGATTCTTGTTTAAATGAGAAAATACCTAATGCTCCACTTCAACTGAAAATAATCAAATTTACTCATGATATTTAAAGGGAGAGCATCAAATTCTCGTTAAAGCAGCGACATTACATTGCACAAAATAGAAAAATAAAAGTATTAAATGAAGGGGAAGTTAAGCAACGTCCGAGGAACTCTATCGACAAGAACTAATCTCTGTCTAGGAATTCAGCCAAGAATCAGGGGATAGGTTGTGTTTCGAACAATTTGATGTGGGTAGAGGGGATTCGAACTCGAGATACTAAGCTATGCTCCAGCTTACCAATGGCAACATTTTTTAGATCCTGTGATGACTGACGTGGGCATTAACTTTTACTTTAAAGTTTTTTTTTTAAAAAAGAAAATCCTCTGTCAAAAAACCAAGAGGCAAATGCACTGATACGTGCCTCGACTCGCCATTTCCACGCAAAATCTTGGTCGCCTTTTCGATTGCCAGTTGCTACGAAACTATCCAATCTGAGAAAGTTTGGACGGTCGTTTTCAGGCGAAGGGAGGTCCAAAATGAAAGCAACATCCGCATAAATTTATTATGGAAAACACTCGGTGGTTTTTGTTTTCACTTTTCACATCAAATTAGATGAAAGGATAATAATAGTATTAATATAACGAGGTCATTTTTATTTTTTAAAATATTTTATAAATTAATATAATATTTTTTTATATAATTTTCAATAATATTAATATGGTAATTTGAAAAAAAAAAAACCATCATAAAAGAGGGCTCGGTGTGAGATGGTATCAACAACCATCTATAGTTACCTGAACTCCTGCTTCGTTCTCGTTGGAATCACAGCACTCGGTCTTCTTCCAAAACTTCTTTCAGCTTTTTGGAGGAGCGTGTCCCTTTCTCAAGATTACTCCTTGTTTTTTGTTTTTTTTCTTTCTTTCTGGCCATTTGAGTGAAATCTGGACCGGGAAATACATCAATCATTACTTTCGGATTTATCCACCGCACTGTATTTGCGAGGATAGAATGTGAGAGAAGATAAATAGTGAAGATAGAAGATGTTTGAGGTGAAAATTGCGATTTTCTCTCTCTCTTTTTTGACACAATTAATCACTTTAATTCAGAACTTGATTTAAGCTCGGTTCTTCTTCAAACTTGGCTTGTTGTTAATCGGAGCAGATTCAATTGGCTCATTCAAATCCACGTTAAACTTTATCAGATCAAATTTAAGGGATTTTCTTATAATTTTAATATAAAAAAATTATGTTGTTTTGTTTTTAAAATATTAAAATAATATTATTTTAAGTTCTAGTCGCCTAACCTCGAGCTGGGCAATATCTTAAACCGGTTCGATGACTATGGTTTGTTTGGATGAGAGGTAATATGGGGAAGATTCGAAGAAAATAATGTTTATTTGCTTAAAAGGGTTAAAAAGAATTCTTGCCTCTGGAGAGTGGAAGCCAGAAGGACCCCTCATTCTAATTGCTTTGAAAAAATAAGGATAATAATGTCTTTTTCCTTGTAAAATTCCCTCCCCTTTCAGGAGAATGGTTTTGGTGGGCCCATTTGGGGAGATTTTGTCTCCACTCTCTAGTTTGTGGCACCCCGTTTTCCGGAGCGGTACCAAGGTAGGTAATGAACTCTTTCCATTCTCTCTCCAGCCCCTTTCTTTTCCTCCACGTTCCCTCCTCCCAAACAAGGCGTTATCCTTTGTAGTAAGGATATAGCTGCATGTTTTTTTAGTTGTAAAGTGTTTTTTTATAAAAAAATATTTAAAATTAATTATATTTTTATATTATTTTAATATATTAATATTAAAAATAATTTTGTTAATATATTTTAAAATATATAATATTTTAAAAGTAAAAATTATCACAATGCTGAATAAGATATTGCGATAGATTATGTGGTTATAAATTGAAAAAGTTAATTAAAAATAAATTATAACTTTTAAAAATCTAAAATTTTAAGAAGGAATTTTTCAATAAAATCTATGTAAAACTATGATATATATATATATAATAACTAAATTCTTTCAAGAATATAATTAGGACAAAATACGATTTCAACCATTATACTAAACAAACAAACTTTAAAATGTGCTGGCATGACTTTCCTATGTAATCAAAGTTTTGTTGGCCAAACAACTCAATTAATAAGCATATCTTAGAAGATTCTAGATTAAGATAATTATTTAACAATTTTAATTATTAAATAGTTACAAAATAAATTCTACATTGTTTTTTATAGTTAAAAAATAATTAATAATATAAGATACAAATAATTAATTATAGTTAAAAATAATTAATAATAATGTACGAATTAATACAACTCCAAGCTTAAAACACTTTGTGTCAGAGTAAGGTACAAATCACATCTCCAATCTTCATACCAGCAACTTAAATTTCAACACAAACAGTTGCTACCTCGGGACTTGAAGGGTCAGCTTCGATTTTCACCGGTCTATCTTTCTGCTCCAAACTTGGAGGTGACTCTTGGAGACGAACTTCATCCACCATGCTAGAACTTTCTTGTCCATCGATCTCTACTTTCATGGACCTTTCACCAGTATTATGCACAGGAGCATGCCTGTAACTTCTCCTACGTTTACAACTGCTACTTAACTCTAAATTGGGCATAAGTTTTTGGAGTTGCAGTAAGGTATTGGCAACTTCTTTTTCGTCATCGTTGAATAAACCAGGCCATATGACATTGTTGCTGTGCTTCATTGTTGCCAATCAACCCTTTGCGGAATGATTTTGGCGCAGGGAAAATAAGCAAAGTGACTAGAAGCAACTGGTTTTCAGGGCTCAAACAATTTATTGCCTGATTGGGCACAGTTTTCTTCTCTTTTCTTTTTATGAACAATCGATGCCGAATTAATACCCGCATTAGAAAGTTATCAGTGGTATGGTCTGATTTGTATGATTGGAATTAGAATTTGGAATGGATTGGGCGGCTCTGTTTCTCTTCCGGTCCATTCCAAATTCTAATTCCAGCAATACAAATCAGACCACAATACTAAAATTACATGGTGGCTTTCTTAACAAGATAATCAGAATTTCAGCATGAATCTGGAACGGATTGGATGTCTAATTTCAGCAAACTATTCGTTTAAAAATCGGATTTGTGATATTCATTGCATTATAACTTGAAGATTTTAAATCATACCCATAATAACTAAACTAAACTGAAGTTTAAAATCCAGTTGAGTTAAACAGATTAGAAACTTAACTCAGATTAATTTGTCAAGTTAAAATAACAATGTTTTATTTTTTCTTGAAAAAACAAAACATTATTTTATATAAAAAAAGTCAATAAAATGATTTTTACAAGGATTCAACCAGTCAAATTTTTTAACACGGAACTAAGGTCATGGAGATCCAAAGTCAACCAGCCATGCTAGGTTTAATATATGTGATCGCGACCGTGAGTAACGACAATACATGTAATACTGGTGGTATTTAAAGCCACGTTTCTCTATGCAAAATCCCCATATAGAAAGAAAGAAAGAAAGATAATCCTTCAATTACCAGGGTCATGGAGATCCAAAGTCAACCCGCCATGCTAGGTTTAATATAAGTGATCACGACCGTGAGCAACGACAATATATGTAATAGTGGTGTTATTTAAACCACGGATCTCCATGCAAAATTCCCATATAGAAGGAAAGCAAGAAAAAATCCTTCAACTTGAACTGAAAATGACCCCACGGTACCTTCTCTTAAAATCCTCGATTGCTATCCAATGTTTAATAAAATCACGGGGACATAAATAATCACTGAAAATCCAGCATTGGCGACCACAAACTAGTCAAAACAATAAACGGTCCCCGAGAGAGTTAAAATGAGAAAATGTTGGTTAGTCTAAGAGTTCTGTTTCTTTGCGTTTTTCTTAGTAATTAAGAAGTCCTCATCAGAATCATCTTCGGAGCTTTCATCTCCAGCCTTGCGCTTCTTAGGCTGTTTTGATGCAACTTTGGAGTCTGTAGCCTTCGTTTTTGTTGAAGATACGACTTTGGAGTCTGTTGTCTTTGTTTTCGTTGAAGATACTGCAGAAGATGGTGTCTTTTTTGTAACAGTTGTAGACTGAGTCTTCTTTGTGACACTAATAGTTTTCACTGGCGAAGTGAACTTGTTCTTTTTCTGTTTCTTCTCATGAACTTTCTTGGCCATCTCCATAGGTAGCAAACCAGATTCCATCAACCTGAATATACATTCAGATGCAGCTTTGTTTAAAAAATGCATCACGATACTCAAAAAGATAAGTACAATCATGATCACAAGGCTGACAATTCAACAATTTATCACAAAGCAGACAACAGTTCCAAAGAAATGAACATGATCATTGCACTCCCGAAGTCCCAATAGCCACACAGATTAGTTAGCTGAAATTAACTAGATTCAAAAAGATCAAGTCATGCTATATGACATGATATGTATACTTGTTCTTGTCTGGCCTAAATTCTAAACAAGAAGTGTAATCTTTGGAGAGATAGTCAACCTTCAAATCCTAAAAGGGTCAGTCGACACGCATGACACACAGACTCGTAGGATCACTCAAAAACCAATACTATCCCTTTCCGCTTGATTGAAAGTCGAAACTAATGCATGTTTTCAAGATGGAGTCACTGCTGCAATAGATTACAGAAGGAAAAGGGTCATGATTAACCAGAGAATTCAATTGATCATCCTCTAAACTACACAAACAATCACACCCAAACTTTCAGTGATGTGACAAAAGATGAAGCAGAGATAAAACCAAGGTGGACTACAACCTGGTGAACCAAGAGCAAATTCAAATTCTTTTCAGAAAACTGATATTGATGTTGAGTTCTTCAGTTCTAAATTCCATACATGTTAAATGCATTTCTCCCATGACCATTATGAGATTACCATGAACAGCTGGGTTTCCTCTAGCTGAATCTATGACCATTTTTTTAGGAAAAAGGCATTGTGATTGCTCATTGACAAATGTCATTTTTTGCGTGTCAAATTTGAGGGAATTCAATAAAAAATGGCTATCCAACCATAAATGTCTATCATGAAAATTGCAGCATAACCTTTATAAAATATACATGGATCATAAAAATGCCATGTCCTAGAAATTACCAGTGAGTTTATGCAAAAAAACACTGATGTTATTTTAACTCAAGTATCAAAGAATTGATTGTGTTAGTGAACAACCATTCATCTTATGGTAACATTGAAGGCACTGTAACAAGTCCACAATTTCTTATATGGCCTACACATCATAAGAACTGAACATCAAATCAAGGGCTGAATAGGGAATTAGATGCACTAATCCTTGTTGGCCACATTAGAAAGAGGGAAAAAAAAGGCCAAACATAAGGTAACTACATATGTACACACTTGCAAAGCATGTTTATGTTTCTAAGTGGACATTTATGATTTCCATTTTGCATCTAAGTAGCTGATTTTATCACCGATGTTTTGCATACTTCTACACCATGGCAAGTCTTTTTTAGCAGACTCTCGTCGACAGCCTTTGCACTTTCTAGTTCCTGCATAAAACATCAACGTCTGCGAACATTGCAGTACCTGCTCACCAAGAGGCATGCCTTTATGTTTACCATCAAGAATATAATCTATCCAGGGCCATCCTTATCCCTTATGTTCTAAAACTCCTGATTAAATTTGGTTTTGGTGCTGGTTTTATCACGCTCTATATTATCAAAGCTCAACAATTCCATGGCTTGTTAAGCCAGCATGATACATTCAAATAATCCTAGATTAAGAGTTTGCAAGATCATGGTGCCTATTAAATGTAAAAAGAATGGTTAAGGAGCGCATCATAGAAGATCAAGCAGGTCCTTTAGTAACTATCAGCAAACTTCTTTTCCAATTACCAAGATAATAGTATGATAACAAAGAGACTGAACCCTAAAGACAAAACGACTCACCAGAATTGTGCCATTTCACTTTCGGGAATCTGCTCAAACAGTGTCTCATAAAATATCCTCAATGGGTCTCTCTGCAACCATAGAATCCAACAAGCCCCTTAGAAATCAGGAAAATAAAAGGAAAACAACTTAAAGCAAATGAATCAAACTACATTACCTCCTCAGGAGGATCTCTCTTCTGTCCAGGAAAATCATAAACCTTTCTCTCCCTCTTCTTCACAATCTCCACAGCTGCCACATACCCCTTTGTTTTCTTATTATCTTCCTCTTTTTTAACTTTCTTCTTGTTCGGCTCCTTTATCTCAAACCAATCCGCAAAATAAAACAAAACCACGCCCATCAATTAAAAAATCCATTCTCCAATCTAATTAAAAGCAGGAAAGAAAAATAATCCCACTATTTCAAACCAGAAGTTTAAGAAATTCGCTCCCTCACTCTCTCTCTCCGTCAACAAGCCACAGGGACTTATAAAAACAAAACCTTTATAAAGTGCAAGACCAAAACTGTAACCTTTAGAAAAATAACACACTTGATAAAAGAAAAGGGGGCCAAGATCAAAATACCTTATCAGTTTTGGAAGCAGAGATCTTTTTGAAGATGGGTTTATCATCATCATCATCATCACTATTAGCTTCTTGTTTCTTGACTTTAGCTACTGGTTTAGAGCTAGAACCCGAAGAGCCCTTGCCCCTACCTTTAATGGGTTCATCAAAATCATCATCTTGAGGCTCTTCTTTCTTGACTTTGGTAGCTTTGGACCCAGATTTTGTGGTTAAAGTACCAGCATTTGTTGGGTTCTTTTTCCGGGCTTGGAGCATGGCACTCAAGCTCCTTTTCTCATCTTCTTCTTCTCCTGCTGGTGCTTTTTTTGTTACCTCTTCTTTCTTCACGAGTTTAGCATCCTCTGAAGGCATCTTTTTGAGAGAATCCAGAGACCGATTGATGGAGCCTCTATGGACGTTGTGATGATTGGTGAGGAAAAAGGCTCTCCGTTCCAGGGGTAATATCTAGGCGGTGTCGTATGGAGCTAGTATCATTAGCACTAGCGATCTAGACGCAACGACACCGTTTCCCTTGCACCTTTAAATATTCAAATTTCGACATGGAAAATATTTTACTGATAACCCTTAAATCTTTTTACTCTATAAAAAAAACTTAATTTATTGATTGAATAATAATATTTCATTTCATTTTATTAATTTATTTTTAATATTTTAAAATTAATTTAACTACTTGTTTACACGATTATATATAAAGAAAGGAAAGAGATCCACTTACACGTGTAAAACTAATGGCTCACACAACAATTAATTATAGTTAATAAATCTTTTGATTTTTCTTTCTTAATTGCAATTCCTTATTTATTATCTTTCTATCTTTAACTTTTACTTGAGTAATTTTTATCTTATTTACCTTATTGGTTTTTGAATTGTTTTACTGGGATTTTATATTTTTGAAATTAGTTGTTGCATAATAAATTTCTTCATCAGCATGAACTAATTCGATTTATTTTTCAAAAATTAATTTTTTTAAGGAGGTGAACAGATTAATCTTTTGATTAAAAGGTCATAATCAAAATTTAGAATTAATTTATTTGCAAAATCAGCATATTTAATAAAAGAAGTAATTTAATAATATGTATTATATATAAATATAATATAACAGTAATATGTATTATCATTAGTCTTAAAATCTAGAAATCGTTTTAAATGGTGACTATAACATCTCACTGAGTTTGGCATGATAATGTTATGAATTTCTATGAAGTGATATTAGAGTGGAACGACATAAAAATTAGGAATTAAATATTTACATTATATATTGTTTGAATATTTAAACTATGCATATGGAAAGATAGAAATTCAATTCAATTCAATTTTTTATTTTTTCAATTGACATGACAAAAGTAAAGTAAGATTACAAGGAAAGAAAATATCGGGGAAAAAAATACAACGAAAAGGCCATTCAATGGACATGCAAGCAGCTTCCTTGGTGTCTAAGTTTGAGACCTTCACGCTTCCTAACACGAGCATCGTATGGCTTGGATGATGGAACCCGGAGCTTGCCTTGGGGATCGGCGGTGTTGGTGGCGGGGCTTGCTGTTATGGTAAATTACAGGTCTTCTTTTCAGTCCATGTGGTCTCCAATTGTATGGAGGCCCGTTTAGTGGCTAGCTCTTTGCATCATCCATGTATTTAATAACATCTTTTATCGAGAAGATGAAGAAGAAGGGCACAAGAGTATCTGTTGCAATGAAGGGGCATTACAATTGCTAACCAAATTCAGCACTACAGGCTAAGCAGGACTACAGCTAGCTTAAATTGCACAATAAGATCGAAGGAAAGCATGGCTTTCCTCAAGCTATGACATAACTTAACTTACATCAGATCGACAATAATATAGAAAGAAAATTTTACAGAGCCAAACATCAGAGTTCAATAAGAAACTACACAGAGAAGCTGCTACTTTGTTAAGCTGTGAGGTTAAGGAATGGTGTGGTAAGGTCATGAGGCAGGAGTAGATGGGACCTTTACTTTAGGAACTTCGAAGGTAGAAGAGAACAGTTTCGGAGTTTCCAAAATGTCAATCCTTTTTTTCTTCAAGCTTCTGCTACCCTGACAACAAAAAAGGAGTTAATCACAATTAAGCTTTGCATGATCAATATGATGTTATAACGTGCATGTCTAACGTTCATTTTAACAGATTACAAACAAAAAATGTCCTGTATTTGCAACAAATCACAAAGAATCATGCAGATTGCAGATTCAACATTCGATTTTGACTGTCAATCTATAAATGACTACAAGATAACATGAACAAACAAAAAAGAAGCAAGTTTTCCCCAGACACTTTTTAAGTTGCCATTCATGTGATCATATAATTTTTGTTAGCTCTAATGATGCTAAATGACTACAAGATAACATGAACAAACAAAAAAGAAGCAAGTTTTCTCCAGACACCTTTTAAGTTGCTATTAATGTGATAATCCTATAATTTTTTTTTCTCTAATGATGCATTTAATGGTCTTCCAACATAATAGTTTTTCTAAAAGTTGCTGTCTATTTTTGTTCTTTCGATGAAAAGATTATATAGTCCCTAGATATCCAATGATGCATAAGCCGAATTAGCCATCATCTTATACTGGGAAAAAAAAACCCGACATGCCACCCTTTCTCACTTTGTATATGCACTATTGATTCTTAAGTACCTTGTCAGAACCTTTTGAAGAAACAGTGGCTAGTATAGGTGTCGATACTTTCCTGTCAATGAGATTGCTAAAATTTCTGCCACAGCTTTTGACTCCCAAAGTTGAAGTTCTAGTTGGTGCACTGCAAGGTTTCATTATTGATGTAACTTGAGCACTTCTTGTCTTTCTCATAAATTCCAACTCCTGGGAAAGTTTGGAAATTTCTCCCTTCCATTTTTCTGTGTCAGCTTCCATCTTGGCCACCTTCGTATTCAGTCTACGAATAATTTCATCCTTCTCATCATTAGAGGATTGGAGCAGCTCTGCGGTGGCAAGAACTTCTGCTATCTTCTCATTTGCCTTTTCAAATTCAGCTTCTTTACTCCTTAATTTACTGGTCAGATTGCTTTCTAGAATATTATATTGATTCCACACAAAAGTTTTCTCTTTCAGGAGTGCAGATACTTCAGAATTCTTTTCAGAAACAAGCTTCTCATTTTCAAGCTTTAGCCTTTCTACTCTGGCTTCCAACTTTTTAGCACCACCAGCCTTCGTATCACTACGCCCACCTCCCCTTCCGTTGGCAGTTTCTTCAGAATTTGCCTGATAAATATCAACCAGAGAATTAAAATCCCACGATGGTATTTAAAGTAAAGTCCCTAAGAACCAAAAAATGAAACAAAACATACTTTTAAGTTTTGAGAGAGGTAGCTAAACCATGCTTGAAAATCTGCCAATTCATCTTCGGTTTCCTCTGCAATTACAAACACCAATCAAATATAGCATAATTAAAGATGTAAAGGAGTTATTACAAAGTCATCCATGAACAAGAGCATTCCCAACAACATAATCTAGGTGAAATTCACCATGCGTTAACACCAAATAACAAACTAATAATTCTGAGTCAAGAGAATCAAACAAGAAAGTTGGCAGCAAGGATGAAACCTGTGAAGTGTTTTAATATGCAGTTAGACATAAAACTTGAATTCAACCACAGTTGTCAATGGAGAATCACTCCTATACCAATAAGATATCCAAAGTACTAGAGTGTTTTACCATATTCTACTACCCATTGTGTTTGTGCATCGCCAAAATCATAGAAAGCACTGATTTTCTTAATACAACGAGGTGAAAAATTAAATAATATAACCCTTGCTTCATCTTAAATTAAAAAAATTATCCAACAAACTCTAAATTCCAAAATTTCTTTCAATCTTTTTTCCCATCTATATTCTACATAACACACAAAGAATGCATAAAACACTTGAAGAAAAAAAAACACCTAATTTCCCCCTTTGTTCCTACCACAGACTCCAAAATGACATAATACATTGCACATAAGGGAGAAAAAGAAAGGAGCAATCCTTTATCATTCAGTCCTAGTTAGTGTTATCTCAAAATTAGAACTTACAACCTGATACTAATTCTCCAAAATCCGTTTCTTTTCACATTAATCAAAACAAATCACGAAAAGAGTGCATAAAACCCTTAAAAAAGCCACTGACCTAATCTCGATCTGTGAAGAGAAGCCTCTCTCTGCTTCAATCCCAACATCAAATCACCTTTCGCAGCCTGAAGCACACAGGCCATGTCTTTCTCCACCAAATCCCCATTAATCTACACAAGAAATAGCCAAAAACCCAAGTTTTCAAAACCCCAATTTTAAAATCCAAAAAGAACCAAACTTTTTGACAAGAAAGTAAACTTGCCTGTGAAATATGATCTTCATAGAGACGAATATCAGAAACCCATCTTTCATGTTGTGTTTTAATGCGATCTTCAAGAAAGTGCCTCTCTTTTAACAGAGTTTCGAGCTGTTCTTGTTGGCTCTTTAGTAATTTTACTAGGCCACCGAATACTTTATCCCATTTTTCACGATCTGAGGTTAGTAATTGAGTGCAATTCGAAGTACCCATTGTTGAATCGAATCGTTATAGAAGATGAAGGAGGATGCGGAGAAGAAAAGGAAGGTCTTTTGAATTACAAAGGAATAATTGTGATTTTAGGGCTTCCGCTGTTTGAGAGCGGATTCGACCGTTGTAAATTGAAAAACGCAAAACGAGTGTTTTTGTGGCTCATGCAGACCATAGAAAAAAAACTATTTTATTTAATTATTAAACATAATTTATTATTTGTGGGATTTAATATAATTTATGTTCAAAATACAGGTTTACTGAAAGGTGCTTCTCCTTTTCCTGCCATTTTCACAGTGAAGAGTGAGTTCTTCACTATTCACTTCTAGTAAGTGAACACCAGAGAATATATTTATTGTTTATGATTAGATTGGGTTTGAATTAAATCTAAATATATTAAACTAATAAAAAAATTTAATCATTTTTTAATTTTTAATAATATTTTATTTAAAAATTAATATTTAATATTATTTAATGACACTATGATATAATATTTGTAAAATTAGATTGCAATACTAATTTTATTTGTGATAATATTTTACTTAATATTGTTGTATATTCAGGAAATTATAAGAATTGTAGTTTTTGTTGGATAAATTTCATATATAATAAAATTATAGATTGTTTAATAAAACAATAAAAAATATTTTATATGAAATATTATTTATTTTATAATATAATAACAATAATTAAATTTATAATATTTAAATTAAAAATTATAAACATTCACATTTAATTTAAAAAAATATTCTTAACCAAATATATTAAATTATTTTTATTCAATTTTAATTTTAACTATATTTTTAACCAAATATAGATAAATATTAAACTAACATTAGCTAAAAATATTTTTTATAACTAATTTTTTCAAATCATAATTATAAAAACTATCACAATAAAATATTTTTTTAAAATTATAATTACAAAAATTATTATAATATCAAATACATTCTTTTTAAAAGGATAAGGAGATTTTACTGGAGTGATTTAGGTCATATTAGGCATTAACTATAATAATTTTTAAAAATAATAAAAATAAAAGCCATTGATGAATAGTCCTGCATGTTCAGACTTCATACCATCCATTTTCAGAAAAAGTCCTCAACAGATTTTCACTATCCAATTTGGAATGAATAACATCGTTCCAAAAAACAAAAAGGGGCTTATCATTGTGCTCGTAAAACTATCCATAATCAATTTGCCATTTATCATTCAAGATGACTTACGAATGTATATTTTTAGTTTTTTCAAAAAATTAAATTTTATTTATTTATTTAAAATTAAAATATATATATTTTTAAATTATTTTAATGTATTAATATAAAAAATAATTTTTTAAAAATAAAAAATATTATTTTAATATATTTATGAGCAAAAGCATTCACTATTACACTTTCAAATATTATTTTATAATTTATAATTAATCGATTTTATAGATTAATAACGTGATTCATTTACCTAATTGTTATTTCAAGTCAAGTGTTTTTTTAATTTAATTTAAATTTAATTTATTTTAACTCAGTTTATCTAACCAAAATTTATTTTATATTTAAAAAAAAAATCTTCAAAACTACATTGTTTTAGCATTTTTCTTGTAATTTTGAAATAGCACCATTTTAGATTAAGTCGTTCAGCTCCTGAGAGTCATCATAGTTTTGATTAAGTTTAATAACTTTTCTTATAATTCACAACAAAACAGAACGTTAGAGAAACAAAGAAAAGGATTAGCAAGTTCATTGCCATGAGAATTGCTATAATTTGTATTTCAAGTCTTCGACACAGTTGTGATTATGCCAGTTATTAGCCTTTGTGAAGGTAAGCAAAAGGATAGAGTTTGGAAAGACAGGTTAATGGATGAAACTTCCCAAGTCATTACCGGATCTTACAAGATTTCCACGCAAGCCAACATTTTCACCTCTTGTACCAAATTAAAGTGCCAGACATGAATAAAGCATGTTCTTTTCATTAGTTGATGCGTACGAAGGCAGTGTAGGTTTTCTCGTGCACGTCCTCGGCACTTCCTAAGCCTACTTATATCCTTATATATGTTTATGTCATCTTAATGTTACTCTATTTAGGGTCGCTTTCCATTTGCTAATCATCAAAGTTAACGTTCATTGTTTTCCTCTCAACTGGTATGAATGCCTATTTTCTTTAATTTTCTGAATCTATGTCGCTATATTGATAACTATACTAACTCGTTGATGCCCATTTCTTTTGATCAATCACAGGTGTTATTATACTATCAAGTCTAGATTGTTATTTCAGTGGCTGGTTTTAGAATTTAAAGGATGTCTCCGATTGCTGCCATGGATGTGTGTCAAAATGGAAATGTCAAAAGCTTTGAGGCAGCAGGCTCTATGTTTGAAATTGATTCCGAATTCTTAAGATTGTCTGACAAGCCTAGACCTGTCAATGTGGAGAGAAAGAGATCCTTCGATGAAAGATCATTTAGTGAAAATTCCTTTCGCATAATAGAGCATCTTGAGAATTTGTCTCCCGCAGGAAGAAGGTCTGGTTTTAATACACCAAGGTCATGTGGTTTTGAATCACAACCCATGGTAGTCGACGCGTGGGAATCGTTGAGAAGAACATTGGTTTACTTCCGGAGCCAACCTGTCGGGACTATCGCTGCACTGGACCATTCTGTCGAAGAACTCAACTATGATCAGGTAAATTCGATCCCCTGCAGTTTCTGTTCCTTTTGAGCCTTGTTCGACTATTTTTAATCCATAGTAGCTGTGCTGGTCTTCCTGTACTTGACAGGTATTTGTTAGAGATTTTATACCGAGTGCTTTAGCTTTTCTGATGAATGGGGAGCACGAGGTAGTAAGGAATTTTCTTTTGAAAACGCTTCATCTCCAGTCACGTGAGAAAATGGTAGACCAGTTCAAGCTAGGAGCAGGAGTGATGCCAGCAAGTTTTAAAGTGCTCCATCATCCTGATAGAAATATTGAGACTTTAATGGCCGACTTTGGCGAGAGTGCGATAGGAAGAGTAGCTCCTGTTGATTCTGGATTTTGGTGGATTATATTGCTTCGTGCATATACCAAGTCCACAGGAGACTCTTCCTTAGCTGAAATGCCTGAATGCCAAAGGGGTATGCGCCTTATCCTGAATTTGTGTCTGTCAGAAGGCTTTGACACATTCCCAACTCTGCTCTGTGCCGATGGATGCTGTATGATCGACCGTCGAATGGTTGGTTTACAACACAATTTGTTCTTGTTGTTTATCCTGGAGTAGACAAACTAATTGTACTGTTTTTCATGTTGTTGTTCAGGGTGTGTATTGGTATCCCATTGAGATTCAAGCACTCTTCTTTATGGCACTAAGGTGTGCTTTGATACTACTCAAGCAAGATGATGAAGGGAAGGAATTTGTGGAGCGGGTAGCTACGCGGCTCCATGCTTTAAGCTATCACATGCGCAATTATTTTTGGCTAGACATGAAGCAACTCAACGACATATATCGGTACAAGACAGAGGAGTATTCTCATACTGCAGTTAACAAGTTCAATGTTATGCCTGATTCTCTTCCAGATTGGGTTTTCGATTTCATGCCGACTCGTGGTGGCTACTTCATTGGAAATGTCAGTCCTGCGAGAATGGACTTTCGTTGGTTCTGTTTAGGTAATTGTGTTGCAATTTTGTCATCTCTGGCAACTCCTGAGCAAGCTTCAGCAATAATGGATCTAATTGAATCTCGATGGGAAGAACTGGTTGGAGAAATGCCACTGACAATCTGTTATCCAGCCGTAGAAAGTCATGAATGGCGCATTGGGACTGGCTGTGATCCGAAGAATACTAGGTGGAGTTACCACAATGGAGGGTCCTGGCCAGGTTGGCTTTTTATGCTTTCGATATCTAGCTTAAGTCATGATACATTGCTTCCAAGATTGGAACGGATTGTAGTTGTTGGCTATGATCTTCAAGGGTGTTTGAGATATTTACCTGTGTAATTGTTTCAATGCAGTCCTTTTATGGCTTCTGACAGCAGCTTGTATCAAGACTGGCCGTCCTCAAATTGCTAGGCGTGCCATTGAACTTGCTGAAAGCCGGTTATCAAAGGATCATTGGCCTGAATACTATGATGGCAAGCTTGGTTTATACGTTGGAAAGCAGGCTCGCAAATTCCAAACATGGTCCATTGCCGGCTACTTGGTTGCCAAAATGATGCTTGAAGATCCATCTCATCTTGGCATGATTTCACTCGAGGAAGACAAACAAATGACGCACTTGGTGAAAAGATCTGCTTCGTGGACTTGTTGACATTTCCTACTATCATTTTCTATGTTTCAAGATTTGGTTATTTTTTGTTAGAATGTCAAATAGACAATGGAACTTTTACTGATTAATGATACTGGTTATCGATTGTAGCTTTTCATAGATCCAATTGCCATGTGAAACTTTCTTTTTTGTGCTAAAACTGCAGCAGTGAATTAAGGACCTGAGCATCATATGGAAGTATGTAACCAATTAATCAAAGAGATAGTCCATCAATTGAATGTCAATATAGTAATCGTGGGATATAGAAAAATAATCACATATTACTAAATAATACATCAATTGAACATCATATCAAAGCACTGCTATTAAACCCGGCCTAGCCTGGCAACGAAGAGGTCAAGGCAAACGCCAAAGATCAAGGCGTTTTTAGCAATGGTATCACGGTTGGCAGCTTGGTTTTTCTTAGAATGATTGTTCATGATCATGACAACATCTTTGTTGCTGCTGAGACTGTTCATGCTATTGGAATCTATGTTCTTATTTATAAGCTCTTGAAGGATTCACATGTGCTGGTAATACATACGAAACATCTCTCTCTGTTTTTTTTTTCTTGTATAGGTTTATGTCAATCTTGCATTATGTCTTGGAAAGGGTTTCTTCTCGTTTTCTGTATATGGTGATTCATCTTCTCATATGGGAAGACTGTGATGAGTGAAGAATTTGTGTTGAGGCTTGAGTTGTGAGGGTCTATGTGCTAATCGAGGATAAGTAGCTTTTACTGAAGAAAGCAAGATCAATTTTCGTTGTGTCATGCATAGATAATTGCTTGGTAGATAACATTCATCTCTGTATTACGCACCAGCACAACTCTAGATTTTGTTTTGTGGTAAATCTCATGCTTGAAACTCCTGCCATAATTAGTCTCTCTGTTCCCGTCTCTCTAATTTTAGTTTTTTTTGCAGGACTTTCATTGAAATCACAGGAGCTAGCAGTTATATTTTAGCTGTTAGGCTCTATTGCAGTTTTGTCATGGAATATGACATAAACGATCTACTTGATTCAGCTACGTTGCTGACAAACCTCTGCATAATTTATATGATTCGATTCAACTTGAGGTCCAGTTACGTCGAAGATAAAGATAAACTCTGTAATTCACTATTTGGTGAGTCTTGTGCGTTCTTTGGGCTGAAATAATCCATTGATAGCACTTTTTTTTACCTTTCGAAAATCCCATGGGATTTTAAAGATCATGGAGTGATCTTATTTTAGCATGCAAGTTAAAGCATTAAATTGCAATGTTTCCATTTGTATTTCATCAGTTAACCAATCCAGTAGGTTAAAAACTCCTGATTTTATTATGCCCTCGACAAGATTATCAATTGGCTTACAAGTCCTTCAATGAGTTTAACCGAAAACCATCATGGGATGAGGTCTAACAGCGTGAGTGTTTTAACATTCAAGTTAAACTGAATTTTCATGGGTCTTTGATCGGCTAGCTCACCCTGTAAGTCGAACATCCCTGATTGTGACCCTGCTATGTTTTATCAGTTACTTGTGCTTGCAATTCTTAAATGAGTTTAAACGTAACCATCCTGATCTGTGCCCCCTGAAATGGTTGGTTAGCGTGTTATGTGAATTCATTCACTTTGGTGTTGCCATCAATTTGCAAGATTAAATGCACAAATTCTGTTTATAATGTTGTTTGATCATGATTTTTTCTTCCCTCTCCGTTTGCCGTATGTTGCTTTTTTCTTAATGTACTGTGAGCCTTTTCTCCTTTCAAACAGGTGATTCCATGTACTGTTCTAGCTTTGGTTACTCATCCAGCAACACAGCATCACATATTCAACAGAACACAAAGGTATGGCTGAGAGTAACATGTGCATTCCTATTAGCCTTTTCAAAATGGAGAATGTATTTTGGAAATATGGGAACGATGACAGCAGATTTTCTTCTTGATAGATGCCTAAATGAAGCCTATTATAGTGTGTGTGTTGGAGAGGTGGTTTCCAAAACAAAGAAGCAGAAAAATAAGAGGAAAAACGACTTTCTTTTTTCAAGGGACCAAACAGAATATTTACTTTTCGCGCAAGTTTCACTTCATGAGCTCGTTACATGACAAGTTAACGTTACAAACCAATAGCCCCAACACAGAAAACACTCTTTTTTCTGCTCACTTTCCGGGGACGAAGTTTGTGGCATACGCCCAGGCGTTGTTGTTAACTGGGTCAGCAAGATGGTCAGCAAGGTTCTCCAGGGGTCCCTTTCCGGTCACAATGGCTTGGACAAAGAATCCGAACATTGAGAACATCGCCAACCTCCCATTCTTGAGTTCCTTCACCTTCAACTCAGCGAATGCCTCGGGATCGTCAGCCAAGCCCAGTGGGTCGAAGCTTCCACCTGGGTAGATTGGGTCGGTTACCTCACCCAGTGGCCCGCCAGCAATTCTGTAACCCTCAACGGCACCCATCAAGACCACCTGTGTTGCCCAGATGGCCAAGATGCTTTGTGCGTGGATCAAGCTTGGGTTGCCCAAGTAGTCAAGTCCACCCTCGCTGAAGATCTGGGCTCCAGCCTTGAACCATACAGCCTCACCGAACTTGACACCGTTGCGGGACAAGAGCTCGGGGAAGACGCATCCAAGAGCTCCAAGCATGGCCCACCTGGAATGGATGACTTCAAGCTCACGGTTCTTGGCAAAGGTCTCTGGGTCAGCAGAGAGGCCAGCAGTGTCCCAGCCGTAGTCACCAGGGAACTCACCAGTCAAGTAGGATGGGGGCTCACCAGAGAATGGACCCAAGTATTTAACACGGTCTGGCCCGTACCATGGGCTTCCAGAGGGAACAGGCTTGGTGGTTTTCCTCATGGAGACACGGCCATTGCCCATGATCTCAGAGGAGGAGGGGTTGAGCTTCACCGCCTTTCCGGCTAACGACGGGGAGGAGAGGGCCATTGTTGCTGCTGCCATTGCTGGATGAGCGGGTGCAGTTAAGATTTTTTGAGCTTTCGGTTTAGTGGTTTAGAGTGGTGGAGGGTAATGGCTAGGTGGGGTATTTGTAGGAAGCTACGCGTTTGAGTTCCTTTATCTCTGTGGTATCTAAATTCTTGGATTACACGGGGCTACACCTATAGAGCAGAAGCTCTTATCTTCGGGTATCTGAATCTCTCATCTCATTGGAGACCCTAGATTTTGGGCTCTATACTTATTATCTTACTTGGCACGCTCTAAATCACCATGTTATTAGATTCATTTCTGATGTTGTGAGTGTTCCACGTATACATTTTATCAGAATTGAGTGGCTGGTAGAATGGCTTCACAAAATATCTGCCGAAATGAAAATAATGAGACGTTGAGGCTTGTCTAGCCAAGAATATCTCGATCAAATGACTTTAAGTTTTTGTTCTTCTTAAGAAAACGTCTTCATTAATTGTTTTTCTTGAACCAAATTAATGATACTCCCCATCCGGGATGGTTTCAATCAGTGTTTTCTAGCTATAATGGCAGCCAGTTTTCCATTCAAAACACAATCCTTTTCTCATGTCAAGAAGCATTAAAGCCATGCTTCTTCCAGTATTTCTTGGAGGCCTAAAACTGGTAATTGGCATTGCTGTCAGATTGTAATCAATATGATAAACTGATGCAAGATTTACACCAACCATGTCTTGTGCTTTTTAACTCTTGTCCACCAGAAGGAAAAAATAAATATAACTGTTCTCACTAATTTCAGTAAAACTGCTATAAACATAATGTAGAGCACATTAGACAACATGAAGTTAGATTTCATGGCGGCCTCCCACTCCAAGCTAATAGAGATAGATTGTGAGACGACCAAAAGCATATGTGGCAAATTTCTATTGGAACAAACACAGCTTGAAACATTGCTCCAGATTTCGGATACGTTTTTTGGCAGCCAAAATGACGTGGAGATGATAGGTGGTGTAGAGAGTGCCAGGTCGACATTCAAAATCGATCTTCGAAAACGCGAGCAACCAATAAGAGTGCAGTCATAGAAATCCTAAGATAAGGACCTTCTCCACGAGATCGTATAAAAAGAAGACCGTCAACTCCAACCCACAACCACCAAGCACCATCTCTTCAATCGTAAATCTCAAATACATACACGTTTACTCATCAGCTCGGCAATGGCAGCAGCAACAATGGCCCTCTCCTCCCCGTCGTTAGCCGGAAAGGCGGTGAAGCTCAACCCCTCCTCCTCTGAGATCATGGGCAATGGCCGTGTCTCCATGAGGAAAACCACCAAGCCTGTTCCCTCTGGAAGCCCATGGTACGGGCCAGACCGTGTTAAATACTTGGGTCCATTCTCTGGTGAGCCCCCATCCTACTTGACTGGTGAGTTCCCTGGTGACTACGGCTGGGACACTGCTGGCCTCTCTGCTGACCCAGAGACCTTTGCCAAGAACCGTGAGCTTGAAGTCATCCATTCCAGGTGGGCCATGCTTGGAGCTCTTGGATGCGTCTTCCCCGAGCTCTTGTCCCGCAACGGTGTCAAGTTCGGTGAGGCTGTATGGTTCAAGGCTGGAGCCCAGATCTTCAGCGAGGGTGGACTTGACTACTTGGGCAACCCAAGCTTGATCCACGCACAAAGCATCTTGGCCATCTGGGCAACACAGGTGGTCTTGATGGGTGCCGTTGAGGGTTACAGAATTGCTGGCGGGCCACTGGGTGAGGTAACCGACCCAATCTACCCAGGTGGAAGCTTCGACCCACTGGGCTTGGCTGACGATCCCGAGGCATTCGCTGAGTTGAAGGTGAAGGAACTCAAGAATGGGAGGTTGGCGATGTTCTCAATGTTCGGATTCTTTGTCCAAGCCATTGTGACCGGAAAGGGACCCCTGGAGAACCTTGCTGACCATCTTGCTGACCCAGTTAACAACAACGCCTGGGCGTATGCCACAAACTTCGTCCCCGGAAAGTGAGAGATTCTTGGTTTTACTAGAATGATATGTTTGCGTGCGTTGAGTGGTGTGTGTTGATGTAAATTAGTATCCAGAATGTGACATGTGTATTATCAAGTCTTGATGAGTGAATGATCTTTCATAATTCTTTTGAATTTCTAAATTTATCGTCTTGTGCTTAAAATATCTCTTTACAGTTTGAATCCTCTTGTCGAAAGAGGATGAGATTAGTATCCAAAATGTGATGAAAGCTTGAAAACCCACAAACATTGGAAACAAACTCCACAGAAACTCCAAGGACCCCAATATACACAGACCAAGAACACCTTATAACAACAACCATTAGCATTTCTCTCACCTTCTTTGAAATCATCTCAAAAAACCATCATGTTTGCTATCTGTAGCCCGTGGGCGAGGTTGTCAATAATGGCGATGGTGGAAATTTTGTCATAGAGTAATTCTATAAGAATGTGATGCTATATCTAACTCTCTCTCTTTTTTTTTAATCTAAATTCTAATATCTAAAAGTTTATTAAATCTTGATTAATTCCATTAAACTGGGTCAGCTTATTAAAAAATAAAACCCTTCTTGTAATAAAAATGTATTCATTTATAAAACTCAAATTCAAAACTTTACTAGAAAAAACAAGTAGTGTTTATAACTGTTTTAAATAGCTGAATTGTCGACAATCATCGTATATTTGTTTTAGTCACCGCTGCACTTACCTTAGAGCTTTGCCTATATAATTTGTAACTGTGGAAAATAATATTATGGTAGCTTTGAAGTTAAGCTAGGGTTGATAGATCACGAAATTGTTTCTAGATGAAATTGTCAACCGGGAATTGCTAAATCTTGTTTTAATATGCCATCATATCATAACAAATGAATTTAACACTATCATATATTAAAATATATACTAAAATTAATATCCAAGGTTTTCATTGTTTTTATAAACAGTTAAGCACTTCAAGGTTATTTTATTCATTTTTTTTTCTTGCATGTGAGTTCTTTTATAGTATAATTAGATAGAATTAGACTTGAGATTATAGGAGAGAGAAAAACATCAAATAAAAAGATAATGGGCTAAAGAGTAAATATAAAGAAAACACTTCACTCACTCTAAATTCTTGACAATTTTCATTCTCACATGAAAATTCATTTTATTTATTTTTTATTTCCTGAATTTTAAAGATATATTTTTTTTTATCAAAAACAGGAAAAAAAAAAGAAGAAGAAGAAAAGAATGGAAGGTTGTCATGATTTTAACAACTAAAATAGCTAAGATTGATGTTAAAAGGTTTCATTTTTTCCTTAAAAAATATTAAGAATAGCAAATAGGTTTGATTTTGATTTTTGAAATTTAATTGATTTTTACTTTTTTTAAAATGATCTTGAAATGTTTCAATATTTTGAGATGGTTTATATTGATTATTTATGATTTTTCAGGTGAAAATAACTTGAATATGGAATTTTAGACAAATAAAAATCCAACCCCTCCCCTCCCCCCCCTCAATGGTGAATGAATTATGGGAGCAGCACGCTAGAGGTTGCCTGCCACCTTATGCATCCTGTTGTGTGCTTAATTAAAAATAAAATTAAAAAAAAAAAAACACTGAGGGGACGTGGTGAAAAATAAATAATAAAAAAAAAGTCCGAGTGTAAGCTTGTGCTTCTTAATTCAGGCAAAGCATGCACGGCTTTTTTTGTTTAATATAATCAATTTATGTTTTTAGGTTATTAATTCAAAATAATAATAATTTATCAAAATTTTAAAATAATTAAGAATATGTTTTAGATATATTTTATTAAATACTTTTCATTTTCTACTTTGTTTTTTATATAATATTATAAAAAAATTAATCCATTTTATTTTATTTTTAGTTATATATGGTTGTGTTTTTTAATAGCATATATTTATGTAATCAAATAAAAAATATTTTAAAAAAAATTATTATCGACTCAAACTTATGACTTGGAGTTATTAATTTGACATGCTAGTTAGGGTTAACCCTCATCAAATCAAAAATATTATTATCCTGATATTTTTAAAAAAATTACTTTGTATATATTAAATTTAAAATTTTAAAATAAATTTTATTTACTAATAAAAAAACACATTAATATTGCATTTAATTTATATATATATATATTAAAAACAAATAACACAACATTTAGGAGGACCAATCACTCTATTTTCAACACTAAAATAATTCCCTAAACAAGTACTTATTCTCCTCGTAGTTCCTTTTTCATGATGCATGGATGGCCATGGATTATTAAAAAGTTTTTATGGGAGGTAAAGATTATGTGGTGATCATATATTAGCATCTAAGTTAAAAGTATTGAATTCCTGATTTTACTATTGCCCTCAACAAGCATATCAATTACTCTGGCTTACAGCAGTTAAATGAATTTAACCAAAAACCATCATATGATCTAGGAAGATCTAATGGTTTGCCCGTTTTAGCATGTGAGCTAAACTAAAATTTCCCCAAATGTCTTGGATTACCCAGCTCGTCCTGTAAGTCAAACAGCCCTGCTTGGTTTTATCATTTACTTGTGCTTACAATGCTTAAATGAGTATAAACAAAGCCATCATGAGATGTGCAGATTGAGATGGTGGATTAATGTTTACTTCGAATCCATTTCAGTGTTGCCTCAGCTACGAGTAATGCAGAACACAAAGGTAAGACAGAGACCGTCTGAGGGTCCCATATGAATTCCAGCCAAGTTCTTCAATGGGGGCATAGATTTTACAAATATTATGAACTCTTCCTAGGGATCATCCATCTTGGCTTCGACAATTACAGGGTACTTGGTTGCTAAAATGATGCTGGAAGAACCATCCCATCTTAGCATGATTTCTTTCGAGGCATGACAAACAAATGGAGCATTGGTGAAAAGATCTGCTCCGTGGACTTGCTGACATTGTCTAGTATCATTTTCTAAGTTTTATGATTATGGCCATGATCAATGCAGCTTTGCATAGATCCAAATGCCATATGGAACTTCCTTTCTGTGCTAAAACTGTCACCTTGAACCGAGTACTCCTAGCTGTTGCTATATATGCTTATTATATAGAGGTATGAAACATCATTCTCATGCTTGGCTCTCCTCAAGTGTAAGTTTCCTCCACTTTGCTCGAGTAGTGAGATGGATTAGTGACTCCTCGATAAAAAATATTCAATGGCTAATTCCATGTCTACATCTGCATGTGCTGGGGTTTTAGTTGGCCAGATTTTCTGTTTTGGATGGGTGGGCTCTCTGCAGTTTTCTACTTCACCATCTTTTTGTTGCCATCTCACGCTGCTGTTTAGGCTCTGTTTTGGTGAGGTGATTCTGGTTGGGGGGTTTGTTTTCCCTGGTGTTTTTTTGGCTGCTATGCAGCCTTTGTTTTCTCTTTTGCTCCATTCCAGCTTTCAGTTTGGTGCTTTAATATAAGGTTTATTGGCTTATAAAAAAATTAAATAAAGGTCCATGTTAGCTAAATTTCTTTTTTTAACTCTAAAACTATAGTTGGAAAACTTGGTTTAGGTTGAATTTAATTTTCTTAAAAGAAATCAAAATTATGTGGTTTTCACGGCAAAAAAAATCAATGGATTGAGAATTGAGTTTTGAATAAATTCAAACTAGATTTGCTAATTAACTCAAATTTTTATATGGGTTAGCTAAGTTTTTTTCTTTTTTAATTTTTTCTCAAATCTTAACGAATAAAGATCCTGTGTGAACCAGGTCTCCTGTCAATCCATCCTTTGTAGTTTAGGTTTGAAAAGGATGTAAGTTTAAAATAGAGGTATATTTTAATTATAAATTGAACAAAAATAATGTAGTTAGATATATGATAATAAATAATTTTGAATAATTATATGTAAATATGCTATCAATAAATAAGAATCTATCTCAAAAGAATGATATGAGTAGCCTAATAAATATATTTATAAACTAGTAAGATAAAATTAGATTCAAAAGAAAATTTAATTATGCTAAATCAAAATAATAATTCAAAAGGACCATAACTTTTGATCTAACCATTAGATTGCGTTCAATTTTTTATGGAATCGCTACTTTAATCATCAGATCTTTAAGTTTTTAAAATCTTATCCCCGGACTTAGATTTTGATAATTTTTATAATTTTTTATATTATTTCTAGATTTCATACTTTTTATATATATAATTTTGTATTTTTACTTTATTTTTCTAGTTGAACCTATTTAAAATTTTATAAATCTTTCAAAGGATTATTCATTCGGAAAAAATAAAACATGTAAACTTAAAATTCTCATTTATAATATATTTCACTCAAATAAATTTTTATGTTTTTTCTGTTTGTTGCTATTTTTAACTTTTACCTCCATCATAAACTATCTCTTTATTAATTGTTTTCTAATATTCTTTTAATTCAAACAATAAAAGGCATGTTGAGCTTTTATTTATTTTCTTTAAAAGGGGACTACCATATTTACCATTAAAAGAACTATATATAATCTTCATGTGATCCCCTGACTACCAACAGGTGTATTAACACCCTCGTAATAAAATGAAAAGGTAGTTTTTCCTTGCTAGTTGGTTGATGATACCATGGAATCGATCATCCAGGACTTCAATAAAAACAGGGGAGCAAACCAGCAAATAGAAGGTTGAATTTGACCGCGAGTCTTTGACTTGGAATGGATTTTTTTATTTTGACTGTCGAAGTATTATATATTGGACAAGCATGCGAAGACTGGACAAAGGTGATCAGTTCCATGTTTTGATTTTCCCTTGTCTCCCTCTCGATGCTATTAGTGTTAGCTCTCGTTTGGCTACGCGTTGCTTTTAGCATGCAAACTACATTTTACGTGAAAAAGCTGTAAAAAAAAAAGATGTTTTTTATATAGTTTTCAAAACTATTTTTTTACTTGAAAAAATTATTTTAAATATATTTTTAATTAAACGGTATTTTTCCAAATCAATGGATATAAAAAAACAATATATTATTAAATGTATCATATCCGCATCCGTCTTTGGGGGATGGATAAGGTCAACAGGAAGTGCTTTTATCCAAACTTGAGAGTTTTTGTCAACCATGTTGCTCGATTCCATTGACCCTTGCAATAAAGATAGACCAACCACCTCACCTTAATTGAGATTACCTTACCATAAAGAAAAATATCATCCAGCACGCATCCTCCATTATAAGTTCATGGTAGCTCAACTAATCCTCAGTCCCACCTTTTTCTTGAAAAAATAAAGATATCATCACACTTCATTGATTTATTATTAGTTATAGGTTAACCCTTATTCTAAGTTGTTTGATCCTTGCTACATTGTTGTGTGACTTTTATATCATGTTATGAGATTAAATAGTAAGTGGGGTAAAACCATTAAATTATTTAGTAGTTTATTGTTGTGTTGTTTGGATTAAATTGATATTAAAGATATAATTTTAAATTTTCATTAAAACGTTAGATTAAATTACGTAAAAATATGAAAAATAATTTTATAGTTAAAATAAAAAATAAATAGTCATTAATATGAGTAGAGAGGAAGACAGAGAATCAATATCTCATGTAATATATTTTTTTCATTAGTAGTATAAAAAACTATATAATAGTTTATTATCAGTCAGAAACTAACTCCTCTTCCCCTTTTTTTTTTTAAAAATAAAGATAAAGATAACCCATTGTTTTTGAAGACCAGGAGCTTGCTTGGTCCTTGTTATAAGGTTGAGTACATTAAACTATACAGTAACAGTAATAATAATAATAATAATAATAATAATACAATATGGCAATATGCCGTGTTGTCAATAACGTCATTAAATTATTTGGTGACCTTTTGTTTTGTTGTTTGAACTAAAGCTGGCTTCAAATACATTACATAAATATTTTTATTAAGAAATTAAAATAAATTACTCGAAAATAAGAAAAACACTTTCATAGTTAAATTCAAAAGTCAAGTGATACAATGAACCTCGTATGACATTTTTAGATCATACAGTAATATAAACTATATAGCATTATTATTTTAATGATTTAAGGTTATTTAATTTTACATTCTTCTTTTAAATAAAAACAAGCAATCCTTAATCATCCCTTCTCTCTCTTTTTTTTCTAAGCAGAAACCAATATATTTGTGAACCTTTTTTTATATAAAAATCAAATTTCATTTAAACCAATTTAAAATTACTCATGAAACAAATTATTTGATATCTTTATCTATATTTTAATTTTAATATATTTCTTTCTCAAAACAATAACAAAACACAAGTAGTTCGACATTCAATTTCTACTTCTTACCAAACTCTCCACCATTCCACGTGCTATAATAACATAAACTCACATTGATGAAAGACTCCCTCCTATACTTTACATGTGTACCTCTTCTCTAGGCATCAACTATCTACGGATCGAATATTTATTACAACATCCACAACATATACATTTTACATTGTCACCTCACTGTCCCGTGACTGATAGTAGTCTGATACATCGAAATTAGAAGCGCAGCGTGAGAGGGAGAGGAAGAGGAGTCTTAGCTAGAGGAGGAGAGGAATAGAATGAAGGCAACGAGGAGGTCGATACAGGCGGTGTTGAGATGGGTAAGGAGGCAACCACCAAAGATCAAGGCTTTTTTAGCGGTGGTTTCAGGGTTGGTGGCTTTGGTTTTTCTTAGAATGGTTGTTCATGATCATGATAATCTCTTTGTTGCTGCTGAGGTTGTTCATTCTATAGGAATTTCTGTTCTTATTTGCAAGCTCATGAAGGAGAAGACTTGTGCTGGTAATAAATATGAAACATCTCTCTGAAACTTTATGGTTAGCTAAAAAGTCAGGTTTTTTTTTCTTGATTTATTGTGCTAATTGATTTCTTAAGCTGTTGTAGGTAAAATGTAGTTGGCTTTTTTGTTTATGATCATTGTCGTTTTATTCGTGGGTGTAAAGTGTAAAAGGTTTGGTTTGTTGGGATTATTTCTGTTTAACCATTGAAGAGGACTGTTGAGTCTTCTGATTAAATTAGTGTGAGAGAGGAAAAGGGCTTTTGCTTGATATTTCAGGCTGAAAATCTTAGGCAGTGAAAACGGAGTCAAAATTTGCTTAAAAAATGATAGGGCTCTGGTGCAGTAGTCATGGGGTTTATCATTTATGCCAATCTTGCATTGTGATTTGGCGAGGTCATCTTCTTGTTTTCTGTATATGGTGATTTATCCTTTTATTTTGGGAAGTCTACGGAGTGTCAAGAATTTATTTTGAGGGGTGAAGATCAAAATTGCTAGTTTAGGATAAATAGCTTTTATTGAAGAAAAGCAAGATTAATTTTCGTCGTATCAATTATCATGTATAGATAATTGCTTGGTCGATGCTACTATTTGTCTCGTGATTGTAGTGATTTTCAATATCGTTCATGTAACTCATTGCAACTAAGCATGCATTCTGTCTCTCTAATTTGCACCAACACAACTCTGGCCTTTGTTTTGTCTTTATCCTGGTCTTCTCTAATTTTAGTTCTTTGCAGGACTTTCACTGAAATCACAGGAGCTAACAGCTATATTTTTAGCTGTTAGGCTCTATTGCAGCTTTGTCATGGAGTATGACATACACACTATACTTGATTCAGCTACTTTGCTGACAACCCTTTGGGTAATCTATACGATCCGTTTCAACTTGAGGTCCAGTTACATGGAAAACAAAGATAACTTTGCAATTTACTATTTGGTGAGTCATATGCATTTGTTGAACTGAAATAATCCATAAGAATATTTTATTTTATTTTTCTTTTTGGGAGATTTCATGGGATGTCAAGATTATTGAGTAACTATATTCTGGCATGGAAGTTAAACTGCAATGTTTCCATGGGTATTTGATCAGTTAGCTAATCCAGTCCAGTAAGTTAAATATACCTGAATTTGGTGTGCCCTTAACAAGATTATAAATCACTATGGCTTACCATACTTAAATGTGTTTAACCAAAAACAATCGTGATAAGGGACCTGATAGTCTGCCTATTTTAGCATGCAAGTTAAACTGCAATTTTGCCATAGGTCTTTAATCAGTTAGCTCATCCTGTTAGTCTAAACAACCTTGACTATACAATGAGTTTAAACTAACCATCTTCATATGTGCCTATTGAAATGGTTGGTCAGCTCTCTGTGCATTTTAGATTTCAGATTGGTGTTATCATCAATTTGGAAGATTCATACTTAGCCTTGTGATGTCTTAAACCGGCAAAAAAAGCAGTGCCAGTTGCTTACAGTGTGGTAGTTCTTATTAATTGTTTTAATCAGGCCTCCAATGTAGTTTGATCACGAGTTTTTTTTGTCTCAGTTCGCTCTTTGTTGTATTTTCTTAACGTACTATGTGCCTTATCTCCTTTCTAACAGGTGATACCATGTGCTGTGCTAGCTTTGTGTATTCATCCAAGAACACGTCACTTCATAGTCAACAGGATTTGCTGGGCCTTTTGTGTTTACCTTGAATCTATTTCAGTGTTGCCTCAGCTGCGAGTAATGCAAAACACAAAGGTATGGCTGAGAATAACATGTGCGCCTACTTTCTTCTTAATCAATGCCCAAATAAAGGCTATTGTTGGGTTGTTTCTTTTAATGTGTACATGATCTTTACACGACTATTCTTGCTCATCTTTCTTTCATTCTTATTATTTCAGATTGTTGAACCCTTCACAGCACATTATGTATTTGCGCTTGGAGTTGCCAGGTTCTTGGGTTGTGCACATTGGGTCCTCCAGGTTTGACAATGCAGCTTATAGATTCTGGGATATAACTTGGTTATGTTATTGGAAAAATTCCATGGCCATTGTATCATGAACTATTCTTATTAGTTATCCATCTTGGCATCACCAATTAACATCAGATGTTTGTCGCCGTAGCACACTTGTCCTACACTAGGCAGCGGACTTTCATATAGATTAATGTTTTGTCCACAAGGTTGATTAGTACACTAAAATGACTGCCTAAAGAAGTAATTTTCCCCATGCATTTCATTTTTTTGTGATGCATGGATGACCATGTACAATTTTTTGGGTGTAATGATACCCACCCTCCTGTATCTTTAGGCACAAATACACATCGATTTTCTGCTTGCCCATCCCTACCCACGCGGACACGCTCAATGCATTGCTCATATGCCTCAAGTGTAAAAGAATGCCTAAATATATGTCTCATTAAGCTTCATGTGAAATTCTTTGCTACTCTGCTGTGTTTAGTGCTTGAAGTTGTGCCAAATCATAGGGGAAGATGGCTTAGCATGAATCAGTTAAGGAGCCACGAATATCTGAGGATGCATTTCATATCTATATACAGGTACTGGACACTCGAGGACGCCTATTGACAGCACTGGGCTATGGATTGTGGCCTCTTATGGTCCTACTTTCAGAAATTGTGCAGACTTTTATTCTTGCTGATTTTTGCTATTACTACGTCAAGAGGTGAGTAATGGCCATTCCTTTTGGAAAATATAAATTACGTTCTTTATGATCCATCTAACACATGCTTGGATAAATGCAGTGTTCTTGGTGGACAGCTTGTTCTAAGGCTCCCCTCAGGAGTTGTGTAAGCTAGTTTGCCTTGCAAAATCTGCGAAGTGTAGGAGGATGCTAGCTTTGGTTGCTCCTGGCCATCCAGATAGGGCGGGCAACGCTTGTACTGTCTTTTGCAGCCATTTGAGTTGTAGTAGGTGGACTGCAAAATTGGTCGCATTTTATGCTGGCATTTTGATAGCTTGATAACTAATAGAAATATTTTCACCAACGGAATTAATTTCTCGTGATGGATTGCTCCCTGGTTTTTGGTTTATTCAGTTTGGTTTTTTAATTTCTCGAGTGATTTTAAAAATAAATTTAAAAAAATAAAAAATATATTATTTTAATATATTTCTAAAAAAAAATACATTTTAGAACACTACATGGACTGCACGCTCGCTCTAGACTCATTAGCTTAATCTCGTATAATTGTGGCGTGCACCATTTTCACGACGTACAGCTGTTCGCTTCCGACACGATCCAGCTGTGTGTGCATTGTGCATAAACTATCAATAAAAGGAAAAAAATCAATAAATATACTAAATTAATATAAAATTATTTGAAAAAATATCAATTATGGTTCGAATAAAGAAAATAAAAGAAAGAAAGTGGAGACCCATCACAGCTGACGTGTGATGGAAGTGATTCCTCCTATTTGTCTCTGGCATCTCTTTTGTTTTGTTTTTCCATGTAGAATATCTTTTATGCCCTTTTTTAATACATAAAAGAACTCTTTTACGGAAAGTCTACTTTAGCTTTGATTAAAAAATAAAATATTTTTCTTTGTAAAGCTACTCTTTTTTCTTTTTTTTCTTGAGACTTTCCCGTTTTATTAAGAAAATAAGGCCAAACTCAACAGGCCCTTGGATAATTTTTACACAAGTAAATGAGAAACTAGTTGTAAAACGATTAAAAAAAAAAAAAACCTTCCATTTCTACATGGTAATTCAAGATGACTGAGGCTCACCGATTCTCTTCTTGTTGGGTGAAAATTTTGGGTCGTTAATCTTTAACATGTAAAGTAATTTTGGGTGAAAAAATTTGTAGGATAACGTTGATACATGGGATGACCGATGATCAGTCATGGACATCACTAGCTAACATCACTAGCTAAGTGATGAGGTTTCGTTTCTCTAATTTTGATAATTCGATACATTTTTTTTTTTTAGATTAACGTGGGTGTTCGGGTCAGTTTTCGCGCACCACGACTAATCCTACGGGTTCTAAAATTAACGATTATGTAAACCTCCAATGATCATTATAGTGGGTAAATCATACTTATTATCAGTAAAAAAAATATTTTTTATATACATAGTTGGAGACTCTCCAACAATTGAATTGATATCAATTGAAAGAAAGTTTAACTATTCTTTTGAAAAAATAGTTTTTTAGGATATATTTATCATTATAAAATAAATAGAGAGAGAGAAAAGACTTGTCTAAAGTTTATCTTTTTTTCATTTTATAATTCCCATGTCCCTCCTTTTATTATAAAAGAAAAGATTAATATATTAACAAAATATTTATTATCTTGTCAAAATAAAAAATCGGTGACATGTCAGGATAAGATATTTTTACCTTGCTTAGGTAAAACTTATATGTTAGGATAAGATATCTGTCTTATTAGAATAAAAATATATTTAACTCATTAAAATAAAATATTTTTGACTTGTTAGCTTAAGCTTTTTTTTGGAGTTCGAAAAAAATATAGATCTAGTGTTGATGTATTTAGCAAATTATCAAGCTCATAAATATTAAAAAATAATAAATTTAATAACTTGTCAAATTTATATACATCTAGACTCAATACTTACTTTAGTCCATAAATATTGCTGTCATGATCCTTTATTTGAGCACGCTCCGAAAGACAGTCCCATTAAAAATAAATAAATAAATAAATGGCTCTGCATCAATAAGTAATCCATGTGAAAATCAAGCATTTGCGTGGAGGAAATTTTTAGCAAAGTGAACAGTATCCAATTCACTTGGGCATATATCATGCTGGGAAAGGAGTCCCTTTCTTAATTTTGAAGGTTAAGCCACCGAGTTTGAAAGCCAATGTCCCGGCAGATAAACTCTATTCAGTGCACTGCGATATTTGGTAAATGCCAATGTCTCGGCAGATAAACTCTATTCAGTGCACTGCGATATTTGGTACGGTTTTGTATAGATAGATGGAAAAATTGCAGCTTTAAGTCTCTTGTCTTTATGTTGTCGACATCATTCGGTTGACTCGCTTAGTCACAAATCAAAGCTTAATCAATAGCTAGTTTGGCGTCAAAATGAGTCCAACTTAACCCTCCAGTGCGGGTAATCTGGCAAAGCCAATTTGTCCTTGACGTGAAACTCTCTTCTTCGAAATAAAACAAATTAAAAACAGTTCGCTAGACCAGTGAATTTTTAGTATCCACCGGTACATCAGCATGTGATACATATCATACTTTTTTTTTCTAAATTTAAAATAAAAAATTTAAAGTTTAGAGATTTTATTTAATATTATCATTAAATTTAGATAATTCAATTTTAAAATCTTTCAACTCAATTCTTTATTTAGATCAAATTTTAAATTAAATAGTATGATAAATAATTCAAAGTAAATCATTTCATTTAATGGGTTTAAATATAAGTTAGATAATTAGTAAAAATATAATATTATATTTAAAAAAAATTAAAATGATAATTTTTTTAATATTAATATGATGTAAGATTAGATTAAACTCGGTCACCTTTCAATCTAATTCATGGACTTTAATAAGTTTAATATTCTTTTATTTTTATAAATATTTTTATTTAATTTTATAATAATATTAGATGCTCGGACAAGCAAGCACAAATCCTTAAAACAAATATTTATTTAAGTTTGCAATAACTCTATAAAAAATAAATTATAAATATTATTTCTTAACTAATCTAATATCGAAGAAAAATAAAATAAAAAAATATAAATTAAAGGATCATAAACTAAAAATAAAATCATATATAGTTTGATGGATAAACACGTGAATCGGTTAATCCAGGTCAATAAGTCAAACTCGTAAACCAAGTAATAAATTCTATTTAGATTAATAACTTATTTTTTTTAAACTACTATTTATTTAATTATATAATAATAAAAATAAACAATCACAAAATCAAGTATAAAACCAATATTTAGACTTTTTTAAAAATATGAAAACTTCATTGAAAGAAAAACAAAATAAATTATAAATTTAATTTTTAATCAATCTAATATTAAATAATAAATTAAAAAATAAATTAAACAAATAGAAGTTAAACTTTCTAAGTCAATCAACAAGTCCATAAACTTTCTAAAATTTAATAATATGTTTTAAAAAAATTATTTTAAAAAAATTTAAATAATTATATAATAAAATTTAATTTAAAAAATTCCCCGCTATTTATGGCTCTTGAGTTTCATAACTAATATCAATATAAAACACACAGTTACATTAAAACGAAGCATTTTCAACGACTCATTTGGAAAATGATTAGTCTTGCCATTTATGGAAGTTATTTTGGACTATAAAAAGCATGTTTTATAATTAATTAATTAAACTATTAATGGGTTCGGATACATATACTTGAGCATGCTCGGTGTGGGTAAGCAGGGATGCTTATGGTTTTTCTTTGAAAGAACACTCAACAAAACAACCGCTCTAGATAAGTCCTAATATATAACAAGTAACAAGTTACCATATTATAATTTGTAGGAGACCAGCTCTTAGTTTCGTATGTGCATGCCAGCAGGATGTCCCGTCCTTCCATGCACCTACTCCACCTTGTTGAAGCTGATCATGCTCTGGCTATAAATAGTGACACCCTTTCTCTCATTTCATGCAATCATACTAACAGAGTTCAATTCAATTCCGAACAAAATTGAAAGTACTCTAGGAATCGTCTGATTAAAGCTCTAGCAATGGCTATAAGGAAGCTTTTGAGTGTTTTTCTTGTTGCATCTCTCCTTGTGCTCCGCCTTGTTGAAGCTGATCAGAAGGTTTGTGTTTTGTTTCTTATATACAGCTTATTTTCTCCTTTAGATTTGAGTGTTGTCAAGTTGATTTCTATCTCATTGTTTTTGAGGTCGAACCCTCCAAGATTGTACAAAATAACATGGCATGTTCGATGATTGATGCAGGTGGTGAACTCAAATATTCAAGCTGCAAGCTATACTCCTGGGAAGAATATCGGTGCGTAATCTGTTCAACCTGCCCACAGTTGTCATCATTTGGTCAAATGGCAACTATTTCATTGATTAATATATGTATATATCAAGATCAAATTAAATTATTGCTTAAACATCAGCACATTTTAATAAAATTATTCGTGCATTTATAAGCAGATTGTGGTGGGGCTTGCAATGCTAGGTGTTCCTTGTCCTCCAGGCCACGTCTATGCAAGAGGGCTTGCGGGACTTGCTGTGCACGATGCAATTGTGTCCCCCCGGGCACTTCCGGCAACCATGACGCCTGCCCTTGCTATGCCACCATGACTACTCGAGGTGGCCGACTCAAGTGTCCTTGAAATCAGCCTTTCCCTGCTTATTAAAAGTTATGCAACAAGAATAATCATATCGGAGTTTGAAGAATAGATATTAAGCTGTACTTTCCTTTTCTTTTTGTTTTTGTTTGTAATATATATTCTGAAGTTATTTGTGATAAATTGTAATTGCAAATGTAGAATTTTATTTGGAAGGTTCTGTTTTCTCTTCTTTCCTTTATGTGCGCAAAACTTGAATCCAAACCATGACCAATTGATCGACCAACCAAATTCTCAAAAAAAAAAAAAAAAATCTAACCTGACGTTCAGTAACTTTCAACTCTTGGGATGATAAACAAAATTGAATTCAAAGTTCACCACTCCGATCTTATCAAGACATTCATGCTCTTGATAGCTAAGCTCTAGTGGGTTCATGGAAGGATGGTTCTTAAGTATCTTTGTATTTTCTTCTTTGTAATTGTATTTTGAATTTTCTATCTTCTGATATATTCATTAAACACAAGGTGAGTGTCATTTTAATTAAAAAAAAAAGGAAACTTTTGAGTTCATTGAGAATCTATTTTTTTAATAAAAAAATAACTTTTAGGCGTTGGATTCTGAAACAATAGTATTCTACACTTCTCTGTCTATCGCTCTCACTATTATCTTATTCTGAATGTCTAGGAGCAGGAACTGAATTGTGCTTTCAAGAGGCTCAATGTCTGGTCTAACTATGTTCCCAAACACTTCAGCAGGAGACATTTCTTTCTTGTTGATGTAGCAGAGTATCTGGCTGGAACATTTAAGTCATAAGTTTATGTCAAAGAGGATATTTTAAAAAGCACACCGTATATCAAATTATGTAAGAAAGTTAAAAATTAAATTATTGTTCAAGGAAAAGTAAATTAGAATGCAGTCTTCATTTATATTTTAAAAATGAATTTATTCATATTTTGTCTTTTTCTTTGTGCGGGATTGCCATTCATTTACAGTAAAAAAAACTCAAAAATCGGGGTTAGACACAATTTACATGAACCCATTAGAAATGATATGGATATTTTCACCTTTACTTTTTAATTTATCTTTCTTCTAAAAGGTAAGTAAGGTAATCTGATTTCAAATTCATGTTTGATACATAATTGTTCAGGTCATGTCTGCTTTATAAACGAATTAAAGATGAGATTCCAGCTCTATCATTGAGCTAATATGTAATAGAACAATCACACAAGTAATATTTTACTTGCAGCTAGTTTCGATGCCCGCACTTTCTTGTGTCGGATTAAAAGAATTTTAAATATAATAAAAAATATCTAGATAATAAAAAATTATTTTATATTTACTTGAATTAGTGGATTAATCTTGAAGTTTTCTTATTTATTTTTTATATGATTTTAAAATTAAATTGTATAAAAAATATCTCTACATAATCCAATTAATCTAATAAACTTTATCAATCCAATGACATCCTGAGCAATCAGTAAAACAAAAAAATTCATAAATAAAATTGAAAAAAAATTACATTAAAAAACTTATGTTCCAGCTTTTTTTTAGTTAAGATTAAAATTCAAAAGCAATACAGCAAGTTAATAGAAAAGGTTTAATGAAAATATTGAAAAAAATAATATTAATATCAAAATTCAATGTTCTACTCACAACAACTTAGGGCCTATTTGTTTCTGTATTTTAAAAACATTTTTAAAAAAATTTAAATTTTTTATTTTTTTTATTAATTTTAAATTAATATATTTTTAGTGTTTTTAAATCATTTTGATATACTGGTATTAAAAATAATTTTTTAAAAAATATCATATATTTTAGCACAAACAGATTGTTAATAATGGCTTATTTTTTTATTTTGTTTGAGTTTAAAATTAAATTATATAAAAATTATTTTAATTTAATAATTAAAAAAAAAGATTAAAGAGATAAAAATAGCAATTATAAAAAAAAATCAAAGAAAAAAAAAACTTCTGTATTAAATGACCGAGGAACTTAAATTTCGAGGTACTTGGATGCTTATATATCAAAAGAATTGGAGGGTGACAAAATCTTTAACCACCAATGACATTTAAAACAAATTAATTAGGGATAATTTTTTATTATCTAATCAGTTGATACACAGATTTTATTATAGAGTTCTCACTGGACATTGCCACGCGTTACTTCGCGGGTCTATATTATTTTTTTATAAAAAATAATATTTAAATATTGTGAGCATGTTTTATTTTAAAAGAAAAAAACTCTATAACTCTGTATTTTAAAAGGCCCCCGAATATTTATTTTGTTTTAAAAAGTAAAAAGACAGAAATATCATTATTTGTCAATTTAAAAAAAAACTTGATTTGAAAAATAATTGAGTTATTTTAATATATTTAAAAAATTGTAAAAGATATTATATTTTTTATTGATTTTTTATTAATGACAAAATATCAAAATACTTTCAAGGGCATTACCAGGACCAAGACCATTGATTTTTGTTTTTGGGAGGACAAAACAGTAATTATATTGTTACAGGACGCAGTAAAATGCTTATATTTTCACAGTAAATTCACCAACTTGCCTACCCTTTTAAATTTTTTTTGATAGGTGCATATGACAAAGATGGAAGAATAAAGGATAGGATCGATCCTAGTGCCAATGCTTATCTTTTTTATCATGCATGGACAAACATTATCCAGAAGGACCTTGCTCTCCATACTAAATTACTTGGCCTCCGAACAAAATATCTGGGGCCTTCGGTGGGGCCTTTACTGTCATGAAAAACAAAATTACCTGTGACATGATTTTTTGGACATTCCTGCTAAATTAATGTAATTCGGGCGTGCTGGCACTGGGTGCATGAACATGAGACAGCTGTGGTGCGCTCCCGTGCAGCTGGCGGGGGTCGCTTTTGGGAGCTTCCTGAGAAGCTACATGGTTCGTTCGGGAGAGTGGTGAGATGGGGTAAAGTAATAGGTTGATCGAGTTTTGTAACGTGATGAAAATCGTATTTTTAAAAATTTTAATTTTTTTATTTTTAAATTATTTGAATATACTAATATTAAAAATAATTTTTTAAAAAAATATTTTAATATTTTTAAAATAAAAAATAATTTAAAACGCTATAATTCTAAAT
>SRLM01000100.1:1307954-1525199 GCA_015708895.1 Populus ilicifolia
GACATGAGTATGTCTATAATATATATATGTATATGGATATGAAATATGTATTCAATTTTTTATATTTCATGGTTATATATAACCTGTAAATAGTTTCTTAACTTCTATACATGGGATAACCATTTATACACAACCTTTATCCATGTTAAATATTTTTAAAATTTTTCAAGTGAGAAATAACTATATTTATAATATATATATATAATCTTTATTTGTAGTTTCTTAAATTTTACACATGAGAAAATTATTTATATATAGCTTTTATTTATATTAAATATTTTTATATTTTTTTCATGGGAGATAATTATATATGTAGTCTTTATTCAGGTGGATTTTTTTTTATTTTTTTAATGAGATAACTATATATATATATAAAATGTTTCTTGATTTTTTTGTATATGATAGCTATGTATAGCATGAATCCACCTAAATTTTTTTTAATTTTTTTAAAAAAGATATTAAAAAATTAAATATTTTTTATATTTTTTTTAAATTAACCTAATTTAATTTGTATAACTCAGGAGATAACCTTTTAACGAGGTCAACCCTCAAACCCTGGTTTAATAACCATAGTCAAGATTTTATTTATTTTAACTATAATTTTAAAAATATTTGGTTTATTAATAGACATAATAATTCTATATTGATTTTATTAAAATTATAATTTATAGCTTTTATTATGGAGTGATCATGTACAAGTGGCGGAGTCACTTGTAGGAGGTTTTTAAGAAGCTTCAGGGTCTATCTAGTACAATGCACTGTTTGTCTATGAGGGTGGCGGCGCGTTTGTTAAAAGTTTGACGGGGTTTTTATGATTTTTAAAAATAAAAAATATTATTATTATAATATATTTTTAAATAAAAAATATTTTAAAAATAACTATTAAATTACATGAGTACGGCTTTACTGGCAATACTATAGCTTTTGTGAGGCACCAGCAGAGATTAGGCTGTCACGAAAGAACAACGAGTTTGACACAAGACCATCGAGTGTCCTGTGGACTGCTTGGAATAAAAACTATGTATAGTAAAAGGAGGCGTGCCAATTTTTTTCATGGTCTGGTTTTAGGGCAGTTCTTAAAAATACCATTTAACCATGCATGTAGTTTTAATGCGATGAACAAATGATTTTTTACATTAATTTCACTCTTGAACCCTTAAAGATCATCAATAATTCATTTAATTCCGAGGGTTTTCATCTTTATTTTTTTTAAAATTATATTATTTTTTAAAAACAACTTGATGTTATCTAACAACCGGTCAATATAAGTGTTTAATTGAGATATTAAAATAATTCAATAATTTAGATGCAAAACTGATAATATCTCAATAATCTGGCTGTGTATTTGATTTTTGTTCTTGATTTTGTCTTGTTAGCTTTTAATTTCTTTATTTTATGAAAGTGTGCAATTTATTTTTTTTAAAAAAATAAAACAGAATGCAAAACAACCATGCACCAGTAGTAGATGAGACATCCACTAAAACATTCATGGTTGTTTTTGTATTTTAAAAATAAATTAATATTTTTTAATATTTTAATATGTTAATATAAAAATAATTTTTTTTTTAAAAAAAACTACCTAATTATTAATCACCCCCTTACAGAATTTATTCACCTGGCTACCCCCGGATGATTCCAAAGGCTCTTCTCAACCATGAATCTCTGACAACGGACTCAATCCTGATGCGACACTATGTTTTGCCTTCTTATGCGTATTATTTATATATATAAAAAAATACTACCATGACAAGGCGTGGTACTTTCATGAACCTACCTCGGCCTCTGCAATCATGGCTGTCAAAATGTAGCCATAAATACCAACACCCTTTCTCTTTGCTTCGCGCGTCAAGTTCCACGACTCCCGTGGTCTACGATGCAAAACTAGACAGTGCAAAATTTGCAGTCGGTTCCACTGAAAAAAACTCAAAGCCACCAGAAAAAACCTTCATCAACTACGAATCAGCTAAAAAATACTTTAAAATCATAAAAAAATCAGTTAAATTTAAAAAATCTAAACAAGCTTTTCTTAAAATAAAAATTCAAAACCATGTATTGTCAATTTTGTGATAATAGAGAAAATTATATTTTTTTGGTTGTTTTTAAGTGATTTTTTACTTCCCATCTCAAATTTAAAATTTAAAAAATAAATAGAATGAACTTTTGAACTAAAATGAAATTTTTATGATCTTGGAATAAACCATGTATTTTATATACTTTACATTTAAGTCCTTTTTTGAAATGATCTTTCTATCATTATTTCAAACTTAATCTTATCTAATTATTTCATAAAAAAATTTAATTAAAAGAACATTAAAGTTAAAGATGAAGGTGAAAATTTTTGCAAATTTAGAATTAGTCGTGTGTTTTATCCCTGCTTTACATTTAAGTCCCTTTTCTTAATTGGATCTTTCTACCATGATTTTAAATTTAATTTCATCCAATTATGTTATAAAAAAATTAAAGTTGAAGGAAAAAAATAAAAAATAAAAAAGTTGGAAAGTATTACACTATTTATATATTTAACCAGTACCGAGGCAATCGTATTAAGCCCTATATATATATTGATAGTTTTGTAGTTAATTATTTTTACGTGCCGACAAGGGCATTCTTTGAATGGCCATTCATTAATTTGGAGTCAAAGTCCGAGAAAAATACATACGATCTATCAAAACCAAGCAATGGGGCTTTAAACTTGTTCGTTTTTCCTGCGAGGCTGGGCGCATTTACTTCCTCCTCAGTCCATGCACCGAATTTTGCACGTCCTGGAGATTGTGTGTATTATATTTTAAAAGTATTTTTTTAAAATTATAAATCTTATTTTATTTTTATTTATTTTAAATTAATATTTTTAAATTATTTTAATATAATGTTATTAAAAATATTTTTAAAAAATATATTATTTTAATGAATTTTAAAATAAAAAATAACAGCTACNTCCACGACTCCCGTGGTCTACGATGCAAAACTAGACAGTGCAAAATTTGTAGTCGGTTCCAAAGATTGTTCAAGTCACATCGATCTATAAACAAATTATTGACGACAGAGTCTAGCTCTATCATATATAGTAGATAAATCACATCGAGAAATTAATATCAATTGCAAATCGTAAATGTTTCGAGTAGTCACCGACATAGCATAGTTTGATGAAATAAACTTTGACCTGAATAGTGTTTTTTTTTAAAATAATAATATCATACTCGATTACTTATATGTTTACATGTCAAAAATCTTCCATCGCTTCTGAGAGGAGGTGCTTGATATAATTTTTATTCCTGTTTTTAAAAATATTTTTAGTTTGAAAAATTATTAAATTATTTAAAAAATTATTCTAATGTATTTTTTTTAAAAAATTATATTAAAAAAATACTTTACACTAAAATCTCAAACACCATGAAAATGAAATTAAAATTTGACAAATTCTTCATCCATAGTTGCACAACTCCTTATTTTTTTTTATTTTTTTTATTTACGTGGGGTGTCCGAGCCAGCTTGCACGCACCACGATTAATCCCCACAGCCTACTAAATACCCTGCAAATTCAATAGGTATGTAAGACACCGCAGGAGTGACAGTCATACACGTCAAGATTCGAACCCAGTGTAATGGAAAGAGATCAGCCTCATTCATCACAACTTTATCTTTTTTCATTTTAAAATTGTAGGTGCTATCCTAAAAACGTATCTATTTTTATACTTTTGTTTATGTTTCCACTTATGTTTTTTATATAATAATAATAATAATAATCAATCATGACTAAAAAATAAAAATTTACCCCGGTGCTTTCGTTTTCTCTTCTATTCTAATTGTTTCTGGTGATATGAAACTAACTAGGCTATGATGCCTTGCCAGTGAGGATATTAAATATTTCTTTGAAAAAAGACATCGCGATTGTCTGGCTGGAAGCTGATTTGATGACCTATAAAAAACGAGAAAGTGAGATTTTTGCATATTTTATTTCACCTCTCAATAGGAGCTGTGCTTTGTCTTTTATTATTAAGAAGTATTATCCCAAATGTATCTAATCGCCATCTAAATCACTCGCCTAGGAACAATTATTAAAGCACCTTCACTGTCTAATTAATTCCCTAGGGGGTCCAGTACCATCTCGAAGAAAAACGCACTTGTGCATGATATTCGAGGTTCCTGCCAAATTAATGTGTTATTCGTGCGTGCTGGCATCAGGTGCACGAAAGCAGGACAACTGTGATCCATGATCTCGAACAGCTGGAGGAGTCACTCTGGGGAAGTTCTTAAAAGAAGCTTTCAAGTGTATAGGTGATAGCTGCCTGTCAATTCTTTCTTTTTCTTTCATAAATAGAATCGGGAAAACTAGTGAGGCTCGCCAAGATTGGGCTCTCAGCTGGTCAGAAACTTAAGTTTTTTGTGCTGGTTAAATTAAAACTTGGCTATGACCTCCCAAGGACGTCGATAGTTTGGCTCCATTCAGCACGGGACAGCTTCTCTTGCAGGAGTACAGATTTTTGCTATGGCACCCAAAAGATTGGCCTTCAACAAGAGAACAGGGAGTATGGCACGAAACCATACTGGTGACATAGATTGACGCACGGCTTGTTATGTGATTTCAAATTAGGTCTTAAAAAATATCGCTTGATAATATTTTTTTCATATTTTTTCTTCAAATTTTTCTTTAGTTGAGCTTCTATTAATTATATCTATTTTAATTAACGATTATTTTAACAATTTTATATATTCATGACAGTTAAAAATTATTAACACTCAAAATTTATCAAATCATAATATTACTATTTTAAAACATAATTTTAAAAATTAAAAAATGTTAATTTCTTAATTTGTGATCGTGTCGGATGTTAAGCCATGTATATCTCTAATTTACTTCAAATAAATCGTTTTTGCGGCTGCTTCCAAGCTTTGTCTCTTCAATCCTGCATGTTGTTAACCTGCTATCTTGTGGAACGTTCAGGATAGAAATAATTATATCACAAATATATATAAATTCACATTAAACACGAGCCTCTCGATTATTTAATTTCCTTGTTCCATTGCCCGTATTTTAGCCTTTCACACATTCTCAATCTTCATCCGAGCTTTGATTTCCTTTTAACCTTTTCTGATGCTGGAAGATGTGCCCCACCTCCGAGTACAATAATTGGAGCAGGGAAATGTAGTAGTACACCAGCAGGGCCATTGATAGTAAGAGCATCCACTAAGGAATCGCCAGATTTCTTTGGACCCTTTCCTAGTTCATCCCAGATGATTCCAAGGGCTCTGCTCCCCCCGTACGTTCCTAAAAACTCAATACTGTTCGTATACTTATACACTACCTTTTTGCTACTGCGTAAATAGGAGTAATACTTCGAGAATATTTGGTCCTTCCAAAAAGCTACCTCGGCCTCTTTATCCATTACTACCATCATATGGCTATAAATACCAAGGCCCTTTCTCTTTGGTTTGCACGCCAAGGTTCAAGGTTTCAATTTGAGACAGAGAGCTCCGTTGCAGTATTTGTGTTCTCTAGCAATGGCTATGATCACCAAGTTGCTGATTGCTTTACTTTGCTTCTCTCTTCTTGTTCTCCAACTTGCCGAGGCTGATCATGATACGGTAGTGTTTCACTTCAAATTATCTTTTCTTTTCTTTCTTGTTTTTCCCTTTAATTTTTATATTGATTGTTCACCTACGTGAAGTCTTGCTAGCTATATATCATTTATCTAAGTAATATGCTGCTTGGTATTGATGCAGGTGAGCTCAAATCTGGCTGCGAGTTCCCCTCCTACGAAAATTGGTAATCTCAACTTCATAATATAATTAACTGGTCAAGTTAAATGTTTAAAATATGATCTATCAGTTGTACCTCGCCACAATTTTTTTTTTAAAAAAACTCGGTTTACTTGCAATTATTTTTTGTTTAAACATGCAATTATGAATATTTTGATTAGTGAGGGATAAAATTGAAAAAAAAAAAGAAGGAACGTTAATACTTAATGATGCTCGTCTGGTTTCGTTTCTCAGATTGTGGCAGCGCTTGCGAGGCGAGGTGCCAGTTATCATCTAGGCCACGCCTGTGCAAGAGAGCATGTGGGACTTGCTGTTCAAGATGCAGCTGTGTTCCTCCAGGAACAGCCGGTAACTATGACGCTTGCCCCTGCTACGCCAGCTTGACTACTCATGGCGGCAGACGCAAGTGTCCTTGAAGCGAATCTCGAGCATCTCATGGTTTAATAATATACAAGGAAATATGCTGCTCTTATATGTAAACCGGACTTCGCTATTGTTAATTATAAAGTTTCTGTAATTTTACTCTGTTTTCTATTATCTAAAAATTGTACTTGGTTTCGATATGTAATCTCTTAGCAAGGGAGCGTGTTTTTTCCGTGGTTAATATTGATTTTTAAATTAGTTTTTATTTACAAAATATTAAATTCATGTTTTTTGATATTTTTTAATTATTTTAAAATGTTGATGTTAAAAACAAAAGGAAATATAAAAATATATTTTCAATTAAAAAATATAACATCACTAAACATTTAATTTGATTATAGTTGAAAACCCAAATAAAATAATTAAGTTTATTCAATAAATTACATATTAACTTATGAATCAAACTATCATAATTCTAAACTAGGTCAAATTCCGGATTATATCTTACAACTATATATGTTCTTCTATACAAGTCAGAAGACATGTATCCTTGATGCTTGGGCTCTCTCCATTTAGATTTTGTCATTCTTCACAAATCACGACAACTACTAGCACGCCACCTTTCGTTTCCTATCTAACACTTACAATACACGAGCATGTGCAGCTCTTGCCTCTTGCGGCTGCAGCTAGCTAGCTATCGGCCACAACCTATTCATCACCGTGCTTCCCTCCCTTGATATCCTCTAAAATTTGAAGTTAATCAAAATCCCTGCAGTGATTGCCATCTCAAAATCTTTGGTTGCTTCAATTCCCATGATTTCTCCTCTTGTTCTCCATCTCGTTGAAGTTGATCAAAACATGGTAAATTTTATGCTCTAATTATCACACCCTTCGTGTTGTTCACACTTTATGTTTCTCTATTGTTTGTCCATGACTTATTGAGACTCAAAATTTAAAATGCTTAGAAATAGAATGATGTATTAAATAATTGGCTAGTTTTTTAGTTTAATCAATTTAATTATTTTTTATTTATTTATCTATGACTTATGATTTGATATGTAAATTATCGGTAATTATGGTAATTGTAAAAAATATCCTAACTCTCTGGTGATAAAATTAATAATTATATAGAAAAAAAATACAATAATATTTAAAAAAAATAAAGTTTTAAAATATATATACTGAAAATATTAAAAATAAAAAGATTATAAATATTTAACTTGAAAGATTTATAATATATTTATAATTCATGAAACATATTTTTTTTTGAAGAGAAAGAAATTAAAGTTTAATTTTATTATTGTGATATTTTAAGTTCTATCCTACTCAAAATAATACATATTAAAATTGATATAAAATATTAAAAAAAGCACATGCACTCTCTGAAAATCTTCTACGAGTATTAGACTCAAGCCTATTAAAAATAAAAAAATAAAAATCTAAGAATGCTGCATAAATATTGAGCTTGAGGTGCACGTACGAGCCAAAAAAAATATTATGCTAAGTGTTATGGTGATGTCCAGCACCTACATGTTTTCCATGTTTTTTATTTAAAATTATATTAAAATATATTTATTTTATATTTTTAACTTAATCATATCAAAATAGTTAATTTAACAATTTTTTATATAAAAAATAGTATAAAAAACACTTTGAAGTACAATGTAAATACCCGTCTTCGTCTGACTTTTGGGATTTTCTGCCTCTATGGCAGCCCAGTTTTGGATTTTGAAGGCCTAATAACGACTGCTGATTGCCTAAGCCTATGTTCTTGTGGTTGTGGACATGTTATTTACCGACCAGTTATCATCTAGGTCCAGCACCAAGAGTTTGGGCTAAATATCGAATTAGATTAGATAATAGGGTTCAAGGAGCAGATTACCTCGAGCAAGCTTGATCCTAATGCAAAGGGGGGTGAAGACTTGAATCCTCAGTACCCTCCTTGTTTATATTTCTTCGTGATATCAGCGTTGAAACTCGAAGGGTTTCATCAGTGAAAATGTAACGATGCAATGTAAAGACTGAAGATATTAATTCCTCTAAAGGGAGTTTCCTTCTCGTGGTTCTAGGCTTTCTGGCTAAGACTCTTGTCCTTTAATGCGTGGAGGTTTCTCCAAGGTAAAGGAAGCTTTTGATGTTCTCTTTTACTGTTCTGCAGATGTTTCTTGCGTTTTTGCTCTGCCCGTATGCTTTAAGCAGCAATAAAAGTGACCAAAAATGAATCCTGTACACTTCATAGAGCGATTGACATTTATCACAGGAGTAGTTCTCTACGCACGTTCGAGATGTTTTTATAAAAGTATTGTTCAGTTTTTTTTAGATTTTAAAAAAATTCTGTACATCAATAATTTAAAATCATTGCAAAATATATAAAAATTATTGATTTAATATTTTTTAAATAAAAAAACAATTTAAAAAATGGCGTATCCAATGAAAATAACACCCCCTGTAATCAAACCTTGGATCGATCGTTAAGAATAATCAAATACAAAGTCGTCTCTGTCGAACATATGATTCTCCTCACTTCAATCAAACAAAGTAGTCCTAATCGAACCAACAATTTTACTTTGACAGGAAACCAACCAACTCCTTTATTACCGACCTCCTTGCGAATTCTTTCATATAAATACACCTCATTAGAAGTAGAAGGTAAACTTAAAGCCGTGTCTTAAAGCAATGGCTATCTTCAAGATTCTAGCTGCTTGCCTCCTTGTAGGCATCGTCCTCCACCTTGCTGTATCTGATATGGTAATTAAGCATTTTGAATGTCATGCCTGAGCACATGAAGCATGCTGTCTGTTACCTGCAGTTTGATTTCTTGATCTCCAATCACTCCAAATATTGTCTTATGTTCCAGGTGATCAAGAGCTTGGTGGAGAGTGACCCAGCCCCGCAGATAGGTATATATTAAATTCACTGGACTGTTTTTTTTTAAAAAAAATTGACAGATTGATTTGATTCGACAGATTTTGTTGTGAATTTCTCAAACTCTTCTTGTAGACTGTGCTTCGGCTTGTGCTGTGAGGTGCCAGTTGTCGTCAAGGCCAAACCTTTGCCACCGAGCGTGTGGTACCTGCTGTGCTCGTTGCAACTGCGTTCCTCCGGGCACTTCTGGCAACTATGACGCGTGTCCCTGCTATGGCAACATGACAACTCACCATGGCCAGCACAAGTGCCCCTGAACAGCTTATGGCCATCCTGCTGCCGCTGAGATTGCAATTACCTGAATAAGGATGCACAAAACATCCACGTTCATACGAAAAAAAAACATAATAAAGAATTACTAGAACGAGGACGGGAAGATAAACATTGAATATATTTGTGGATTTAACTTTATTTATTTATTTTTGGTATATGGTGTAGCTTTCTGTAAAAAGGAAAGGAAAAGAAAAGGGTGGAGCTACTTTTTATGCATAGAAATCATTTCTGCTGTATGTTTTGAAGGGGAGATCATATTTCAAGAAGATCCAATTTCATAGTTTGTATTTTTCTTGGCCCTGGTTATATCGAGTCAGAAATTTTCCCAGCAATGATGGGGGACCATGTTAATTTATGAGTGGGAATCGGCAATGTACAAGCGTTGAAGGACCAATTTTGTTCTTTTCCTATATCGCTCCAGTGGGCCTGCAAGTTGTGAGACAAAAGGGAAGAAAAGAAAATATGGGCCCATCATTTTCTTTTAAGAGAAGATTTGTGTTTTAAAAGTATATTTAATTTTTTTATATATAATTGAATATCAAGAGATTTTTTCCTTCACATTTATGATAGATTGATGTCGCGAGATACTTACTAGCTATGTTTGCATCATCAAACATGCAAACAGGACGGCAAAGGGGTCTGCCCAGAGCGGCATGAAAATGACAGTGAGAATACCAGTGGTCACAGGCTCGTGATCTCAACAGATTGCCAAGGGCCTTCTCCTTCCACTTTCTGGGCACTGCTTTTCCCTGGCAATATGTTGAGAATGGAAAGTCATAGATTATTTCCATTCGTGAAAGTCATTGTACCAAATTAAAAAAAAAAAAAAAACCTTCAAATTGGAGGCTCTCAACCATGATTTGGAACTTGATATTCTAATGCTGGTTTGAATTATCTGAGACAGCATCCATGATCAACCGCAATTTTATTTTAAAATAATATTTTTTATTTTTAAAAATTATTTTTGATATTAATATATTTTGATGACATAAAACTATAAAAAAAATATTAATTTAAAAAAAAAATAACACGTCCCACCAACTCTGTGACGAAGGACCATTGTCGCTGTGGCGAACCCTTTTCATCTCAAAGGCCCGGGAAAATTAAATCAATCGAGCGAGCATGCGTGGATCCAATCAGATCAAGTAGAAAGTCAGATGTAAATCTAATGGTAGGTCAGTGAGCATCGATCAGCAGGGTTTTAAGTTAATTCAAAACTAGTTAACCACTCTTTGACTTTACAATTTGTATGTATTGCCTTTGACTTTCTATTCGAGAGCCGGTAACCCGTAATCAAAGCGTTATTTGCATCAACTGTTACTGTATTCTTCGCGAGCCTCAGCCCCGTGAAATTACGACAAGAAATATTAATTAAAATTCTATGCCGTATGGGTTGAATTGGTTATATAATTTTTTTCCTTTTTATTTGGTAATTCATTTTAATTGTAATTATTTTATATATATATATATATATATTAATTATTTATAACTTAATTTTATTTTTAATTTCATTCTTAATTGTTTGATGTTGTTAGTTTTTTTTATCAAATTTAGTCTGCATTCTCTTAATTATTATTATTATTATTTTCAATTATGTTCCTGGTTTATTTATTTTTCATTGATTCTATCCTTGATCATTTCTTTTTGTTGAGTTTTTATGTTAAGTTTGGTGTCAATTTTTTTATTTTTTATTTTTAAAATTAATTTTTTTATTTCATCCCTAAATATTTAATTTCATTTGAATTTTTCCTTCAAATTTAATTTTAATTGATTTTTATGTGAATTTAGTTATTTATTTTTTTAATTGCTATTTATTTTATTTTGTATTGTATTGTTTTTCTATTGACTCTTTTTTTAATTTCATTTGTAGATATTTGCTTGGTCAAGAATCTTATTTCTTTGTTTTTTAAAGTTTGTTTTTAAATGAGTCACCTTGATCTCTTTATCTAAGTTGTGGATCTAAAAGATTAGTTCAAGTTAATTTTTATATATTTTAAAACAAAAAATTTAGAAAAAAATTGCTAATGCTTTTTTTGCTTTGCTATTTAAAGGGTTATCTCAATTTTATTTTTAGATCACGTGTTTGATTTATCACTTGGATTGGCTTTTGAATCTACTTGAAAATTTTATTTTATTTTTTTTATACATTTCCACCATGCTGGGAGGTCTTTTATGATGTGCATGGCATTTCGTAATGTTTTTTATGGTATTGGTTTATTCAATTATTTTTTTATTTTTGTATTTATCATTTAAGCCATGAGCTTTTTTAAAGTAAATCTATTTTTTATTCATTTAAATAAAAAAATTAATAAATATAATCAAGTAGATATCTCATCTTATTATATATATATATATTGATAATTAATAATTTATTTAGTTAGATAATTGCATAGATTTTTTTAATAACACTTTTTTAATTTTTATGTAAAAAAATACACTCAAAGAAAAAATACAACTGACATGTCATGTTAAAGAATTTAATGCCTTTTCAATTTTTATTTACAATTTTTTCTAGAAAAAATACTATTCTTTTTTTTAATTAAGCTTGTTTATACTATTTTTTTATTTTTTAATCCTTTTAATTTGTTTTCTTTACATTTTCATTTTTAGAAATTTATTCTACATACACTAAAGAAAATAATATTTCACTGTGATGATTATAATTTAAAAATATTTTTTTCTTTTTATTTATATAATTATTCTTTTATTTTTTCTACGTGTTTCGATAATGTTAGCAGGTGTTCATACCTTCTATTTTTATGATGTGTTTGGTATTGATGTTTTTTATGGTATTAATTTGTTTAATTATTTTTATTTGTCCTTACCATTCAAGTGATGAGTTTTTTAAAATGAATTCAATGTTTATTTATTTAAATAAAAAAAACTAGTAAATATAATTGGATAAATATCTCGTGTGTGTGTGTATATATATAAGTTTTTTAAACTAGTAAATATAATTGGATAAATATCTCGTGTGTGTGTGTATATATATAAGTTTTTTAAAATGAATTTATCTTTTATTTATTCAAATAAAAAAATTAGTAAACATAATTAGGTAGTGTCCCATACACACACTGTTAAGACTTTTTTTACTTACATAAATAGTTAATAATTCATCTAGTTAGATGATAGCATAGGTTTTTCCACTTATACTTTTAAATTTTTATGTAAAATAATACATTGAAGCACCCTGCATACCAGGTATATTTTTTAAGAAAAAAATACAACTTGCATGTTATGTTCAAGAATTTAATGTTTTTTTTATTTACACTTTTTTCCCAGAAAAAAATATTATTCATTTTCTTTTTTCATTTAACCTATTTATATCATTTTTTTATTCTTTTGTAATTTTATTCTTTATTTTTAGAAATTTTTAGAAATTTTTTCTTCATATTCTAGAAAAGTAATGTTTCACTATAGCAAATTGTAATATTTTTTTTCCTGATTATATTAGAAATTAGTCTATTTTTTAGTTGATGTGAAAAAATATATTAATAACACCCACACATTAATTTTTTTGTGTTGGAAAAAAAATTATTTAACCTGTAGATAAACAAGTTGAATAAACATGTCAACACTTTATTTTTTTTTATTTATTGATACGAGTAATTCTCATATATCTTTTAATTTATAATTGGAAAATTTTAAAAATTTATATATTTCATTTTTATTTTATACCAAAGAAATTTATGAAATCCACACGCGATCATATAACTAATATCATAAACGTTCCAAGCCCAATACAAGCAAGGCCCGCTGACCATTTATTTGCTACGTCGCCCTCTAACACTAGACATCTGCAATCTTATCACCGTATCATTTAACCGCACCCGTGTCCAGCCTATCAGATAATGCAACTACTATGCCATGCCTATGTGCCTTTAACAACTACTGCCACTCTTTTTTCTTTTTTTTAATTGTCTCCAAGGTAACGCTAGTATAATAAAATAAAATAAAATAAAATCAAAACACCATGTTTGTAGGTGGCTTTTTAAATTCGCCATCAAATCTCTGGGCTCAGTACCGCATACACGATGGAAACTATCAAAGCTATAGGGTGGCAGGAGCAAAAGGGATTTACAGTGGAGAAATGCGTAGAGATTGAGGAGAACACTTAACGATTATATATTTTGCTTAACTCACACTGACACTGAAAAACAAAAGTTATGAGAGCGACTGAGATTAGAATCCTTAGTAGCTATAGCCATAAATGATGAATACTGGGATCCCACTCGCCGGATTTCTACAAAAACAATTGAGTTAATCATGTTTGATCGAGTTGAGATGGTCATTTGAATTATTCGGGAGCAGATTCAATTACGAGTTATCATTAAAATTAAATAAAAAGTATGCAATTAAGTATAACTTTAAAATGCCCGAGTATTTTGGTTATGTTCCTCGTCATTTTACATTTTAATGCGGATGAGTTGTTTAATTTTTTTTTTATTTTTTTATGGTGATTTAATTCTAATAGAAAAAGAATTAATTTTAATTTTTTCTGAAATGAAATGATGAGATTACAGAAAAAAAAAGAATTGAAATGAATTTTTTTTTTAATAAAAGATGCATTTAACTTCAACAATCACACAAATTATACAATTTTAGTATCTCAATATTTATTTAATTTAATTTTAATAATTTTTTTATTCTTTTCATTTTTAATCGAGAGAGAAGAGAGAGAGAGTGTCAAGTTCCATTTTTAATTGAGAGAGAAGAGAGAGAGAGTGTCAAGTTCCAGCTATAGAGAGAAAAAAATATTATTGATAATGATTGAAATCATCAAAATAGATGATATTTATATTAAATAATTTTATTTAATGATATTTGGTCTATTGCATAGCTTTAAAGTTCATGAAAAAAAATATAAACTTGAATTGATTTTTTGTTTTGAGATTTTTTTAATTTTTAAGATGGTTTTTTGAGATCATATATAGATTTATCACTATTACCATGATATTTTTATAAATATTTTATATCATATACAAGTTGAAGATGAGTTTTTGAAAAAATAATAATTTATATCTCGATTTTCTGTTTACTGTGATGGCTGAAATCTAAACAGACTAGATAGTGTGTCGTCTACTTTAATAGGTAGTGCATCGCATGATTCTTTTTTTAAATCATGTCAAATTGTCTAATTGCAAGCAAAAAAATTAAAGATCTAATTGCGCTTCCTATCAAAAAAGACACGCGTGCGAGCCCTAGTAAAATGGGCCAGATAGGCTTATTTGTCAGGCACACCGCACTTGATATTTGCTTCTTCTTTTTTTTTAAAAATATTTTTTTTATAAAAATTAATTGTTTTTAATGGTTTTCTCTCTAAATATTTTTAATATATTTAAATTAGAACATATTTTATTTTTTATTTTGTCTGGAGAGCTTATTTTAAATAATAATTTTTTTAGTTATACATTTATATTTATATGTTTTTTTTTTATCCTTTGAATACATGAACTTTATTTATGTAAATAAAAGAATTTATAACATGTGCAACTTTGTATGGTGATTTTTTTTATCTAATTAATTTGATTTGTGTTTTTATTTTTATTATTGTTTATTGGAATGAAAAAATTATTTCAATAGATAAATTTATCAAATATAATTAAACAAATATTTCGTTTTTTGAGATTAAATGTCTTAATTTACATGTATTTTTTAAAATTTTTAAGTTTTATTTTTAGATATTATTAATAATTTTTTACTTATTTATTCACTCACATTATTCTTAATTTATTTAATTATATATATATACATAATTTTTTATTTTAACTTAAATATTTTAAATTATAAAAACATATTAAAAAAATCTAAATATATAATTTTTTTATAAAAAATAAAAACACATAATTCGCACTACGTAAGTGGTTGAATCCTATGGTGAGCTCCGTAGCCGTTGCTACGCGAAAACATGAATTATCATCTGGGGTTATTTCTGTCATTTCAAGTTAAACTTACCAGCTTCAAAGAAATGGAAGTCACGCATGATTCATGACCCGATGCCACGCTGAGACGCACAGCGTCGAATCATCACCACTGCACGCATTACCAATTTCCACATCAACGTCGATTAATCGCCGATTCTAGAACACCTCCACTCCCTCGTGAGCGCTTCCTTTTTCTAGAACCCCCCCGTCTTCTTTCTCCGAGTAGCGAACACGAATTCTCTCCATAGCGCGTGAATGCACCTCACGCTTCACTCCCTTCAAATTCTGTTGCGTGTGCGTCAGATCAGAAACCAGCGACTGAATTTAGGCCCTTTTAGTATCTAAAATTCGTAGAAAGGCAGAGAATTTATACAGTATATTTCTTTTTCTTGCAGTAGAAACAGACTGATCGCTCGTACGGACATACTGCCTTTGCCTCGTGTCTGTTGTATTTGACCTTTTCAATCGTAACCGTTGATCGATGAATCAAAAGTTTCATTTTTCAGTGAATCAGGTGCGTTGATTATTTGATCGAGGAACCTTCAATCTAGCCCCTAACTGTCACCCTCATTATCTACCGATCCCTAAATCTTTTTATATTGTCAATATCTCCCCAAAACAAATCAAATTACAAATACTAGACCATATTACCTCTTCAAGAGTCTTCAAATGAAATTCATGACTCTTCCACTCTACATTCTCACTCAATGCATACTTCAAATGGCTCATGGCTTAGAGAAAGGTGTTTTGTTCCTTCCTTATCTCGTATATTTAGGAGCTGAATTCTCGACTTCTCACAAGCTCTTTTAAAATTTTATGGTAATTTAAGTAATTTAGTCTAGTTTGTATGAAATTTAAATTTGATAATTAAATATTTTCATCAAAGATATCAAAATTAACCTAATCATTAATAATTTTAAAAATTTGGGGACTCCATTACGGTTTTCCGTAGCCATAGAGAATAAAGTTCTAGTGTCAGGGAGCGACGAGAAAACGAAGGGGGCATCTTAAATCCGATGTGGCAGACACGTGTAAGTAGCTCAAGTATGCTGATCGGACGGTTTCGGATGAGTAGAGAATAAAAACCGTTGGATTGGGAATTACAAGAGAATTGGGAGTGCGTATAAAGGAACGCTGGAAGTAAGAGGAGGCGTTTTCTCAAGTGAAGCTTTAACGAAGAGGATTTTAGAGTGCCCAAAGCTTCGATTTTCCTTCGAGTTTAAAGGTTGTTACTTGTTACTCGCATTTCCCATTTCCTTCTTTTATGGCTTGAGTGAAAGGAGTGATGATTTTTGAAATGGAGGCTAGGTAGGATATTGTGTGTAGAGTAGTGTAGGAGAGACTGATGGCATCGATGGGCTAATGTTAATTGTAATGAAGGAGAAGTTTTAGGGGTGAGATCCACCCACTCTTTAAAAATTTCAAGAGCTTTGCCTTTTGCTTGCTCTGCTCCTTCTTTCTGCTTTGAGACTTTCTTTTGGTGTCCTATTTTTTCTCTTTCTTTGTTCTTGGTTCGTGTAATGTGTGTGCTTTATTTCACGAAGAAGAACCTGATTCTCTAAACAGGAGGAAACGAATTACTTTTCTGTTTCTTCTTCTTCTTCTTTTTTATTTTTATTTTTTTATTTGGCTTTTCTTGCTTTTTGTCTCAGCTATATTTCTCTCTATCTCTTATCTTCATCTTCATCTCCATCTCCATCTCCATCTTCTCCGGGAGAAACAGAGATCCTCTGCTCTTCAAGATAAAGAGAGACAGAGAGAAGCTGAGAGATATCTGGCTACTAAATTGATTAACTTTCTCTTTCTCTGGAACAAAAACAAAAAACCCAAATGCCATTTTTTCGGTTATTTTCAGCCTTGCATTTCGCTTACTAACTAATACACCAAACCCCCCCTCTCTCTTTCCCCTCTTCAGTATTCCTCTCAATAGTCAATGTTATCAAACTTGTATTTGTTCCATTGAAGAAGCTTAAATTGTGAAGAGAAAGGCAGTAGCAACGATAAGAAAAGATCTGGGTTTGGCTTTTCCTGGCTGGATTTTTTTGGTCTTTGAGGAAGCAGAAGTAGAGCTGGTGGTGGTGTTAGTGTGTTAAAATGATTAAAAGATGAAAGAAATGGACAAGAGTAAAGACGTGAGGCCAAGAGCCAGTCGGCTCTCAAGACAACAGATTAAGCAATCTGGACACAAGCTTCTCTCTGGTGATTTCTTTTTCTAAATTTCAAATTTAATTATTTCTGGTCCCCGAGGAAACAAATAATAATTCATGTCTTTTACTTAAAAACAAATAAACAAAACCCCAAATGAAGTTTTGTCGTTATCTGTTTTATTCATATTCTGATTTTGTGATCAGAGTTCCACTGATAATGCGTGTCTATGATTCCATGCTCTCTGCTTTGTTAGCTCTTCCTGGTAGAAGTATCTGGTCTCTTATTTTTTATAATTTTTTTAAGGTTCGAATGGTGGTGACTTTGGTGTTTCTTTGGAGAAATCGAAGAGAATTAAAAGATTGAGTGCTGTTAATAATAATACCAATAAAGGGAGTTGTAGTTACGAGGTGGAGAAAGAAAAGAAGTGTGAGATGGGTGGTGGTGGTTGCGAGGAGTCTGACAAAGAAGTTCAAGCACCGTCTACTTTTATTGGTGTTGCTAGTACTAGCAACGAGAGATTCAAGCTTCCTAGAAAGGTAAGTCCATTAATTATGACTTGGTTGCTTTTCATTAATTAGTTTTCTGTTTGAAGTTTACTTCTTCTTTCTTTTTTTGTACGGGTTTTCCTTGTTAATTTCTTTTTTTCTTTTCTTTTCATTAATTAGATTCCTGTTTGAATTTTACCCTTTTTTTCTTGCTGTACGAATTTCACTCATAATTTCGTTTTCCTTTCTAATGTTTTGGTTGAATTCCAAAGCAGTTTTTGGATGATTGCGATGGTGTTGATCATGCAACTGTTCCAAGGAAGCTACGGTCAGGTGTGTGATGTTTCGTTTGTCAATTCAGAAATTGAATGCCTTTTCATTTGGTATTTCTTGGAAGTTTCTTCCTTTTTTTTTTCCCCGAATGGTTTTGTTTTGTTTTTGGCATAGTGAATTTTGTATTAGAGCTGAAGCAAAACCGGAGCTTCTTGCCTTTTCTTTTCTTTTTATGGAAGCAAGATTCTCTGTGTTGTCCTTTTTAACGCTATTTATTATGTTGATGCTTCCATTTTCATGGTGTATCGAATCTTTTCAAGTAGGTTTTTATATTATTGTGTTTGGGATTTTCTTTTTGTTCTTTATTATTCTCAAGCTTGCTTTTCCGAGGGAGATACTTTCAGCATTTTTATGAATCAGAAAAGTTTCTTTTATTTCTCTTTTCCTGAATAAGCAATAAATTAAATATCAGTTCTTCAGGATTTTGGTGGATTTAATTCTGTGGATATATGACCATTTTCATTCTCAGCCATGAAGAAGCGCAGTCGCGAATCTATCTCTCCACATGTTCCTGATTCAAAGAAGCTGAACAAACCCAACAGTGGAGTGGAATCACCCAAAAGGGATGGTTTAAAGAAATCGAGACTGAATGTGGTTATATCTAGATCCCAGTGTCAGTTCTTAACTTCCATTTCCTTTTGCATTAAGCACTTTAATTTATATAGAGCTAAAAATGCTTTTGTAGAAACATCCAAGCCCAGACTGGTCACGAGAACATAGTGTCTGTGGGCCAATAACTAAAGACGAGGAAGAAGTTGTGGAGACCTTATATTCTTTGGCAGGAATGTTCGCTGACATCGAAGAACCTAAAAATGACTGTAAATTGGATAATACTTCTTTGGATGCAATTCCTTCAACATTGCAAGAGCCCAGTGAGACTAATTCCCCTGATTTTGAAGATTCTTTTTGTGTTTTTTCTCCATTTTTTTGTTGTACTTTTGTGTTGTAAGTATGTTTTTTATGGAATTCTGTAGCTGTAAAAGAGGACTTGAATCTAATTTCCCTTCCGAGAATTGACGAGGCTGCTGAGAAAACATTGCTCGACGAAACTCCTAAAGTTGATTATTTGAACAAGCCTAGTGCTCAAGAACGACCTTATTTGCCCACTGATAAAATCCAAGGTGAATTAGGCGGTCGTGTTGCTCAAATGAATCTGCCCCCTATTTTGGCTAAACAGGAGGAGCTAAAGTCATTGTGCCATTCCGTCAATCTTTTCATTGCCCCTGAGCAATACCGAAACACTCCGTATGCTTTTCTTTTTCCTTTTTCCTTTTGTGGTTATGTTAAATACATTTCTTTATTTATAGCTTCAAGGCATTTGTTTATTTATTTGTTACATTTTTTGAGCTTGCAGCAAAGTGAAGCACTCCACACCGCTGGAGACCTCACTTGAGAGAAAGCCAGACATTGCATTGGGGTTGACAACAACTGTAAGTCAACTAGATCAACGGCACACAATCTGTCAATCCAAGAACAATGGTAGAACTTCTGCTCCTGGGAAATTATCATCTCATATGTACTTGAAATAGCTTTGATATTAGATTATTTTTGTCATGTTTATGACTTCATTAAACAATTGATGTTTTTTTTTTCATTTGAAGGTCCAACATTGTGGCCAGGTTTGTCTTCAACTGTATCAAGTGGTGCATGCAATCATGGTTCTTCATCACAGTAATTTTCTTCCATGCCTTTGATCTTGTACATTTACAGCATCCATGCCTTTGCAATTTGTCATTCAGTTTTCCCTATCTCAGATCCTCTGCCACCAAATTTCCTTCTTGGATGGATACTGCTCTTGGTGCTACCAGGCCCAATTCATTCCAGAATTGTTCGTCTATTAGAAAGGTGATAGAAGACTTGAGTCTAATGATTATTTCTCTTGCCCACATGAATTGGTTGCTCCAAAATTAATGACCGGTTTATCCTACGGACTGTGACTTGTACAGGTTTCTAAAGTCAGCACCGATAAAAGATCATTGAAGAGGTCCACAACTCATGTTTACATAAGTCATCTCATTCGGGTTTTACAAATTCCAGAGAGCAAAGACAGCTTGCCGCTGCATCTGAATGAACCGAGGCCACAAGATATATTAAGGCAAGGTGCATTCATGACAATGAACGACCTCAATGGCAACAGGAATGGTTTGAATGGAGCTCCGTCTGCTGGAGCCATAATTAACATGGTTGACAAGAATTCAAATCAAGTTGAAATGGGTACTCTTCTACAGCGAACACTCCAAGATCAGCCACAGACTTCATCAGCATCTGGGGCGCACAATTCTCAGAAGCAGGTAAATTTAGTTATGTCAATTTAGCTTTGGTTTAATATTTTCTGACTGGTTTTCATCAATTTGTACTCTCTTGCAGACTTTCAATTTCTTGTCCTTGTCAACTGGTGGGAGCGTCTTAGAAGCTAATAACAGTTTCAGTGGGGTTGGAAAGAGGTCTGAACAATTGGCTCAGCTGCAATTTCCTTACCTGCACTCACATTTGCAACAGCAACATTCCACACTCGTGCCTTTCCCTATGTCCCAAACATATTACTCATCCTCATCTCACCCTGATCAGCCTGCAGCAGCACAGCAGGTTTTTATCCTTGTCTCTTATATTGCATGTAATGCATTTACATTGATGACTCAACAACAAATTGAACAGATGTTTTTGAAAGTCTCCCTCTATTCTAGTCAATATTACATCCATTAAATGGGGATGCCAAGGAAGTGTAGTTTTAGTGAACATAGGGAGCCAGCCAACCAGTGATCTTATTTTCAACATGATCTTATTTTTTCCTTACCCTCTTCTGAGTTATCTGTGGTCTCCAAATTCTCACTAAATTCTACTACATCTATACATGATTTAGTCAAATCCTGATTGAGTTACTGAGTTGACTTTCGAGTCATATGCCAACTTATGGCGCAATTCTTGATCTAGGCCCAGATTCAACAACCCTCCTACCTTGGCAACTTGTACTGTGGTACTCGTGCAAGTCCTACGGGCTTCACGAAGCAGCAACAGAAACAGAACCAACAACAGCAGCAGCGGAAACAGAACCAACAGCAGCTGCAGCACCACCAGCACCAACAAAACCGGTTTTGGGCAGCTCAGTTAGCAGCAGCTCAATATAGGACACTTGGAAATTCCACAGCTATGACTCAATTTCCGAACTGGCAAAATGGAAGGCAAGACTCGTCTGCACAGAAATCATTCGCCCAAACCATCATCCCTACTTCGTCATCTCAAGAAGCAATTGGTCCCAAGCACGCTCAAATCTCTCAGCAGCAGCAGCAGATGACCATTACTACATTGCCTCATGCTAGGGTCAGAAGACAAGACCACCATCTCTCTTCTGTTTATGAAGAAACTGGTGGTGGGTTTCGAACTGGTGGTGCACTGCCATTGCAATTACTCTGTAACGAGAGCCTATGAAATGGGAAAGGGATGGCTGAAGGCTGTTGTCTATCAGATGAGCAGTGAGATAATTTTATTCTGTGTGTTAATACCTGTGATTCCTCGGCACCATCAAATGGGGAATGAACATCAAATGTGTTAAATTGAAATGAGGAGGACAGCGGGCACGGGAAGTTAGCTGATAAAGTGGTGACGACGTTTAGTACTGTCGCCTTTTTACAAGTACATGTAGTACTTCTTGATCATTTTCAAAGAAAATTTAAATAGAAAGGAAATTGTAGAATGTCGTTGTCTTTTTTGAGTACCCTCAATCCTGTAAGCTAGCTTATGGTTTTTGCTTGTTACCACGGTTTTTTTTATTTAGATTGATAAAATAATATAGTTTGAAAAATAATTAGAACATGCTGTAATTAGAAAACTCAACATTCAATTTACTTACTTTTGGTGATTTTTTTTTTAATGCTGTTCAATTCATCTCGTTCATATATGATACAAATAATGTTACAATCAAAGCTTTAATTTACTCCCAGTAATTTTTGTTATTTCCTTATTATTTTAATATTTGTGCTAAATTTCTTAATTGTTTTTTTGAAATGTTATGTTTTTTAACCATGATATACTATTTAATCAATTTTTTACAAACTATATTATTTTACCATTAAAAAAATAAAAACCAGTTCCAAATTTCGAAAAAATATCTTGCGCTTATATGGACTGGGCATGCTGTTAGAGAGCATTTATTGCTATTTAACCTTTTCATAATGTTGTCTTTGCTAGATTTAATGGCAGGCCAAGAAAGCTGTGCTATTGCCTAGGTAAATTCATTATCAAACTTCTCACCTATCCATCACTTCTTCCTCGTTTTCCTGAGCACTGTTGGGCAACTGCCACAGCTTTAGGCTCCTAAATCTCTGGCATCTACTTGAAATAAAAGTACAATTTGAACGAGTTTAACGAGTTCAGAAGATGACGATTGCAAATTGTTTATAGACATCCAGAATGTTATAAGAAAGAACATGAGATGAACACCCCAGTAACCTCACACAAACTCACTCCATAAAGGCAGAGTGAGACACAGAGGCAATGGAAAACGAAGGATAAAAGAAGCAATTTCTGTCTAAAATCTGTAATGTTACAAGGTGAGAACTGGCTTGTGCAAAATGGGTAAAGAAATAACAGCTGAACAATAAAGAACATGGCCAACAAACACAGGAGGGAAAAAATGGAAGACCAAATTGACACTCATAAACACTCCACTGCAGAACAGATGCTTACTCCAGCTTCTCCAGCTCTCCCATTCTCTCAATGATTGCCTGCACATTTCAAATGAGTGTTAGTTGCATGTTTGAAGACCATGCACTCTATACATTTCAGTGTGAAATGGGCAAAAACTTGTTTCCCTATGAGCTGGATATGCCAGGAAGATATAAAACTCCAGAAAACACTCACCCTCTTGCTTGTTTCTTGAAGCTCCCCGGCAAGAATGAATTCATCAAGTATCAGATAAACCTTGGTGGAAACAGAAAATCAAACAAAGCAGTATATCAGAAAAACAGCAGCAAAGAACACATTACTCAATAGCAACACGCACATGCATGCAAGCGTGCGCATGTGAGGGGAATCATCAGAACCAATATGAGCCTGTGAATTCCTTTTGAGGGACTCGTGATAAAGTCATTGATCTGGTAACTTGACCAAAAGGCAATGATCACAAGCAGGAAAAGGAAACATCAATTATGCAAGCAACGCACACAGAATTTCAAGAGAAAAGAGGACCATGGTTAAAGTCAAAGTATCAAAACAACAAAAAGGAAAAACTGCAGAAGTGACAAACCTTGTGAAAGTTAAACACCAAATCTAGCTCGCACACATTGCTAAAGAAATGATCCAATATCTCCACAAATAAATGAATGCACTCCAAATAAGCCAGTTCATTATCGGTTATGTCGACACACAAAGCGAAAAACAATCCAGCATACCGCCTGTATATGACCTTGTGTGTCCGAAACTGCAACCAAAACATTCCTTAGGTAAAACTAAAACAACCATTCCATTACTAATTGTGGGAAAAGCAATCAAACGTTCAATTTTTTATGGCTTTCATTAATGAAAAACCTCAGCACATCTAGTCAAATCAATCGGATTAAAGCTTGTTTAAGCACAGGCTTCCCTTTCACAATTAGCTTCTTCTCTTTATCAAATATTTTGCTCAAATATTGAAAGGGAATCAGAAATCACTTACCTCAACAAAATTAGTGAATTTGGGATCTCTATTAACAACCAATCGATGAACCTGTAAATTATTTTAAAAAAATCATCAAAAAAACCTAAAAAAAAAAACAAAAGGAAAAAAGTATGAATAGGATCATAACCTCGTATTCAACCTTGTGCTTCTCGGAATCCTCGAGAGGAACATAGTATTTGGCGAGACGAGTCTTGCCTTGTCTGTTTTGCAGCAGTATAAACCGGATCTGCCAAGTCAAAAACCAATCATAAACATGATATCAAGCAGAACTGCATTAACAAGATAATTGAAAACAGTACCATTGTTAGAAGGATCGAAAGAGGAATTGACGAAGAAATTCCAGGAATTGTTATTTGCAGAGGGAGTAAATCTAGAGATGGATAAGAGCAGAAATGTTTGATTTTTCTCGTGAATTTCTTTCGTCTTCGCAGGGAGTCTCCGAGGTTGAATAGATGCCGAAGGAAAGGAGGCGAGAGTGAGACATCTAGCGTGTAACTACATCATACAGATAAATCGTCTGATACTTAACGTCTTATTATCTTTCTCGATGATGTATTTCCTTATTTTGTCCCTTTGTGTTCATATGATTAATCTGCGGCTATCGTGATGTTCACACATAAAGTTGGTATAAGTGTTTCACACGTACATGAATGAGCCGAGCCTGATGTTAGCCGTTTTGCTGTGTTTGTCAAACGAAACGCAGACAGCTTGCCTTTTTATTTTCTACCAATATTATAATTTTCAGAATTTAATATTTGCTGTACACTTCGTGAAAAGTCATTTGATTTTATACTAGGAAAATGTTTTTGAGAAGTCAATAAATGTCAACGTATACATTGAGAAATATCTGTGTGTTTTATTTAAAAAAAAAACATATAGTGGTAATCATTATATATTATCAAAATAATTACACCATTAATAAATCCAGTTACTTGATAATTTTTTTATAAAATAAAAAAAATATTTAATTTAAGAGATGAATGAATAACATAAATTTATTTTTTAAATAATTTTCAAGTGAATTTTTATCTTTTAAATAAAAATATAGTATTATTTTTTGTGTTTGATAATGCCGCATATAATGGTTTTTACAAATATTTTTTAATTAAAAATATATCAAAATATATTTTAGTTTTTAGTTTTTATTTTTGATATTAATATATTAAAATTATCAATAAATATTTTTTAAAAAATTAATTTAATATTTTTTCAAATAAAAATTCATTTGAAAAACAAGTTCAAACTAGCAATTCATCTCCTCTTGTACCAGCCAAAAACTATCTGAAAAAACTTAGCACTGGATTACGTAAGCATGACGCAGCTGATTTTGAAGATATATAAATCACATTATTTGTTTTATTATTAATATGAATATCCAAATTAATTTATATATATTTCAACTAATCTTACAGCCGCGGTACATAAATCACAGTCTTATTACATATGGTTCTGACTTACATTACACATGACACAAAATTGCACCATATGCGAGGGTGCATATAAGCCAGGAAATGTGACCTCACAGTTATTTCTCTTGAGTTACAATGAGATCGTGGACAAGTCTTCTTATTCTCAACCTAGTTTCCGAATTTAAGTACACATTACAAATCCAACTACTTCACTCTAATCAAAGACTAATTACATAGGAGTAAATTACCTTCATGGCTAGCCGGTTGCTGGCTGACCTAAAAATCATGATCATACATGGAGTTTGTGGCTGCTAGGAGAGCTGCTCCAATACCAGATCCATCCTTTGAATGTTCTATGACTATGTTTTTTGAAATTTCTGATCCCAGAAGCTCGGTGACAGCACCTTGAAGGTAACTTCTGTACTGAGGGTAGTGCTCATATAATCCACCGTCCATGGCAACCACTGTTCTTTTATTGAAGATGGTACCTTTTGAATCTTCTTCCATTTTTTGAAGAATCCCAACAATTCCTGCACCTGCCAAGCGTCCACCTCTCTTTACAAGGGCATCGCAAACCTCTAATACAATCTTCCTTGCACTTAAGCTGGATTCAATCTGAACTTGAAAAGGGATTAAATAAAATAGTGATTCAGCAAGAAGAACAGATAAGTTCAGATATGCACGCTTCAGATGTTAACAATGGGCATTAGTTCAAATGCACTGTATAAAAAGCAGGACTACTAAATAGCATGGCGTACGCACAATGCACCTCTAGAGGTTACTAATTAATTGTTTTTTGAATATCAACCCACTTGATTGATAGCGTGAGCATCCACACACTGGAAGCAAATTCTGTGTTTACGCTCAATTTCGTCAAAAGGGTGAATATCAGAGTAGTATATGTTACCCCAGCTACATTATGTAGAATTGAACCAACGGCTTGAAGATCATCTGAATTGTCCTGCTGCATTGCGCATATATCTGGTGTCCTACAACACATTTGAGAACATGCTTCAGCATGCAGGAAATACATTGGGCTAATCGCATGCAAGTATATAACTGGACCAGACAGTAACAGTGTGTTACTGTGACTCATGGTGAGTTTTTGAACCTTTAAACTCTATAATTACAATGGAGGAAATTTCAAGATGTAGTTACCGGAGTGCAAAAGGTGTGGATAGTTTATTCGGGAAAGCCCTGCCAAACAAAGAACCTTCTCCAGCCATTGTGACTAGAGCTCGGCGTGCAATTTCTCCTAGATACATACCAGAGATTGTCTTCTCAAATATCTGTCCAAGCATAAGTTATTTTGAATTTTAACCAATTATAACGGCATATATACATAATTGAACGTGACACAGAAAACTAAAGTTACCTGCTCACCAGGATTGATACTAGCTGCATCCATATCTCTATCAAACACAGTCAAAGGAATACCATCTGAAAACGCTCCCCATTCTGTGTTAACAATCTGAGGCAAGGGAATGTCATCTAATTAAGGATTCAAATCAAGACCATGTTTTTAGAACCTCAAATGAGAGAATTACGAAGAGATGGAGGGGGAGGAAGAAGAGGTAGAGGGAAAATTTCCGCACCGTTCTTCCAGAAGAAGACTTAGGTCCCTGTAGTTTTGGAATGCAATCCGTCCGTTCTACATAGCATGCATTAGTTCCAGTACCCAAAATAACAGCAACCATGACATCATCATCCAAGTATCTTGCTCCCGCTAAAGTTCCCACAGTATCGTTAACCTAATTAATTGGCATCAATTTATAATAAAAAGATTATTTCATCAAGCCATAAACTTTATCCTGGAGGATGCTGGAATGAGCGCAACATACCAGGGCAGACACACGCATATCCAATCCTTGTCTTTCCATAGCTTCATTCAGACAAGCAACGACATCTCGCCCTGCCTGTAAAGACCGTGGCATGCCAGGTTATTCCTTAATTTGAATTAGTGAGTTCACTTCATGCAGTAAAACAAAGAACTACTCTAACGCAAGATACTACTTCACAGTGCAAGTGCCCAGACCTGAGAGCGGAAGTTTATGTTGGTAGCTAACTAATGAACTTGAAGACAAGCACTTAGGTTAAACTGGGACAGTTTGCAACAATCCAGTTGAGAGAAGGCTTATTGGACAAGTGAAACTTTTTTTTATCTGTACGACAAATGAGTTATTGCACAAACATCCTTCTACTCTAGATTCTATCAAATAAGTTCAAACTAAACGCATTTGAAATAAGATAAGAATTGTTGAGACACGAAAATCTTATGAAGAATATTTCTTGAATACACAATTAAAGGATACAGAGTTACAAACCGTTCCGGAGACTGCAAAACCCTTGGTCCACTTCATTAATATGCCAGAGTCAATGGATGTCTGCTTCACAGGGAAAGAAAATGTGAACCCAATTTCCCTTTGCCTTCCATGCGGCAGGTGAAATTTCTTGCTCTCCTTTTCTGCAAATCCAGCCAGTGTGGATGCAATAAAATCGAAAAGCTCCTGTATCAAGACACAAAACAATTAAAAGGAATGCATAAACAAATGTGTTGGCAGACTTAAATTGTGCACAAACAGACCTCAGATGTACCAAACATAAGCTCTTGAGGAATCGATAATTGCTCAAATTCCGTGGCAACAACTCTCTCTTCTTTCCCACCTAACTGCACCCTCAGCGCCCGAAAATTTGTGCCCCCAAGATCCAATGCATAAAACAATCCCTTCTCATTTCTTTCAAACAAAGAAACAATGAATTATATAAAATTTAATTCCAGTTGGCATCTCTGTTTCTGGATATGGATTTCGAGCTACCTAACAACTAACTACAATAATAACTATTCTTTCTCTATCAAGGGACTGGAAATTTCATATTTTCCTAGCTTGCTCCATGAATAAGATATAAATACATTCCATGCGAAGAAAATTAGCAAAGAGTAAACTAAATAAAGCAAAAAACATTAACATTAAGCTTTAACTTTGGAAATACCCGCTAGGCAAGCTATCAACATAGCTGAGTATCATCTTGAGATTGCTGCCACCATCAACAGCAAGCCCAGCTCGCATGTCAGCAGTCATGGAATCCGCCACGTGGCGAATGACCGGTAAAGGAGTCGCACAGTCTTGCTGTAACTTAGTCAAGATCGAGCCTACTGAAACAACAGATCGGAGAGCCATCGTTACTCGAGGCAGGCCCCTGCTCCTAGGAGAGGGGGAAACGTAAAGTGTTCCAACGGCCGGTGAAGTGGTGGCGGCAACCGACATTTTGGGTGGACAGTAAGATCAAAGAACGTGAAGAAAGAGAAACAAAGAAAAAGAAAAATGTGAGGCCGAGACAGGGACAGGGACACAGAAAGCATAGCGAACAGTGAGTGTTGTTTTCTCTCTTTTATTTCTTGACGGGAAGGTTTCCACAGTTAGGCTTCATGATTTATTATTAATAATAAAATACTTAATTTTAAATAATAATAATAATCCGTCAACGGTTTCTCTTCTAGTTTGACAACCACGGTCGTTTCACTATAGTTTATTTCGGTGGTTTTTTCCTTCTTTTTATTTTTTAGTTTAGTTATTTTTTATGTAACGATGTTAGCTAGAGGATACAGGTTTGGTGAAGGGGACAAGGTTGGGGAATGGGCGGACAAGACGATGTGGACACAACATCTGTGCCTTGTTCTCGTTTGGAGAGTCCTCTTCGGATGTTCTAGCTTTTCCTTGGCATGTTGCATTACTACATTGTGCAGCCCGTTGCCTCCAAAACACAGGTTGTGGTGACAAGGAATTATGCCAAGAATTTCTTGTAAGAAAAACGATTTTTCTAATCAATTTTTTCATAATCTTTTATTTTATTATTGGATCAGTTTCAAATTTTATTATTATATTTTTTTATTTTCTTTCTAGTTAGGTTTTAAAATTTTGATTAACTTGTATCAATTTAGCCACTGTATAAACGGTTTTTCACCTTATTTTTAGAACAAATAGATTATTCAAGACGATTATCAATTTCATTTTTTATTTTTATCCAAGATAATTTCGTTTTATTTAGAAAAATTATCTACACAACACTATTGTAAAATTAAATATGATTGCATTTCTAGAAACACCTCCCTAATCACAGAGTCGACTCGGGAACAAATCTTCAATAAGTCATCAAATTTTGATTTTGATTTTGATTTTACAGGGACATTAAAATGGACATGATTACTCGAAATTCTAAAGACATCAGGTAAATCTCATCTAGATTTCAGACTGATCAAGATGGACATGAATTAGATGTTCAGACAAGCCTTCATCAGGCAGCATATCATGGACTCCCAGTAATTTGCCGATGGGCCTGGCACTGGGAAATTCCTTGCGGACAACTTGCATTAGAAGTTAGAACTGGTGATGAATCATGTCGAATGTCGGCCCTGCCCTTGTCAGTGGGCCTGTTAAAAATTAATCCACACCGATAATAAGGATGTTCCTGTGCCCACCACACATGTTATAGATTGGTCGAATGGCAATTTCAGTGGTAACATAGGATGATGACAGCGGAAATTGACTCGGGGCATTTAAAAACCTTGATGGGTGAACTCTGGGCTAAGAGACCATTTAGAATTATAACTGAGTTCATTTTCTTTTTATGATATTTTATGTTAGTCCCTTAACTAGTGCTAATTTAATTTTTTAAATATCTAAATTAACCTGTCAAATGGGCCTTTTATTTTTATTTCAAGCATATAGGACTTAAATCTTGATTAGAATTGAAGGGTGATTTAAGAAAAACAACTGGATTATCATAAAAAAACTAATAGATTCACCAAGTTATAAATAAATAATACGAAGAAAGATTTAATACGAGGTTTCTTACAATATTGGGATTGCCAAAGCACTTCTCTAAAAACATTTAAGAGTTTGAGGAAATTGAAAATGATTTTATTCCTCATTAACCAATGATACACGGTTAATTTTCCTTTATATTGCTGTTATAGTGATCTTGTGTCTGCTTGAAATTATAGTTTTTTTTTCATTTTAAATTATTATTTTTAAAAAAATATCTTTTTAATTTTTTTATAATAATTTTAATATGATGTTAATAATTTTTTTTTTAAAATAACAATACTAAAAACAAGATGCACAAAGATATGTACAAGCTTGAGAGCCCAAATTAGGACCCATAATCATGGGTTAGAGTTAATATGGCTATATTTGGGCTTTAGTTGATAACTTGATACAATTATGGATTAGAATGTGGATCGTGGAACACCTAACACACACGCATTGCCCCATTTGAAACGTTGGCTCTTGGTGAAGAGTCCCTCTCCTCTGCCGAATCAACATGGGCTACTCAGACGCCACTGTGCAAAAGTCCATCCAACCACCACCTTCACGCTCGAAAATAGTATTAACAGAAGTAGAAGAATTCCAGTGAAGTGGACGCGAAGAAAAGAAGCTCCCCTGCAAGACATATACTTATCATACACTATTGTCTCCCCTAATCAAGATTCACTTCTAGCTACTTGTAACCAACCTGTCCCTGTCCCTGTCCCCGTCTCTATCTCTATCTTTTTCTCTAAATTAAAACTGCATCCTGGTTCCCATCTCTCCTTCAACCCAGAAATATCTGATCTCTAGCTCTCAATCTCTTAATTTCTCCCTTACAATAAGGCACAAATAGAACATGGAAGGTGAAGAAGGAGTGATCGTACTCAAAAGGGCTGAGATTGATACTCGAGCACCCTTCAGGTCAGTTAAAGAGGCCGTCACATTGTTCGGGGAGAAAGTTTTAGCCGAGGAGCTCTATGCCAATAAGCTCAAAGAGGTTAGCTTTTGTTTCTTGATTCTATCACATTATTGTGTTGCTCCTATGTTCCTGTATGGAACTAGTTGTTACTTGCGGGAGACTTGCCTGTTTTCCTTTCAATTTTCTCCCTTAACATCCGTAAAAGTGAACACACACTGACATTGTCATGGGGCTAGAGCAGATGGAGAAGATCACTAGAATGTTTTCATTGTAATTAATGATGTGGTTATTAACATTTCGTTAATTATCATTCACTTGATCAGTGTTATTATGCTTGCTTGTGACGGAATTTAAGACTATGATTCCGTGTCATGTGATAGGATAAAGTTAAAAATATACTGAATGTTTTTTCCAATTGATAAACAATAGCGATATTATTTTATTATTTAGTAGGATTTATTTAGAGCTTTAAGAATCAATCTCTATTGCTTTTGACGAGGAGAAGCCAACTCATCCTGCATGCGACCTTGTCATAGAATAGGCTATGGCCACTTTAGGTCCACTTGGAGAGGGCGGTAAGCAAAGCATCATATAGGTTCTCGAACCTAAGAAGATCTCGATCGAGCCAAGGCTCCATTGGTGACGACATCTTTGACATTGGTGATGGATGGATTCTACTAGAGTTGCTCTAATTGATTAATAATTAATTGTTAATGTTCATTTTTTTTGTTTTGTTTGAGTAGATGCACGTTGGAGGAATTGAATATGGGCAGGGCACTTCCAGGCTTGGAACAGTCACAGCAGAGCTGAAGGAGACGAAACAAAGTCTCGAAAAAGCCAAAGAACAAAGGACGCTAATGGCAAATTGCCTTTCTTCGCTTCAAGAAGAGCTTGAGAGAACAAGGAGAGAGCTTCAACAATTGAAGGAACGCGAAGTCGAAAGGCAACTGACAGAATCTGAAATTGAAGTTGTCAAGGTTGTTGAAGACACAACAAAATTTGAAGTAAAAATGCAGACATCGAATGAAGAAGGGACACAGTTTCAAAACAAGAGATATGTGACATTTGCTAATCCGCCTTCATTGACACAAGTTCTAATGCCACAAGGAGTTGAAGCTCTAGAGAGGCACCCTTCTCTAAGGAAAAAGAAGAAGAAGCCTTTGATCCCTCTAATAGGAGGGATTTTCTCTAAGAAATTCGGAAAATGAAGCTCATCTCCATGAGTTGCAGCATAAGCACATCCTTAATTAACATACTTTCATCTCCAAAAATAATGATAATCCAGTCCCCAAAGTTTCCATACAATCCTTTTCTGTCCCTTTCCATTGTAGCTGAAGTTGACTTGCAAATGGATGTTTGAAAAGGTTGCGAGGTCTATGTAATAAAAATACGTTCAAATCATTATGTTTTTGTTACTTCTTGAACTATGAACTTAAATGGATCTTAAATTTACATTAAAAAAAAAAGAAGTTTCAAAACATATCTACAGTATTGTATCAGTAGATTAAAAAAAGAATCAGAAGTGGGTGCTTGCTAGCTGGTTCACACAAGGTACGGGAGAGATTTTGCAATGACAATGGAAGAGGAAGGGCTACCTTTTACTGTATGCAGACAAATCTTAGACGAGTCACGGGCCACATGGCCCATTTTCTGATAGTTGTTGAGCTAAAGCATCTCAGGGTCTTTTCGCCTCTTACGGACACTTTGGACTATGCATTACCGAGCCAGGAATCCTCTTAGAGACGGCTTTGCTAGATATGCAGTGTTCAGACAATGATCTGGGCCATAAACGGAAGCCCATGTAGGGAAAAAAGAAACAAGAAAGAAAAAGAAAAGGAAATTCTTCATATCAAGCTCAAAATTATTGATTTACAACATAGCACAACCATCAAAACGTTGCCCACAAAGAACAGGGAAGAGAAGTGCTTGACAGAACCAACAAGAACAGCATGCCTAACTCTCGTATCCACCGTGTATATTATATATCAAAGGAAGAACAAATAAAATCCAAGCAAGAAAGTGATTAAAGTAATCATCATGAAACATAATCAAACCCAAACATCAGATTTTCGACCATCTAAAATCCCTTCCTGAGATGACTTGTTGAAGAACTCAATGCAATCAGCAATAGCCTCACTATAATGTGAGTTAGACGAGTAGTAAGAGCTACATGAAGTCTTTGGTGGATCAAATCTTTCACAACTTCTTTGCTTTGAAGCCATGCTTGACGTAGTTGGACTCGAAAATACGAGTCGCATGAGAATTTTCCTGAAGCGATTGAAAAGCTTCATGGCAGAGAAATTAAACTTACTAGCTTGAGGGGCCTGGTCACTAAGGGCTTCAGAATAAATACTACTGCCTCTTACTTGTATGACAAAGCTGTCTCTTTGAGGCTTGTGCATGGTATTAATGCTCTTTTCTCTTGGCTTGACAGATACCTCCGGGAAGTGTAATCAAATCATGTATGTCGTTTGGGTGTAAGGATATAAAAAGAGGGAAGGTTTTCAAACACTGGGTTTATTCTATTTGGGAAGGCTCAAAGAGAGCATATTGCAGGAGAGGGAAAAGAGGTAGCATGTGCCCAAATCATTTGTATGGGCTTCACTTGTCCTGACAAATTAAAGTTGTTATTGTTTATTAGGGTTTGTTCTTGATTATCTTCAACTGATTAAAGCAGTTTAAGAAAACTTCAAAGGCACTTGCCTAGCTTTTAATGATGTTCTCAAACCAGATGGTGGACCCATGAGTTTAATTAGATGAAGAAGGTAAGTTTTGATCAATGGAAGAATATCCCATAAAAATTAAAATTAGTGTGTATATATATTCATCATTTACAAAAAAAATCCAATTATGACATTCACTTATTAAATACAGGCGATTTTTATTTTTGTAAGAGAACAATTCTATGCGAACAAAGTATTCATGCATATAAAAACTCTAAGTTAGTTCTTAAATCAACTCGTTTTCGGTGAATTTAATATTAATGATTAACTTAGATTAGTAACTGAACGAGGGCCAGTAGTTACGTAGAAAGAAAGAAAGTTACTGGCATTCGTAAGTTAAAACCCAAGAGTTAGAATAAATTTAAGAACTCGAGCATTCAAACACCAACACCAATGATGTAACAGTCAAACGATCTTTTAGAGAGATATCTCATGAACATGATTGCTCTTCCCATTACCTAAAAAGCTCGGATGGTTCATGGTTTTAACTATTTCCATCAAAAAAGAATAATTTGATTCGTGGTTTCGGCTTCAACTCGTCAGGATAGTGGGTGGGGGGGAGTAGTAAATGATTACTGATTCGAACGAGGTAAATTAATGGCTCGAATTCACAGCACAGCAGAAGGATCAAATGTGTCTTTTCTCCTTGTGATCCATTCAAAAGAAACCAATCTGTAATTTTGTATCATGGGGTTTCTTGAAACGAAGAGTAAAGCCATGGTGAATGATGGGCGTGGCCTTCTTTGTTTCATAATTAATCAATTTCATTTCTTTTTTTAAAAATATTTACTGAATTGATAGACTAGCATAGCATTAACATGATAGATACGGATCTAATTACATAGATTTTTTTAGATAATTATCCTATTTAAAGAATAATAAGTAAGTTATGAATGTCATCAAATTCATTCTTAAATCCAACTTAGATTTAAAACATATATATATATATATATTTGATGGTAAGTAATTATAGAGTAATAAATATCTATATAAATATTTGAAATCTCATGAATAAGTATAAATATCTAGATTTATTAATCGATAGAATATAAATAGATTGAACCATGGAAATGCATTTGAGTAATGTCATGATGTGAAACTAAAATGACCCTTGACTTGAGAGATGGCAAGATTTGTACTGTTCATTCAATGAAGGACTTAACTACCAACCTATTGATCATTCACCGCTGATTGGGAATGAGCAAAAGCTGAACTTGTGATAATTCAATTCTAATCCAAGCAAAGAATAGTGTATTTGATAAAATGGTGTATACTTTTTTTAAAAAATATTTTTTATTTGGAAATATATCTTTTTAATTTTCTGATATCAATATATTAAAAAGCAACAAAATAATTAAAAAAAAAACAGTTTCGTCTTTCATATTTGAATTTCACTGGTCTTGTGGTCCGTACAGCATGAAATCCAAAGCTTGGCTTGATTGTGCATGCATCTATCAAGAGACGAATGACAAAAGTGGCCAGAGGAAATGAAAGGCGAAAAAAGTAGATAAAAAAGCTCCATTGAAAAGATGAAGATACTTTTTTTTTTAAGTATTAGGGTTTTTTTTAAAATATATTAAAATAATTTATTTTTGATATCACAGCACTAAAATTATATAATAATACTAAAAAAATAATTAAAATAAAACCTATTTTAAAAAATAATTTTAGAATATAAAAGTATTCTAATTTTAAAACTGAAAGGAACAAAACATGTATGATGAGATTGAAAGAGTCTGTTCAATGATATCATTAAGAGTGGAGGGCTTGAGATGATGATTTTGCAAGACAACTATGATTGTGTCTTGTACTTTCTTCTATAATCTAAGTGGTGGGACAATAATGAGGTCTGTAGTTAACCACCTTTCACATTAAAATTTAATTAAGTAGCCATGATAGGTTTAACAGGATAATCAACAACTTTTTCTTAATCATGCAAAACACTAAGTTCTTCCTCAATAGAATAGTGAAATTTGCTTAAAAAGTCTATAAACTAGGCTTAGTAACTGGGCTTTTATGGGCCATTTTGGTATGGTAATAGCTGAACCTTACAAATTTGGGCCTGTTAGCCTTAGGTTTATGAGGTTGAAAGCCTATAAAACAAATCTGTAGAGATGGAGGATCCCCAAACATCTTATAGTGAGGCAATACGAAAGGAATTTCCAAATAGGAATCCTAGAACACAGCAGCTGCGTGAGTGTGATGAGTTCGTCACTGTAATAACTCTTGGTGTTCCGGCTTAAAAAATAATAATTTTTTTAAAAAAAATATAAATGATAATTTTTTCTTGATAAAGATTTTAAGAAAGAGTTTTTAGTAAAACTCATATAAGACTACGATATTTGTTGACTAACTATATATTTTTAAAGACAAAACTCATAACATACCACAAAGTAAACAAACAGAGATTTAGAGCCGAAACCTCTACAAATAAAGCTTAAGACATGCCAATAAAAAATAGATTCTGATATGCATCATATCTTTAAAGAGGCTGTAGGGAAATAGAAAGACATATCTAGCACATTTCCTCTTTGTAAAGGCAAGTATATGTCCCATGATTTCACTTTGAGTTCTCTTCCCTTCAACGTCCTTTCTAAGAATATTCAGCAGCAATTTTCTTCCCTTCAACGTACCAGGGAACGTTTTCTCGAATAAAAAAAAAAGTGTTAATTGGGTTCGAAGTTCTTCCCTATCTGGAAACAGGTTGAATTTGATCCCTTTTAGGCACGATAAAAAAATTACGGCATTCGTTTTTAACGGATAGGATAACGGTTCTGGGCTGGTGGGATCTCTCAGTGATCCAGTAATTTCTTGATATTATGAGCCTTCTGCTCACCGTTTCTTTCTTGTTTAGTTTTGTATGCATGTTTGGACCCCTTTCCACCTCTCTTGATCCTTGCTATCAAGCACGAGACAGTCCCCATGAAACTTGAGCTTGTGGTATTTGGATCACCTGCTATGGCACTGCGCATTCATGTCTGCTCAACCAAACCAGCAAAAATCAGCACAGTTATATCTTGCATCTAAATGTTTTCCTCTGATAGCAATAATAATACTATTCTGAAATAAAATTTTACATATCAAACCAAGTTAAGATAATACCAGTAATATCACCTCCTTTTATCTTATTATTTCCAAATTTATCTTTTTTTGACAGGATATTAAGCAAAATAATCCACGTTTAGTGTGTATTTGGCTACACGGTCAACTGTATTTTTCATACTGCAATTGAATTTTTATGTTTTTTTCCATGGCAGACCGCAATTTAATTAAAATATTGGTGGCCATGTGGATAAGCGTGCCTTTAAGATGCTACATTTTAGAAGATTTTTAAAATTTAAAAACAAAATCATTTAAGGTCACAGCTAATTAGAAAAGACACCGTGATAACAGATGCATGCTAATAAATTCGTAACTCATAATTAATTTAATTTTATAACGGAGACCAAGCAAGTGTCAAACCAAAAAAACACTTACATTAAGCTATCAAGAGTTAATTAGATAAACACGATTAAGACCCGCGATCAGGGGAAGGAGAGTTTTTTTTTACTTGGTTTGCTAGCCAAAGGTTCTGTCCTGCAAGGCCAAGCCTCGATCTAAGATCAATGGCTAATCATCAACCTGTCAACGCGTGCTACTGCTCACAACCCTCGAATCTTAGCTACGAGCCGATGCAGGCAAGATTAGCTGGTCTGTCTTTCACACAAGACAAGAATATATACGGACCCTCGTCACTTAAATTATTATATTGATTTGTGTGCTAAGTTTTCAGTAATCTCACTGGGGATTACATTGATCATGATTCTAGGAAACTCCCATTCAATTTAAACACACCATGCCACGACCTTCATTATTCCTATATTCTAATCACCTCCTGCAAGATCCAAGCACTGCAAACAACGAGAAACAATGAATGCGCATATGCTCAAGCATGTGTAGGCAATTATAATCGAGTCACTGTGTATGTTATATAATGCCAGCACGCAGAAGTCTTCTCTTGGCTATTATTGATTAGTCAAGGTCAAAGAATACCCTCCCTTCCCACCACTTTTCATCTCATCTAACAATTATTTCAAGATAATTTCACGTGGCCCTTCATAATTTTGGTCCACTACTCTCCTCAAGAACCCATATGGGAGCATGTCACTTAATTGAAAGAATGAAAAGATTGCGCTAATCCATCCATTCTGAAATAATTCACACCTAATTAATCTCCCTTTAAGACTTTAATTTTGTTTCCCATGACAAGTTACTGTAAATATCTCGAATAAAATCATAGGAGAAGAGACCCACCTGCATATAAAGAGATTTGGGTGAGCTGTTTAGACAATGAAAGGCGTCCATTTGAAGGTGACACTTCAATGAATCTGTTTCCAACTCCTGTGTGTGTGTGTGTTTGTTTGTGCCGATGCTTTATTTTATCTGTGGTTGTAATCTGAAAAAACAGTTTTTACAAAAAAAAATAAAATGAAAAAAAAATCTGGAGTTGGAATAAATATAGAAGTACATGGAAACCACGATGCCAAACGGAATAAAAAAAATTGTTGTTGCTTCTCCTGATTGAACACCACATGATCAAATTGCAATATATGATTTCAGCATCCTTATTAAATAAATTTATTGAAGCTCGCCAGCAGTTTGAAGATGCCAGCCCAATTAACTAAGATACAGGAATGATAAACACTCACGCAGATATATTCTATTTTCCTCGAGGCAGATGCTCCCGACATGAAGTCTGAATACTGCATCCTTCCAGGTAACCATCATTTGGTTTGAACTTTTAGCATGACGCATCTATTCTACTTCCGTGGTATTGCAACATTTTTTTAAAGAGGTTAGGATATCGAAGGACTTTTTGCGGAGCAATGGGGCTTAACTCGACGAAAACTGTATGGAAGATACAGTTATCAGGAAAAAGAAATGTAGTGAATAATCTCTCCAATCTGAAGTCGTCGGGTCATGGCTTATATACACAAATACCTGCAGAGGTTAGCAGGGTTACGCTAACCGTTGCTTGAGGTATGATAGGTTTTGAGCATGAGAAGGGAAACTACTTGGGGAAAACAACAAGACAACAAGCTCAAAGAAATAGTCTAAGACTCGAAAGCCTTGTAAATGACAACAAAACAAGGCAATATAGCCCTCGGATTGAACACTGATAACTCCTCGAGATTCGAGTAAATCCCAGCATACCCGGCTACAGAATCATATGAGCCAGCAGCAGCTGACGACGCACCATCCTCATCAGGCGGCGGTGCATCCTCCGCCACGCGCTTCACTCTCCCGGCAATCACACGACACACCAACATGGCCCGACGCTCGTCCGTACATCCCAGTAATGAGTCATGGGCCCTACCGCTACTGGCCGTGGTGAGTACACCATTCCACTCTTTGCCTTGAAACCCGTGTCTTATAATGGTGCATATTCCACAGCCAGGGATTGAGCCGCACAAGCTGGACGAACCCCGTGAGCCGAGAGAGCAACTTAGCGTTGTACAGTGAAATCTTAAAAGCTCGTTGCCGTCAGCTGCACACCTTGGGTTCTTTCTAGTGCTACTGAGAGCACGTGTCTTCACTGCGTCCCTGCAGTCCTCAAACCGTTGGATCGTTCGTTGAGTGTTGTTGATTTTTAATATCCTTTCGATCTTGCAGCCTGGGTTGTCTTTTCTGACCCAGCTTGATTTGAAGATGATCTCCACGATATTTCGGCCCGAATCCTCTGGCCCCAGCTCCGATACTGGACATATGTCAATAAATTGGGCTCAGTGTGCGTGCAAATTTAACGTTCCGGGACGCAACAGCTACTTCCATGACAAACCATTAAATTTTTGTCATCAATGGACAGCTGTGTGAGTCCAGTCTGAAAGCGTTGCTTGGAATGGTGTTTTTAATAATATTTCATGGAAATTAAAAAATATATATTTAAAAAAATATTATTTTTTCAATTATTTTAATATTAACATAGTTTTTTAAAATAAAAAATACTATTTTAATAAATTTTCAAATAAAAAATACTTTATAAAATACCACTCTCAAGCAATCTCTCAATAATCCTTATGACCTTTTAAACAGGTCATCTTATATGACTGGCAGAAAAAAAAAATGTTTCCTAGAAGGCAAAGATGCTGATGCTGTACTAAAGTACATTAATGGAAAATAAAGTAATTTACTGGTTCTGTCTTCGCAAATTTGGTGGGAAATAAAGCAGGGAGACAGCACTCATGAAAAGAAAGGTTTTGTGTTAAATTTTCAAACTCCAGGTTTAACTCATTGATTGAATGCAAAAGTCATGTGATAGTGTATAGTTCCATTTAAGTTACAATTATTCTTTGCCTGAACAGTAATGCCATATATCAAGAATTAGTTTTTTTTTAAATAAACAAATAAATAGCTCGATGAAGATGAAGTGTATTTTATATATTTATTGTTCGATTATTATTTTGAATTTTTGAGGTCGACAATACAAAAATAAGAAGAACATGTTTTTTTTATATAATGATATAAAATTATTTTAAAAGTATAGCTTATATGCAAATTCATTTTATATTTTTTTCAATTATATATGTTTTTATTTTTTTATTTATTACAATACACTAATCAAGCCAAGCAATCAAATAATTGATATTATTTGAAATAATTAACATTACTCTTGAGTGAATGGCTAGTAAAAAAATCTGAGACAGGCAAATAAAAACCAAAAAAAAATAGAAAAAAAGGTGAATTGGAAAAAAATATTGCATGAGCAAAATGGATTTATTGATTAATCTAAGAAAAATAGTAAAGTATGTTGGAACTTTAATTGCGTGGACAAAGTATTCAATCTCTTATATATTGTGAATAAATACTAATAGATAATAGGTAAGAAAATTCTGCAAAAGTATGTAATCAATGATAAATTTCCCTGTAATTCAGATGAAAATAAAATTTACCAGCATGGCGAACTTTTTGATGTAGCTCCAAGCTTTCAATCTTTGGAAAGACCTCTCCACACTGAGTACAGGCACTAATAGTGGTTCTGGCAGAAGGGTATCTGGATTTTTTTAGCCCAAAATTAATAAATAATATTCTATATTTTTTTTTCTTTTTGTTATATTCAAGAGAAAACGAGAAATTAAGAGTAAAAAATGAAAGTGAAAGTGAAATATACCTGCTAGGTTCAACGATCATGTGACATTCATAGCAACCTGAAAGCTTCCTGAATTGCATGCCTCTAGAGGATGACGAGTGCGTTACACCACCGTTGGATCTCCCTGACCCCGCCAATGACCGAGTTGATGATGAACCGGCGCTTACATCTTTCCGACTCAGTAGCCCAGTTTCTTGACCCACAGTGCTGCTTTCAGGTGAGTTATCAGCTCTATGAACAACCCTCGTGTTGCCATGAACAACGGCTTTGAAACTACATATTGAGCTGCAGGAAGAGCCGAATTTCGGGTATCCAGTGGGGTTCTTTGATGGGTCGTGTACTCTTGACCCTTCGATCTGTTTGCAGGTCAGTAGGTTCTTGATTTGGTCCCATGAAGATGGTTGCCTTTCCTTTTGCTTTTGCAGCTTTCGCCTCCGCCTGGACGGCTGTTTTTCTTGAGTCTCTTTCTGTTCTTGTGAGAAGGTAAGTGCAGCCATCAATAGCAAATTAGAAGACAGAACAGATGAGTAGCAGATAGAGTTATCTCTGGCACTAATTATGACATGGGAGGGAGGGAGGGAGTGCTTGAAAGAATGGGAGAGTTTTGTGTACTGGAGAGGATCCGGGATAAGTTATAAGGAGGCAAAGAGAGTGTCGTACGGGTGGGTCTGCCTTTATTTTGTTAACTAGTGATCTCTAGCTATGCTTCACTCCACCTTTTGCATTAACTACTGTTTTTTTAACACAAGTGAGTATGCCTTTTGCAAAAATAATCCCAACTTGATGGTTGACCGTTTTGTGCATGCAATGGGCCAGGTTTATATAAGAGGTTCGTCGTGTCGTTTAGGACCGCTTTGCATAAGCCTGCGACCCATTGTTCGGGTTCGGGTAGATAAGATGGACATGTTACTATTTTGATCCGAAATTGCAAGCTAAGTGAACTTCAAAAAAAGAAAAGCAATAAAATTCATAAATAAATTGATGTAGGATTTAATAAAATAAATATTTTTATATATTACTCCGTTTAACCAATAGCATCACACAACTTTTTCTTAAATGTTTTTTTATTCATAATATTTATTTACGTGACTAAGCATATAAATACCCTCAATCACTGAACAAGTAAAGCAAGTCTTGACATAGAATTTCAGGCAGACACAAACAAATCATACCATACATCACTGTATCCACTCCACGCATATATGTTTCACCCCTTTTATATTTATCAATTTAAGTATTGAAAAATCTTCTATTTTGATATAGAAACTTGTTTTGCAAGTTAGGTTTTTTTTTTTTCATGACTTCATCATATTTGCACATAAATAATGATTGAGATGATATTCCCACGTTTGCTTATTTTGTGTGAAGTTGAGCTTTCAACCCCATGTTTACCTCTTGTTCCACGTGAATTCCAACCACCAGCACTATCAATCTCATCTACCTCTTGGCTATTGCACCCAACAATCACAATACATGTCTAGAAATCCAAGCAATTCATATTCTCAGGGTTACACGACTCTCCGGAGCTGGTTTAAGGCGATCAGGTAGTCTTTGATAAAATTATAAATGAAACGTTTTAAAATACTTAAGAAATATATTTTTATTATTATTTCATGCATGTTTGACAAGTGTGGTCTCTAACGATTTTCATTTTGTATTTTAAATCTTTTATTAAAAGAAAATAATCTTCGTTTCATAGAGTATAATGATAAATATATCTTCTTTGTTCTTGAAACTTTTTTACTAGATGGTTGAAAACTTGCTAGAAAGTGGAGATTCCAACTTTGAAACTAAATAGCTCTTTTGAACTAATTATTTTACATGAAAACACTACAAGAATCTCCATAAATCTATTTATAATTTTAAAATTGTAAAACATCAATTAAAAATCATAAAAACAACTCGAAACCACAAACTTTCCAGACTCTAGTAAACTTTTTACTGCCAGATGAAGGTCATAAACCACCACCTTCAAGCTAGTATAGTTGAATTTAATTCTTCAACACCAAACTTGACCCTTTTAATTATCATAATTATGACAATTGATAAATTTCTCCTTCCTTTCTCAGATCCAATGACTTGCAAATAAATAAAATGAATTTTTGAACTAAAATAAAGTTTTTTTGTGAATTTAGAATTAACTATATGTTTTTCATGTTTTACATTTTAGTCCTCTAACTTTTAATTTGATTTTTTTTCATAATTTCAAACTTGGATCTCATTTAATTAAGTTATAAAAAAAATTAATTTAAATAAAAGAAAGTCCGAGAAGACAAATAGATAAAAAAAAAAGGATGGAAATGAGAGGAAAAAAGGGAAGAGCTCCTTCATTATTATTATTATTATTATTCATTATTCATATGATCAGTGGAGGAGCCGAAGAAGTCGAAGAAAAATCTTAATTATTTTAGTATATTTGCTAATCAATAACAAGGCAAAGCTCATATGTAAAAACGAACCGGTAAAACAACATCTTAATTTGCTTTACAAAATAAATGAATGTTGTTCAAGCCAACGAAACCCACCCTTAGTTCCCAACCCCACATTTCGGCAACGGAGACCTGGCTCTCGATTACTTCTTCAGGTCAGTGGACTCGATGACTTTATGCTAGCACTGCCATTAAATAAACAATAAATTCGATCGAGTGGGCAGTTCCTATCATGTATTAAGCCGATATTCTCTAAAGTTGTGGATATTGGATGTTTTATGCATCAAATCATAGCCTGGTGGGGTCCAGATTCCGAAGGAAGCTAAAGGTAAAAGGCATGAGCCATAGACACATCATAAAAAACCAGGAGAAAGCATAGAAATCCTCGAGGCAAAAACGCTTCTTTTTATGTCTCCGGCTATCCACTTCCCTGGACAGAATGAGCAATGTGCCCCTGTTTCCTCCTCCATTGCCCAAAGCAACCCAGCTAGCAGTCACTTTAACTTTAGGCAGCATTGCCTCCCCCTACTCGGCATCATGGCTCACCGAAAAGAAACATCATGGCTCACCGAATAGAAACATCCACGTACAATGCCAGAATCCCAGCCTAAATGACTTGTTGGTCATCTATAGTTCAATGCTTCGATCAACTCAGTGTTTTTTTCAACTTCGAACTCGAAATCTTTCAAGAAGAAAAAAGCTTATTTGTAGGATGAGTATACCCACGCGCACACTCTACAGCGATCACACAGTGGGATCTGGGTGATGTTTATTTTATGAAAAGTAATTTTTAAAGAATTAATTTTTTATATTTATTTATTATTAAAAAAATTGATCAATGAAAAATATTTTTAGGTTAATGAAAAATATTTTTTAATTAATAAAAAATATTTTTAGTAAAAAAATTAACTTGATTTTCAAAATATATTTTTCTTTTTAACTGTATTTTTTTCTGAAAAATAATTTTTTAAATTTTTTTATGTTTTTTTTTATTAGAAAAGTTGGTAAACGAAAAATATTTTTTTATAAAAAAAATTTAGCTGAGTTTTTAATAAAATATTTTCCTGAAAAATATAAGTGAAAAACACTTTTTGAAAGTTATGAAAAATTTAGAAATGTTATTATTTGCTTATTATATCAAATTTAATCTTCAAACTTTTGATTGCTATATATATATATATTGTTTTGAATATTTATATTTTTTAATTTTATTTTAACTTTAATCCTGATTTTTATAATTGTTATTTTCTTTTCTCCTGTTATTTTTTTATTAAAATTTTTTATCTATCCAATTTGATCCTTATTTTTTTTATTTTTACTTATTTTATTTGAAATACTTTATAAAATATTAATTATTATTTTTATTTTTATTTCTTTATTTTTTTATATTTGATCTTTGTTATTTTTATTATTATTTATTTTATTTAAAATAATTTATAAAATTATATTTTTTTTCAATTTTATTCTCATTCAACTTTTTAATTTATAAAAATTATTTCTCATTATTTTAATAAACTTAAAAAAATAAAATATTAATAAATTATTTTACAGTTTATTTTTCATAGCATGATTAAATATTAAAAAATATTTTTCATTTTATATTTTATAACACTATCAAACATCAAAAAAATAATTTATTTTTCTAGAATTAAAAAAAAAACTTTTTTGTAAACAAAAATAGCCTTAATTAAATTCCATTATACTTTCCAATCAAATCTTTCTTCATGTTAAACAAAGAGCATTCACCACAAGAAACAACTCCAAGGTGACGGAATTTGACTCTAATCTATACTCAAGCATTGCCACAATGTGAAACATGATGACCTCCCCAGCTTAGAGAGTCCAAGCCAACGGCAGATGAACAGTTTTGGCACTTGATCCGTTGAACCAAAATCTTATGTCTCCAAGCGTATGTTTGCAAGTAAGGCGAACCGAACAGAAAATAGAAACAGCAAAGCAAAATAAGGCATCTTTAGAGTTGTTAGAGGTCAGATATAGATCTGGCCAACCATTCTCTAAAGAAGGAAAAACATAATAATAGAGAAAGCAGTGTTCCCTTGTCGTCCCCAGCTCAGGGAACCAGATCACTCTGTATCTGAACCATTATGGACTAATTATTTATTAAACAGACAAAAAAAAAAAAAATTACCACCTAAAGAACCAACCCAGATGATAATCTTGCAAGTACAGCAAACGTTTTATCTTATTTATTCATCAAAACCTAATCATTAAAATATCGAAGCCATAGCCCTGTACTCTTAATTAATTAATTATCACTCACTTTATAATTTATGGAGGTGGTCAGGTGTCTGCAGATGAAAATAAAATATTCTTGTTTGATGATTAGTGTCTTTTATGATAATTAAATCTCTCAGCTTCATCCTTCGCCTTGAATTCAACAGATACGCATCACTATTTCACTGGCGTTATAAATTCAAGGCTTTGTTTGGAATTTTTCCCTGCCTAAAGCCCTGGTGTCCTGGTGTAAGAACCTATGTGCATCGTAATTGTATTCTCCCAGTAATGTTAGTTGAAACATCACGTTCTTTGCTATGAGACAGAGGCAATGAAGTCTGTATAGAAGTACTGGTGCTTAGGAGGAGTACTGTTGGGTATTGGCCCTTGTTGAGAGATCACAGACCAATGGTGCCAGTTATTGAAAGTAACCTGTCTTGAATGCTAGGTTGCAGCCTTCCATGTCGGCTTCTCACATCAATAGCGATAATAATAACAACGGCGGCGGCGGCGACAAGACATGCAAAGGAATAGCCTTCGGGCCAATTATCTTCATCTGTAATCTTGAGTAGAGAGAGAAGAGGCACAATACTCTATGTTGGCCCATAAATTTAAGAGAGATTATTTCATGTTTACAGGAGGTCTAGAGCGTAACGTGGTTATAATTTCTAAAAAAAAAAATTTTTTTAAATAAAATATAATTAAAAAATTAAATTTTTTTAATTAGATCAAACCTAATTTATATTTAGTTTTAAACCGAGCCTAACATGTTCAGAACAATAAAGAGAAAAACCAAGCTTTTTCCTCTTGTGTTAACACACCCCCCTCCCCTCCACCAGCATAGTACATGTCTCTTGTTATCTCTTATCTTACGTTAATCATATCTCGCGTAGATTCGGGTTTTATTTCATATGATTTTTATGGACATGGATGAGTAATATTGATTTTCAACACGGTGACTGTTTTTCTTTTCTTTGTACATTGATGATGATGACACCAAGTATTCAGTATTCGCAGGTGGCTGGAGGAAACTCGTCCGGGGCACCTGTATAGCTGTTTTCTTAAATTACCAGTACAGAACAAAACGCAACAAGAAGCATGAAAAAGTTGCTTCATCAAAACCTACGGTCAAACCTTCTTTTAGCGAGTCCCATAAACCAAATCGCAACTATTTATTTATAACCAAATACTAGTTTTGTTGAGTTTTAAAAAATACAGCAGATACTACCTAGCCAAACACCCTCTTATTCTAAAATAATATTTCAAAAATATATATGATATTTGTAGCTTATAAGTCATCGATTTTTAGCTAATATGAAATATTAGTATTATTATTCAACTTAAATATGTTATATCTTACTTCTCAAAAAATATTTTTTTATATTTGGATTTATAATCTCACGATGAGTTTTATCATAAAAATACATATTTTATAAATTATCTTGGATGATATGATATAAAAACCGTGGGATTTAGGACATTTGTTTAGAGAGGGCCGATGACTTAACGTGACCATAACTGTACAAGCCCATACTATGAAACTTGAAACTAGTCCGGGCCGATAAATAAAAGTTTAAAAAAGCCTTTTTTGTTTTTTTTTTTTAAGATGAAGGGCCGACTTGTTATTATTTTCTTAAAGTGTTTTTATAAAAAAATTGTTTTTTTTTTTTAAATATTTAAACATAACAATATCAAAAATAATACTTAAATGATAAAAATACTTATATTCGAGAAAACAATACTCTCATCACCCCCGAACGCAATCCTTTCCTAACGATGGTGACCGTCTGGTGTTTGCCCGATTAACAGCTGGCTTGCAAGTTTCCTGTACTTTTTTTTTTCTCGCTCCATTGTTAAAATTAATGAATGCTTAAGTTTTTATTTTTTCTCAATTTGTAGGACCTTGAAAATTGGAAATAAGAATTACTCTTCACGGCCCTTGATTGGATGCCCATTTGGCTCTTCTTTTTAAATCGAGAATGGAACTGAAGGGCCCTATTTATCTCGGTTTATTACCTCCACGGAAGGTATTGTGCTTGACCCCGTGTTTAATTGCTTTGTCATTGGTTAATAAGAGCTTTGTTTGGTTTACTGATGTCTTTGATGAACATTTGTTGGTGGGTAACAATGATCAAGAAAGAGAAGGATGTCAAATAGTGGACGAATGCAGGGATAATCGAGCTATTGTTGATAATAATGAAGCCCAAACCCTTACTAGTGAAGAGATGGACGAAATGCGAGGTGAATTGCGTAAAAAAGTTTATGATTTTATTTTGAATACGGGTTAAAACATTGATGCTGTAGCCTACAGTTTTATACAGCATCAATGTTTCTTTAAGATAGAAATTATAAACTTTGTTTGGTGCAGGCAGGGTGTGAAAGGCGACGAGATTATTGAAGTTCTCATTGCCAACAGTCCAACATTTGAGAAGAAAACAGCATTTTCTCAAGTAAGTTTGCTGTTTAATAAATGAAATTTCAGTCGGCCAAAAAGTCATTAATTGATATGCTGTGTCTCGTGTGGTTGCAGGAGAAATATAGGATTAAGAAGCAAAAAAAAATATGCCCCTAGAGTGCTTTTGAGGGGACCTTCTGCTAGAAGGTAATCTCTTGCTTCATCGCTTATGAGTTTATTTTTTTCATCACCTTGTTGGAATCGGCTGAATTGCTCTTAACTTGAGTCCTGTTTTGTACTTCTATGATAAGCTTCATCATGAAAGAAGTGACCTTAAAATTTGATGAATATTGTGTGAAAATGTTCGGTCACCTGATTTTATGCACTGACATATTATCATTCTTGTTTATTTCAGCATATGCGAGGCTTACTTCAAGAAATACCCAAATAGAATCGGGTACTTTTATATTCTATTTAACTACATGATTTATTTTATTTGATTTTGGTATATAAAAATATTCTTTATTCAGGATTTTGTTAGTTAGTTTGATATCATTTTGAAGCAATTTATTTTATCATGCTATATTTATTCTCTTGAAGTTGAACATTGCAAGAGAGATTATGTAGCTTAGGGTTTTTAAGTAGTTATATGACATGGTTCAAGCAAAAATCAAATTACATCGTAAGTGATGGAAGAGTGAAAGATCACGGCAACAAATACCAGCATGACCATTTGGGTATCTTAGATCAACTACCTTAATAATGTTTTCTATAAAAAAACAGGATTGAAGGGGGGCTGAACAAGTGTCTAATTATGTAAATAGAAACTAGCTTTATGAATATCAGTAGGATTAAGTGATGGTTTTTGATTGTTCTCATTTAAAAAGATGCAGTCTTTACTCTTTAGTTGGTATCTGAATTCTCTGCCTTCGATTCAGATTCCTGCGAGTATATGCATTATCCTTATTGCTTTCACTTCCTAATGTTTCTACGAACTCTGATATCCTGTTAGTGGATATGGTTGGTGGCCTTCTTACTGGTGCTGTGGCGGAGTGTTCAGGAGGTATGAACTCTGTAGCTTTATATGCTGTTAGCTTTATTTTGTAAAAGAAAAATGCCACCACAAAAGGGAAGATCATGTTTGCTTTAATTATGCTTTGGTTACCCTTTCTTTAGGTTTCAGTATATTATACCTTTTTAATCTAAAAAAAAAACCCACTAATCATGAATAATTTTATCAAAGGAATGTATCTTCTTATAAGTGTTTTCTTGGCTTAAACCTCTGTATTTTGTTTAACAGGTACGGGTTGTGTTTGCAATACTTATCTTGGAAGCACACGATCTCCTGTGGAAATAGTTAGAACATTCAACTTCAATAATGAAATTTGCAAAAGGTGCTTCATGTTCTGAGTTTCAATATAGATTCTGCAAGTGGAAAAACTTTACTCACTTATGAAAAAAAATTGATCTATTTGATTACCTCATTTTTCAGAAATAGCTGAGAAAGCATATTATTTGCATCTGAAAAATTAGTAATTTGTCATACTGATTCCTTCAGGGGTTGTGACTCCTGTGTAGAATTGTTTGATTTTATAGCCCTTCCTGACCAGTGACAGGTGATTTAGTATGCATAGGATCAGCATACTCTTGCTAAGCCTTTTCCAAATAAGAGAACTCGTGGATTCAAAGTTCCTTCTCATCTTTTGTTTTTGGTGTATTCTGTTGGTTGGTCTTGTTTTTAAATTTAATCCCCCACCCGGCCACCGCCCATCCATATCTCATTATTTCTTTCTTCTATTTAAACACATTAATTTCATTTAAGGGAATTAATATGTTCTGTCCAGAATTGTGCGGGATCCTCTGCTTGACCTTTGTTCATACCAAACTGGAACAGCTGAGAAAATTGACTCCTGTAATGCAGAATTAAATGCAAGCAAGATTTTGCTTATTGCCATGGTATATTTTTATCTTGCACTCCAGTAACTGTTTTGGAGAATCAATACTTGTAGGTCCAAATTTCATCTATCAGCATGGAAGAAATGCCACTTCCATCCAAGCGTAAGGCTGCAGATTCACAGACTATCGTTTCTCCACAAAGCAAAGCCCCTAAAGCTGGAGAAAAGGCATCGGAAGAGGCACTTAAGTCATGGAAGGAAAATGGGTCCTCTAGGTAGCTGGATATGAATGATTGGTTTATTAGTCAATAGAATCTGTAATTAGATTAAAAAATATATATAATTAAAGCTCAATGGGGTTTTTTCCTGGATAGCTGATAATTCTTGTTCAATCTGTGTGCAGTCTAGTAATTGCTGCTCCAGATGCGGATGCTTGGAACTTAGTTAAGGTTCTCCTGCCACTTCGATCGTATTCGGCACTGTTTGCTATCCACCACCAGTATCTTCAGGTCATTTGATTCAAATTCTTGAATTTTCTCCAACTTAATACTTGCTTATACACATTCATTTCTATTTTAGATGTCAGTTTATTAATAATAACTTTTCAGCCAACTGTTTGTTAGTTAAAATGCAGTTTTTGTTACTGGATATTCTTTATAGCATTACATTAATAGGCTTTCAATCATAGTGGAGTAACAACTTAACTGCTTTTCCTGTTGGAATACTGCCTCTTGCAACATGCATGCACAATTTACAGCAAAGTAAAATGGCAATTGGAATGCAAATTTCAGAACCTTGGCTACGTGAATATCAGGTTTGTTGGCTACTTTTGTGATAATTTTCAAAAACATTTTGATCTTTTGTTGGCTTAGTGTTGTGGGTATCTGTTAGTGTTTTAGTTTCAAGTTCGGAATTTCTGGGAGCAATAGAAGTGGAAGTTTTCAAACAGTATATTTATTATATGTGCTTCTTTCCTTTGATATCTGTTCTTGAGGGGTGAAAGCAGACAGTCTAATTCTTGACGGGGATTATTAAGATGCATTGGTTTGATATTCCCTTGTGTTTTCTGATGCAAATGCAGGTTCTTCCGTCAAGAACTCATCCATCGATGCAGATGAGTTCCTTTGGGGGTTACATCCTTGGTGGGACCAAGATATGTAGCAGCTTATCCCTACTCAAAAAGAATAAAAGGATCAAGCCAAGCTCCTTCGTGCATAATAGCAAGCAAATAATTGGCTGCCTACCCGAATGTACACTTGCATTGTATTCATTATTCGCAACCTCTTCCCATTTCCTGCAATTTTGTGAAGTTTCCTGAAATGAAATTCTGCAACCCTGCATTCTGAGTTTTTACAGGGAGGGGTAGCAATGTGGTTGCTGTGACTCATTTTTTTCTGCCCGATCTTGGTCTTCCAAGATGTGGCAACTTGATGTTTCATGCAAGTTATGCTTTGTAAGATAAAGAGGGAACAAATCTTACTTTTGGCGCTAAATATAATTTCTCGAAGTAGTAACTAGTTAGTGTCACGGTCACTCTTCTGCCTTCCTTTCGTGCCAACATGACAAGTGGTTAGTGTCAGTGTGTCACGATCCAAAGTTCATGGAACAAGATAGAGAAATTGACAGCACGGATAAAGGTGAATTTGCTTCTGTTTGGGGCTGCAAAAAATCTACAAGAGAAAAGATACGGCCCATGATCTTGGGCTTCTCAAATTCTAATTTAGTTTCTTCACCTAAGATAGAATGATTTTTGTTGGTGGTTGATTAGTGTCCCACCAATACACAAGGAGCGTTTATAGGAGAGTCTAAAATGTATTTTGTTGGCGGGATATAGAAAGTATATATAATAAATTAATCCTTGAAATAGTTATTCTCTGTTTTTCTTGTCTATAAATATTACGGTGAAATCTGGTCCTATAACAAAAAAACAATACTATGGATTAGTGTGTTTGATTTTGTTGTAGTTTCTTTGTTTAAAAATAGTAAATTTAAAAAAAATAATTTTAATTTCTGTCTTAAAAAATATATATCTGATTAAAATTACAGAAAAATAATTTTTTATAAATAAACAAATATTATTTTAATTTCTACGAAATCATAAAACATAAACGAAATCTAGTTGATATCCCAATGGTAATTTCTTCGTGGTTCAAAAGAAACAGAAGCAACTATGATACCCTAATCAAACAGAATAGAAATAGAAAAAAAAAAAAAAAAAAAAAAGAGGAAGAGGGGGCAACAAAAAGGCGGGCGTATACGCATTCGGAACTCCCATGCTCAGCGCTGCTTTTTCACTACGATTCTAAATCCTTCTATCCGGTCCGCTACCGTATTCTAATCTTCCCCTTCTCCAATCCTTCCTTCCCTAGATAAACCAATCTCCTTTCATGACGAATACCGGCGAAGTTCCGACCGGGACAATTAACTATTCGCAATTTCACATTCAGTTACTCCACTCTCATTCTCACTTTCATAATCATAATTTATTTTCTTCTTCATATAATTCAACGCCTTCAAATCGACTTTTCCTTCCTCTTTCCGTAAACCTCACCACCCGCCTGTCCCTCCTCCTCCTCCTCTTCCTGTTAACAATAACACTTTTCTCGGCTTTCAATTCCAGTTCCAACACGCACTCTGCATTCCGTGAAGTCGCGGTTAGTTCTTTTTACTCTCTTTTTTTCACTATATTTTGTTGATTGATCTTGATTTAATTTGTTTTTCTTTTTTATATATTTAATCTTGAAATAATCACGTATTGCGCTATGTTCTTTGATGAATTTGAGACAACTGCTATGTTTTTATGAAGCTGTATTAGAATTTATTGGTCACAGATCATGCAATCTTTTAATTTTTCTTTTTAATTATGCTGTAATTATAATCTGAATTTGTATGATAATTATTACAGTTGGGGTCGAAAAGTGAAGGTGATAATCCTCAGTTTCAGACTGCTAGAGATACAGCCATGAACCATCCGTGCGCAAAGTGATATAGTTACTGATCAAACACTTGTTACTTGCTCTCTAGTCATCTTCTGGGGGTAAGCGTAGAAGTAAGTCAAGGGTTCCGAAACATGGCAAATCAGTGACTGAAAGATTGAATGCTGGTAATGTGTCACATTTTCAGTTGGTAAATTAATGCTTGTTATATTATCGTGCCGTCTCGTTGGGGATGCTGAATGTTTGGTTAAATTGATATTTACTTTCAGATTCTCTGAATTCAGCTACGACATAAAAGCTCTTTAGGTACGTCAAAAAACATTTCAACCTAAAACTCCAGCTAATTAGGCTCTAAAATATAATTTATATTATTTTTTAACACATACCTCCAAGTGAGCAAAAGACTACACAACCTTGTGTTTAATTATATCAAATAGAATGGGATAGTAAGATTCAAACTTGTGACCACTTGATTAATAAGGCTCTATACCATTTTAAAGAATCATCTTAAGCTGTTAGATGAGACCTTAAATATGATTTATGTTATAAGAAGGTAAGTTCGGATTGATTAGCTTTTACCATCTTTGTTAGTTTAGAATATTCCTAGGTTTATTCTATTTGCACACATCTCTACTTGCTGTTAATTTGGGTGGCTTTAAATCTGTTTCGGCCAGGCTTGTTTACCAAGAAATTTGTCAAGTTGATCTAGGAGGCTCAGGATGGGACACTTAATCTGAAAAAGACTGTAGGAGTGTTGGGGGTTATGGAAAAGGAAAATGTTATGTGCTATGCACATATGCTGCTAAATAAGAAAATTGAATTGCTCACGCTGGAGGGTTCACATAAGGTTTCTTTTTCCCCCCATTGTAGTAGCGTGTCTCCTTTTATCTTATCACAACTAGTTAGAATGTGAAATCACATGTGATGTTTATTCTGTGGGTAGCATGAATATCTTTGCTACTAGAATTTTCTTTGTTGTTTGCTTTTGATAGCTTGCAGTCGACTGATGGACCTTATAAACAGGGGATATGTTGATTTTGAGCAAAAGATAATGGATGATCATGCTGGAATAAAGGTATTTATTCTGCCATTATATGTTTTTCATAAGTTGGATGCTTTATGTTGGTTTCATTCTTGCTGCACTGATGACTTGTACACATACAAAATGGATTGGTAGCATTGTTGCAAACAAGCAGGCGTAGCATTTGTTTGAATTTCACAAAATTCAAGATTCAAATTCAACTTTTTTTATGTGCTCTAGATATGGCTGTTGCTACAGTTTTCTAAGTTTTTAGGTTGTCAATTTGAATTTAAAACCAAGTTTTTGCAGATGAAAAGTTGCTGGAGAATGTTATGATTTAAGTGGTCATATTTCTAGGAAGTGAAAACTGGTTGTTGGCTTTTATGGGCTGGATGCTTTCATTGTGCTCTATGATTTAAGTGGTTACATATTTCAGGGAATAATGAGCTGACATTAAATGACCTGAAATTTCACTCATTAGGAATTTTTGAATGTTGTGGATTCCTGATGAATTGTCAGTGTGTGGAAGATGCAGTGAGCATGTAATGATCTGTATATACAAGATAAAAGATAAGTGATACTCTGTAGTAAAAGGACCATCCATCAGTTGACTTTTCAGCTTTCCAATGTTTAAGAGGTAACACTATAACATGTACTAAATCATTGGTCTTCATACTTGTTTATCTTTTGAGATGATTACATGCTGAAGTTGAAAGTTTATATACTGAAGAGTTCAGACTCGATTAATCTATAAGGTTAGTTCAGTTAATTTCAGTTTGAGTTTTACCCCCCCATTTTCCATATGGTTGACTTTACCTCTGTGGTGAGTTTAGCTGTTATCATGTTTTCTTTTCAGGGATAGATGAGAACTTCTGAGAGGCCTGAAGGAAGATGTGTGTCGTGAAAAGTATGCTATTTCTCCCTCAGATTTTATGGTGTCAATATGAATTGGTTCTTGTTTTATCTGCCCACTTGGTTTTGTTAGTTATCTCGTTGTAATGGAAGAAGATATTAGCAGCCTTTCATGGTTCCAGGTACACAAATCTGGGAATTTCTTTGAAATCTCTGTGGTATCCTTTCCCAAATTCGGTGACACTTTCCAGGTGGTTACTTCTTGTGTGTTTGATATGGTGGTGCAAAGTGCTTTTTGCTTAAATATATATCAAATGATTTTTTAAAAAAAATTTTATATTATTTTTTACGACAACATATCAAAACCATCGGAAAACACCGAAAAAATAATTAATAAGATGCCATTTCAAGTCAGACACATTTTTTAAACGCACCCAAGCGCAAAAACAAGTATTGTGTTGGCTGCAAAACCAAACACTTCTGCAATAAAAGCTCCTGAAGCTAGTTATCTGGAAGTTCCTGATCCTGATGAGGTATCAAGTGTGGACGCGTGGAGCTTTAAAAGTTGTTGAAATGTATTGATGTCTGACGTAATGCTTTTTCACACGAGCAGGATATTGGTTCCCCTCGATACAAAATGACTGTTAGAAACACCGATGGATCCATTGATGTGTATTCACAACAGATATGCAGTTTCTTAACGTCCACTTGTTGATGCTTTTAGCAAATCCAAACAAGGCAAGGATGTAACTGTTGAGCATGTTGAATCAATGGATCCAACTGCTCGGAACAGTATTCAATGCAGAGAGCAAGATGCAGTGTTGTCTTCAGAGTGTCAGGGTAGCAAAAACAGTCGTGAGACATTCAACTCACTAACTTTAGAAGCATCTGGGATTTATAAGTTAATTCCTAGACCATGCAAATTAAGCGTTGGAAGCCTCAAATTGGCTTCACAACAGTTTACTAATTTTTAGTTTTGCTCCTGCACATAGACTTCTATACACTTTTTTTGGCGTTTGGTTATATGGGAGGGAAACTTGACTAACCTGTTTGCATGTGATTCATACTGTTGCAGGTTATTGATTATTATTGGTTCCCAACAGATGATTCAGTCAGCGTTTCAGAATTGTGGTTTTATAGGTTCTCTTAACACTTAGTTTGATTCATTAAGTTCTGGTTTTTGAAATATCTGGATCTGCCATGAGGAATCTGGGGGCGTAACTTATCATTGCTGACCTTCATATTGTTTATCACATGCTATACCACTGACATCGAGGATTTTTTTCCTCTCGGATGGCCTCCTTGTCGCTTCGGCAATGAACATCAAGAGAAGTTCACTGTAAATGAAAATCAGGCAGTAGGCCGTTCAAGATGCCCGGAAGCGTAATTTTATATCCCCTCCACTTTTGCAAGTCTAAATTTCACTCCCTTTAATAGCAATGATATTAATTTTTTAAAAGATTAGTGACTATGTTGGCGCTGCCCAGCAGAATCTAATCATCATGCAACGCAACGCCATGTAAAGGACCGTATCTCGGCCTTGGGTCTCTATGTTGGGCTTGGAAATTCAAGAGCCAGTGGGCGTTTAACCATCTAGCTGCTCGTGCTGATCAGCTACCCAAACAATCCTTGTTACAAATATGGGCCATTTCTCGAGGGCTCTGGTGTTGATGGGTCATAATTTAATAGGTGAGGGTGTGGCTTCTGGGCTCTCGCATCCGTCAGTAGCATCACCTTCTAATTATCACTGAATTCCGCAAAAATTCATTTAGTTTTCATGTCATATTCTGGAGAATTTCCATATCCTGATGACTCCTCTTCTGGGGTAACAATTGAGAGCAGACTTATCAAGATTAAAGTTCACATCGCAACATCGCAGCAAAGCAGCTTTGCAGAAGCTGTCCCCATCACCGAGAGTGAGTGCTCAAAATCTCTGGATAAACAGCAGTCGCACTGCAAAATATCATTGCCCTATATGAAGGCTTTTAGCTTCCTAGTTCGCTTAACAATACCTCCCCGAAGAGGAAACGTTACTGTAAATGCTAAGCCCTATTAAAGAACGTTTAGGAATGCAGTGACTGTGTTTAAAAAAAAAATTATATGTTTGGATTGTTTTAATGTGTTGATTTTAAAAATAATTTTTTTAAAAAATTATTTTTATATATTTTAGGATAAAAATTCTTTAAAAACCATAGCTGATTATTTAAATGCCAGTGAAGTTCCATCCCAGATACAGACTCTCCTAGCAGACCAATGAACTTTAGGCAGTACCTAGCGAGGCACGCTCGAAGTTTATTGAATAAAAATTATTGAAGTACGTAATCAAGCCCGTGCTTATACTAAATTACCCAGTAATCACAAGCCACACCATTTACAAATCGTACCTTGTGCACTGTGCATGTCAAAAGCTTTTCAAATTCATGAAAGTCCTTCCTTTAGGTATTGTTACCGTTATAATTATTTTCGATATGCTTTGGAGGAAAAGTCAATGGCTTGTTAGAAAATCTTGATTTACTGTTATGAATCAGGGAAAGTTAAATTTATAATAGCCCTTCCTTTTGCCCTGAATTTTTTTTGGAGGATCCTGTGTTTGTCCTCCTTACCTTTCAAGGAACCGGCCTTCACCTAGCTTGTTATTTTTCTACTTTTGATATTAAATTGCTTAAGCAGACAGCATCATCAAATAGCATGATCAGGCATTTCGCTTTAGTTGAGCCTAAAATAGACATTGGAACTGCAATCTTTCAAGATTCTTGACGCCTTTGCTTTATGTTTAGAATTTGTGGTTGTGCCATCACCCAAATTTCCGTCGAGCATGCCCCATCATGGGACANAAAAAAAAAAAAAAAAAAAAAAAAAAATCTCACCTTGTTTACTGAGGTCGATGCCAATCCATAGCTCTAATTCTTGTCATAGATAGGTCCATATGGCATGTAGCCTCCACCAAAACGCAGATTACACTGGTTCATATAAAGTTTTGGGGGTGTGGTTGTATTATATTTTTTAAAAGCTTTCATATTAATATATTTTTTTAGTAATTTTTTTATTTTAATATATTAATGTTAAAAATAAAAATAATATTAAAATAATATTTTAATATATTTTTAAATAAAAAATATTTTTTAAAACAACTTGGATCAATATCAATAAACCAAAATCAAATTTTAATAATAAACCCTAATCAAATCATCAACAGTGAAAATTGTTACCCACATCAACAACCGGATCTAAAACCCGCCACCATACCTAAAGAAACATTTTCATTTGAACTGATAATTATTTTTTAAATAATTTTTTATGTTAAAATATATATTAATATTTTTTATTTTTTAAAAATTATTTTTAACATTAATATATTTAAATAATTTCAAAAAACTAAAAATATATTAATTTAAAATAAAAAATATTTTTTTTTAATATTTTTAGAATGCAATAATAAACAGGGTGGATCGTTGAATTATTGACAAACACATGAGTTCATCACAGGTGTCATGCAATTATTTGAACTTGCTTTATTTACCATTTTCAACAGCTCAAATTTTCGTAATTATTTCATCACTTTTTAGGGTTGCATCAATCAGCTCTTAATTAACCCAAGACCCTTAAATTTGCCAACTTGAGTTCAAAAAAATAAAGCAAATGGAATTAGTAAACAGAAGGTGACAAATTTACAGCAATGTCACAAAGGATCCAATACCCATCAACATCAACCAACTGATTAAATGCTAGTTCTGAGGGCTAAAATTGGAGGGGGAAACGGATACCGCTCTTCAACGGCTTGTTCCAGAACGGGTTTTCCTCAATCTGCCACGTGTAACCCGCATTGTTTGCTCCATCACAGTCTCCTTTGGTGCAGGGTTTTCATTTTCATTTGCTGAAGATGATGGCGGCGCTTCTTCGGTCTCCACCGCTTCTTCCTCGGTTGGTTTAGGCTTGCTGGAAACCTCAGACGCAGTAGCATTTTCTTTTTGGGCATTTGAAGAAGCTGTTGCAGGAACTGCTGCTTCATGTACTTTTGAAGGACCTGCTGCCACCTCTTCCACTTCCATTTGGTTTTGACTTGAAGACGTGCTCGAAGTGGGAGATGGAGGTTCCTTAGTCTCTGCTTGTGCAGGAGTTGCCTGGCGGTTTGTAGAAGGTTGACGACTGGGAGCAGGAGGCTGGCGAGCCCTAACACCTTGCTGTTGTGGCTGTGATTTAAACAGTCAAAATAAGTACAAAACTGATAGTGTAACAGCATGTATAACTCAACAAGACAACATGGCAAGACAACATGGATCATTTCAATCACCACTCCGCAATTGCAGCTTCCCATATCCTACATGCAAGGTTCAAAAAGGACGAAAGTTCATATTTAATTCCACGTTATTTACTAGCCGCGCAGCGATTCATCAATTGATTCTGATAGATCCTTGCCAAACCTCAAAGAGAAGTAGAGGTGGTCATGCCACGAAAGACAACTACATGATTGCATCTTATAAACCAGAAAGAGAACACCTTTCAACTATAATTTACATGCCCCTATAAGCAGTCCATATTTGAATACATCTATTGGATTGCACGTTACCTCGGTTGGCTAGTTTAATTTACATGCCCCTATAAGCACAATGAAACTGGATATAAGAGATAATGGCAAGAGTATAACATCATATACTCCTAATTACATTACCTGAGCAGCGCGAGGCCTTGGTGTTGACTGTGCAGCAATATACTGCAAAACATCAAAAACTCTCGTCTGACCGTAACTTGCAGCTCTTTGCCAATATACAACTGCCATATCTCCAGCTCTTGTTCTCAGTTCCAACAAGCTGCGATCTATTTCATTCTCATGCTTCGCAACATATGGTCTGAAGAAGGAATCATACACGTAGCTAGTTCCCTGAAACAGAGAAAACAGGAGGGGCAATTAAAATGAAGATTAGGATTTAAATACATGAGCTAAACATTCTTATCAGCACTTTATAGATACATACCTTGGTTTTAGGGTACCACAAGTATATGTAAAACGCCAACTTAGCTTCACTGTACATCGGAACCCTTCAAGACACCACCAAGACAGAAAAACAAAATGAAAATGCCAATTGACATGTTGAACACGAAAATTGCAACAAGATTCAAGCTAAGAATCAATACCATGAAATAAAAGCATCTCCAAATTTCTCACAAACTGTCAAAACAGCCACCAAAATCCTGCAACCATAGAGGAAATGAAACCTACTTCTAGCACTGAAAAATACACCCAAACATTCACAAACATCAAATTACAGTGTAATACCAATACTGGCACCAGAAGCGAAGTTGCTCAATCTCCGGTTTATTCAATTCAACAGTTTTATAGCACTCATAAGCTGGATAAGCATAGCCAAAAACCATCCTGCCAATACATTATACCATTTTAGTTCTCATATCTAAAGTTCAAATGCGAAAATGAATTAATTAGGTCGCCGGAAACATACACAAGCCCTCTTGTTAGAAATGATCCAATCATCTTGTATACCTATCACGCACAAAAAAGATTAAATTGCTTAAAATACAATGCAGATTCAAAGATTCAATTTTAGCAAAAAATGAATACCTTTTTATGAGGATTAAAACCCTGGAATTCAATTATCTAAAACTACACTTGATCTCTATCAAAATCAAAAACAAAAACAGAATTATACTAAAAATAGCTACAAAAATTAGGCTAAAATCCAACCGCAATGCCGATATCCTCTCCAAAACAAAACTTAAAACCGCAACGATCTATCTAGTATAAAAATACAATTCCATTCAGATAATATTAAAAAATAATGATAAAATATGAATATTCCATACCTTTTTAAGACGATTCTTATTATCACAAATTTAATTTGAGGCGCACACAGAAAAAAGAGTGATATCAACAAATGTGAGTTAGTAAAGAGAACAGAACGAGTTCAAGAGATCGAGAAATGGAAAAGGATGTTGAGACTCCTCCGTAGGGAAATACCGGCGCCGCCGTTTTACGACAGCGAACCGTTAGGATGTCGGCTTGGCGATAGAGATAGAGAGCGAGAGAGAAAAAATATAGGAGGGGGAAGCGAGAGAGTGAGAGCGGCGGAGTCGTTTTTAAAAAATTTCTCTTGCTTTTAATTTTAGCCCCAGAGAGAGAGAGAGAGATGTTTTTGTGTGATCGAGATACACGAGGATGGGGTAGCATTTAGGGCTCGATCACCGTTGAATATGAACGGATTGGTTACGTGTTCTAGAATCTGAGAGGGTTTAACAAGTGTAAAGTAACGTTGTTGTATGCTATAGCTTCTCTTTTAAGTTTGAATTTGTTTTACTATTTTATGACGTGTAGGGACGACAGGACCGCATCTACGGGTATATAGCAAAATTAAGTTTAAGGTAGATTTTATTTTAGCCCCTGTAGATTTATCATAATTTCACTTTGACCTCTTTAATTAAACTTCGTAATATAATCCTTTCTTCCTTGTAGTTTCGAGAAGGTTTCACCTTGTTCTTCTGTACTTAATGGAAACAAATTGCGAGACCATTATTTGATTTTATATATTTTAGAGGTTTTGAATTTTAAGATTTTTTCTTGCAAAGTATTACCATTTCTTGCAAAGTGTGGAAAATGGATTTTTATAGATGTTGTCACGTCTATATTTATTTTTGGTTTTTATCGCTTATTTAGTATGAAGTATTATTTTAAAAGCATCTATATTTATATTTTTTATTTTTTAAATATTTTTTTGTTAAAAAAACTAAAAATCTGTTTAGAAAAACCATCACATTCATACTTATTATAATAAAAAATGATGAATATTATTTTATTATTTCTATAAACGTGTTAGTGATTCACTATGATAGTCTTCTTCAACTAGAAACGATCTTTATATTAAAGTAATTATTTTCTACTTTCATACGAGAATATAAGATAAATGGGCATTATTAATCATAGAAAAGTAGCATGTGTAATGTTATTAGAATTGAATTTTGATAAGTACAACAATATTTATTATATTGAGCAAGCACTCTTCACATATCCAACGCTCTGGGTAAAATACATTTATGTTATCTATGACAGCTAGAGGGCTTTACTAGAGAGCACGGATGTTGATGCGCACTTGTTGAAAATTGTAAGATTGATATTAAGGAATTTCAATTTATAGGGACCAAAATGTAACATTCATGGAATTACAGGGACTAAACAATAGTTTATCCATTGCTAAAGAGGTGTGTTGACTTTTGTCAGAAGGCACTTGCTTCCGGATCTGAACCACAAATAATCTAATCGTGAGCCACGTGACCCAAGACAATCACCAGCCAGTCATTTTATCTTTAGCATAAGCAAAAGTGTGAGAGGATAAATTGCCTATTAATGAGTAAAGTATTTAATCGTTTATGGATAACAAAAAAACTCCAGAATATTACAAAGTGGGGTCTATAGAATAACGTTAGCCTCCCCTGTTATTTTAAAAATGCTATTGTGCCCTCCTTTCTTGAGGTGAAGGTTCAATTCAATCCTATTCTTTTCACTCTTTTTGGCTCCTTGCTTTCCCTTTACTCACACATGAAAAATGCTAAAGCGCATTGCCTCCTGTTAAGAATCTTGCATATTTTAATTAGATCTGTCGCATTAACTTTACGGCTAATTACATCATTGAAAATACAACTGTAATTGTAGTGTAATTTGTATTCACGAAATACTGTTGATTTGCGTTTCAAAATAAACTCTAAATATACATGATACAATTTTATTTTTTTCCATACTTTATGGGATTGCCTATTCAGAAATGGCATTGAATTATAGTCCCTTAGGGTGGTTTGGGTAGACTTTCTTCCCCATGGAGTAAATAGTAATTCTCCCTCTTTCATTTGCATCATTTAATTGGCAGGGGAACCAGTCACTGCACCAGCTGACATCAAACTAATCTCTAGTTAATTTATTTCCTAATTGCTTTCTTGTCGATACAGATTATCAAGCCCACTATTTCATATATAGTATTGTGCAATAATTTGAAGCATGACATGTAAAGCACCTGCAATGATACTATGGCACCAAGTTTAGTTTTTTTTCTTTGGCCGGCCCGTGAGGGAAGCGCTTTAAATCTTGCTCATGGAATTTTAGTTGCCCGCATTCATTTTTGTTGAGTGCCCATTAATTTGCCATCTACCAAGAACGTCTAGAGGTTCTTGATGCCTGCTTGATGATGTGAGTTTGGAGATGGCATTCAATGGCTAGTTAAATACTAAGATATAGTTATTAAATTTAGTCTTGTTTCAATGATTAACCTGAAAAACTTATGATTTAAAATCTGATTTGAACTGTATTTTAATTGAAATTAAAAAATAATGATCTAGATAAGTAGTGTATATTAAATTCAATAAAGTAACATTGTTTTAACTAAAAATTTATTCACCACTATGTGACCTCTATCCTTCAAGGCTCCCAGCCGGCATATGACTTTTGCTTTGCCTCTTTTACCTGGATATGATCCCTATTCCCTACACACAGCTTTAATTGGTTCCTATCTTTTAATTTTCAAGCCCTAACTGTACTGAAAGGTGATATCTGTTTATCTATCGCATGTGATATCTGTTTATCTATCACATATTGGCAGATAGATAGTCATTTACTTATCTGTAGTGTTGTGAGGGTGGTTGGATTGACTAGCTCGTGCCTTTATTCACCTTAAGCACCTGCCAGGGCCATATGGTCCATTGGACAAGAGCCACTGTGCGCCTTTAATGGAACGTCACGGGCAAAGTTCGGTCCATATTCCACCAAAAACAGGGTAGGAAGCAAACCGACATGGTCATGTGTTTGGGCACTGAGGATTAGCTAACCAAGGAAAATGTTCTATGATGAACACAGTCTACACCAATTTAATTCTTGAAATACCAAGAAATGGCATCGATGGCTATGTAACAGCTAAGACAGTGGTGCTCCTGTATGGGAAATATGCATGACTTCTGACACGAGTCCTCATCTTTGCACAACGCCGCTGTCCCTCAAGGCACGGGAGATCGATGGCGTGTCAACTACAAGCAAGCCAAAAGAACAACTCATAAAAGTAGCCATTGTTGAGTGGTGAAGAACCAGATAAAAAGCCAGAAGAGACCTCAGGGACGATAAAGGAAAGGAAAACCGAGGATAGAAGGAAGCATGTGGGGAGGGAAGCTTCCAAGGCCTTGGATTCTACGTTTCTCAAAGTAAATATGCTGGTCCATCACCACGTCCATTTTCAAGGGACAAGGGTCCAATGCCATGAGACCCAATTCAACATCATGGTCATTCTCTCATGTGCGTCTAATTATTTCTGCTTGGTGGTCTGTCTCTGTCACTCTCATTTCTCACCCTTTCCCAGCTCTCTCTCCCCCTGCACGCACGCAATGATAACGGTAAAAATAAAACGAATGCTTTGTGCTTACCTAGCGTATCTACGAGCGTTGAATTCATAACTCATCAGACCAATATTTTTTTTATTGTTTTTGGGTTGTTTTAATGTGGCAATATAAAAAATAATTTAAAAAATAAAAAATAAATTTAATATATTTTTAAATAAAAATATTCTGAAAAGCTAAACATCGTGTTCGTACACTTATTCTTCTACTCCGTGCCAAGGTCAAAATAAGACGACCCCTTGCGTTTATTTTTATGGCCGTTGGTCGTGGGATTGCCAACAATCTCCCCGTGATGTGTTCAACAACTATTCAACGTCAACTATTAGCGGCCTTAAAGAAATCACCCTCCACTGAAAGAGTGTGAGGAATTATTACAAAGAAACCAAACCACCCAACTACAGGCATCTGCTTGAGCAGCTAGCAGTAAGGCTAGATTTTGCAACACCAATCAAACTATTTTTCTCCTCGAGAATCTAGTTCATATAATAATTTTCGGGTAACCCGTTGATTCTCAGTGAGATAGTTTAATGATTAATATTTAGTTCTTATATTTAACCAATTAGTGGAATTAAAAAAATATAATTTTTTTATAATATTATTAAATTTGGTTTGATTTGATAAATTCAGTAATAATTTGTTTATCAAGATATAATTTAATTTTTAAATTAAATTACTCCAAACATATTTTTTAAATAATATTTTATTTTTTTAAAAAAAAACCCTGAAACGGTGTAATTTTAAGTTAACTTGTTGACTTGCCCTGTAGACCCAATAACTTCACATCGTTTGTTTGGGTCTCCTAATAAACAAACAAATAAAATCGCACTCATCGAGCTGGGTTGTGAAAGATCGGCCTCACTATAATTGTTGAAACTCTGATTTGAAATCCACATGTTGCAATCACAGGGCTCTGGGCCGTTGAGCACTGCAGTCACAAGCTCATGGGCTCTGAGAAATAGTCCAAAAGTCAAAAAAGAAAAAGAAAAATAATATCCTCCATAGAATGAATTCCACGTGGACTGTGTGTCTGATGGACAACTCACTCCACTCACAACCATGAGGCAGTTCCCACACATCCAAAATTCCTCAGAGGCACGCGCCAGGCTGCAATTGACGAAGCTGTAGCATACTATCCACAGAGCCAGCCAGTCCATTGAAAAATGGAGAAAACAAGAAACAAAAATGCCAGTAGCGCCTTCAATCCCTCGTCTTCATTCGCCATTTCTATGTTGCCCTCTTCAAGAGATTTCTTCTTCTTCATTGTCATCCTTCAAGTCTCCAAGAAACAATCATCAACGGTCACCAGTATCTCATCCATGCATTAGAGCTGTTGATCTTGATCAGAACACGGTTCTTTCTCTATCCTTACCCCCTCCTAATTTTTTTAACATGTTGTAGCAATGTAGTGAAGAATGTTAATTCTGCAAAAACAAAAAACAAAACCAGATAGTTGCAATTTCTGTCGGGGTCGTGAGCATTGCTGTTGGGATAGGCATTCCAGTTAGCTATGAAAGCCAGATTGATAATGCTGTAAGTTAGTCTTCTTGTAGTTGCCAATCCAGCATGAGGTCATATTCCAGACACTAAGTCGTACTTATGGTTTTATTTTGTTGCAGGCAAAGCGAGAAAATACTCAGCCATGTTTCCCTTGCAGTGGTAGTGGTGCCCGTGAGTATCAATAATCCAAATTTGAGATATTCTTTATTTATTTATGTGAGCTGTGTTATTAATTAATTTTAATTGGAAGAAATGATGGGATGGTGAAATTCAAATTTAGATTTAAATTCACATGAGAGTGGAGGCATAGCTGAAATTGGATGATTATATGCACATGATGTTGTCATGTTCAGATTCTGATGGTTGTTCTTTGTAATTGGATTACTTCTTGCAGAGAACTGCTGATTTTGCCTGGGAACTGGCTCAGTGACAGTGGAGCTAGGTGGGGATGACAAAGAAGTCTCTCCATGCATCAATCGTGAAGGTGTAGGTTCTTTGACATGCACAACATGTCAAGGCACCGGCATTCAACTCCGGTCTCTAGATCGCAGGTACGAGTCTAGTAAGCACGGCCCTTGTACACAGAAAAAAACACTAATGGCTGCTTTGTATATTTAAATTACTCTAATTAATCCCATCCTTGCAAACATCGGCAAGGAAAACTCAGACATTGTTCTATAAAATTCTTTGTTGGAAGTGACAAGAAAACTCTCTCTAAACTAGTTTATACTATCCCAAGTCAGTAAGTTAGGGAATGCTGAAAGTCTGTATTGTGTTACTAACATAATTGTGTATTTTATTTTGAACAGAGAATTCAAGGATGATGATTGAAGCTCTGAAGGAGCAGTAGTTTTGAAGTTGATCCAATCAGCTTGTAATGAGAAAGACTAGATGATCAACATTCTTTGTATCAAACCTGGCTAAAATAATGGCAATAGGCCCAATGCATGGCTTCCGGGAAGTTAAAAGCAACAAAAAGAACGAAAACAACTAGCCAAACGTCCAGCTGCCCAGAATGACATATCACGCTGTTCTTCGCATGTATTTGGTGAAAAGGAAGAGGATAGTCAGTGATGGAAAGGACAGCATAGCAACACTGCAGCTATATTAGACGGCGATTCTTGAAAAATTATCAAACTAGCAACAGCATAGATGGTGTTGCTTGGAATGATAAAACAATGCACATAGTCACAGCCCTTCGAGTTTTCAAATTATTGGTATCTGATGATGTGGGAAAAACTTCAAGGACGATGAGTCTTCTTTCACATGGGATTCCTTGTGCTCTTGTGCAGGTCTGTTCATGTCTGTGGCTTTGGAGGATAATCTGTTATTGCTATAGTGCTGATTATTACTTTTCATCTATGGCTCAGAGGAAAGAGGCAACATGAAGCACCTACTAGAGATTAGAGCAAAATCGTGGAGAATCTGGTGAGGCTCACAATTACTTCACTCTCTTCAGGATCAAGTGATACACAAATTCATGTTCTTTGTTTATGGACGTCATACTTTTATCCGCTATAGTAGGAAGTAGCTTAGGACAGTGTTTTACATGCGCATGGACAGATCTCAGATCCTGAACTGTGTCTGCCGTATAATGCAAGCACCGTCTGTCATTTTCCTCCCACCCAACACGTGGTCTCGTGATACCCCACGTCCTCAATTCCGGGAATACACGTTGTCTTTTACCAACCAACTTATCTGTATTTTGCATAGGTGGTAAATCAAACCCAGTCGGATGGTTGGCTGAGAAAATCCAAGATTTAGACTCTAATTTAAACTGCGTTTTAAGTTAAATTAATGTAATCAAAATCTACTCGACTGGTTAAACTTGATTTGATTTGGACCGGTTGGTTAAACACCGATAATGTTTTTAGAAAAAATTAAAGTGATGTCGTTTTAACTAAAAAAGAAAAGTCAGGATCTTTTTACTTGCTACATCCTGGGCCAGGTAGCTATTTATGTTGTGGGGGCTCAAATCGGACAATACAACCGGCTTTTTAGAGTATATACACAAAGAAGCCCCATCTAAGAAAAGTTTCAGGCACAAGGCCCATGGGATATTATATTTGGGCCAAGAAATCTCAAACATTACTTCAATAGAACCATGCTAATCTTCCTGGACCTCATCATACACCACCAAGCAGGGGGTCACACTTTACCAACTCTAATAATAATAATAAAAAAAAGAAGGCTCCAATCTTGTGTCTCTTTCACTGAAATGGACACCACAACATCTGACCCCAGCTCCTGGCATTGAAGCCTATAGCCAGATCTGGTGGTTGGCTGGTTGCTTCGAGAACACGGATCATCCACCAATCAGCTTCGAAGAACAAACAGATCGACGGTCTCTGTCAAAAACCAGTTGTCGGTGACCCATTTGAACGGTCCATATCAAACCGTCCCAATGAATGGTTCAACGGCAGATATGAGTCCGTACTCCATTGACCAAGTCAGCATCCATCTCTTGCGCAAATCCGGCCCTTACTATCAGTATCCATGTTGTGACTCGCAATGTAGAAACTCTCTTTTAAAAAAAGAAAAAACATATTCTTTGGTCCTTGTGCATTCAGTAAAGTCTCATTTCAGTCTGTACAATTTATAATTTCTCAATATTAAGTTTCTAGTATTAAAAAGCCAATAAAATAAAAATCATGATATAAAATTTTCATCAATTATTAATTAAATAGCATTCACAAATTAACCCCATCCAAATTATGAAATAAAATCTATGCTGTGTCTTATCACATGCATAAGAGTATATAAGAGAACATGAGAGAAAATAACGAACAAGAAGGAAGTGTTTAACAAATCAAATTTTTTATTAAGTTTGTAAATTTTCAGTAGTTAAATTAGGACTGACATTGAAAAATATTAAACTACAGGGTCGAAATGAAACATGGTTGAATCATAGTTTTAATGAAAAAACAACAATAATATTGTCACATGTATAAAAGCAAGGAAGACAGTAAGAGAGAATCGGATAAAAAAGAAGGCCGTGTTTCATAGTAATAATGTTTTGGTTAATCTCGTAAACTACTCAATAGTAAATAGCTAGATTAGGATTGGTATTGAGAAATAGTAAACTATGGGGACCGAAATGTACATGGTTGAATTATGGGATTAATCGGAAACAATAATGTTGTTCTCGGCGTCTCGTTTTGAGCCAAAGATTACAAAAAAAAACGCTCTGATTGGGCCAAATGGCTAATATACCCTAATCAGACCTAGATCTACCTTAACCGTACCTTAATTAGGATTGCTGGCACCTGAAGCAAGCATTTCTAGCACTAAAGTTTCGCTTCCATGTAAAAACAAACACCCTTGAACACCCAAAAGCCAGCAAAAGGAAAAAAAAAGAAAAAAAAAAGGAAACAAGTTGCAGAGTCATTTCTGCTCTCTCTCTCTCTAAACCCCAGATTTATTCCTGGCATTGCTCAATGCAAGCACATTGGGAGTGCCCTTTATCTTAGAATTTCATTTTCTTCAGATCTGGACGTTAAAGATTTGATCTTGATTGATTGTTTTGTGTTAAAATGGGAGTGAAGCCAAGTTCTAGAGGGTGCTTTGGGTGGTTTATCGTGGCAGTAATATTGGCATTGATTATTGGTGCCATTGTTTACACAGTTAAGAAGAAAAGTGAGAAGTCTGAAGGGCCTGAACCTATTCCAGGGCCTCCTGGCTCTACTGATAAGAAATATGCTGATGCTCTCAAGATTGCTACGCAATTTTTTGACATTCAAAAATGTAAGTTCTCCCCCTCTGTTTTTTTTCAGTCAATAAAGTATAAAAGTAATTTATTTCTTGAACACGAGTTCAATTTTGATTCTTTAAAATTACGATGCAATGCAAGGAAGGAAGGAAGGAAATCGACTTGGGTTCAGTTTTGATTGTTGTTGTTTCAAATTGATAACACTAGTTAAGACATTTTCTTGAGCTTATTCTTTGAATTTTTTAGTCTTGATAACTCCGGTCATGTCTATTTTTATTGCATTGCAAATTTCGTACCTTGTAATTATCTCTTTTGTTATGATTGTTGGCACTAAGATGATATTTGATTAATCCAGCTGGGAAGTTGGTACACAACAAGATCAGTTGGAGAGGGGATTCAGCTCTTAGAGATGGAAGTCAAGCAAAATTAGATCTTTCAAAAGGCATGTATGATGCTGGGGATCATATGAAGTTTGGTTTGCCAATGGCTTTTACTGCTACAGTATTGTCATGGGCCATCCTTGAGTATGGAGATCAGATGGATGTAGTAAATCAGTTGGAACCGGCGAAGGATTCGCTCAAGTGGATCACTGACTACCTTATCAATGCGCATCCTGAAGCGAATGTGCTCTACATTCAAGTTTGTTCATATACCATGGCCTCTAAATGTTTCTATTTTAAGTTATGATGCCATTTGCAAGCCTTAATAAGCTATACCCAGAACTCTTAAAGTGGAATAAACTTTAAGCTGATTGTCTGGAGTTATTTGAGCTCCAAAGTTTTGGCATTCTTTCATGCCTTTGTCAAGGTCTTTCCCTGAAATAGGACCCTTGCTGAAAAAGATTAAACCAATGTAGTTATGTTATTTGATTAAGGTAGTAGTGATGAATCATAACGTGGCCTGCAAACTTTCCCAGAGCTATGTTAGTATACTTTATTTTTTATATGCAGAATCCGACCTGTGAACTATTTAATATATATGATTAGTTATCATTTTGTAACAGGTTGGTGACCCTGATACTGATCATGGTTGTTGGGACAGACCTGAAGACATGACCGAGAAGAGGCCACTTACTCAGGTTAATACATCTTTTCCAGGGACAGATGTTGCAGCTGAAACTGCAGCAGCTATGGCTTCAGCATCTTTGGTGTTTAAATCCGACTCCAGATATTCGAGCGCACTTCTTAGGCATGCTAAAGAGTTGTTTACGTTTGCCGACAAATATAGAGGTTTATATAGTGAAAGTATCCCTGAAGTTGCCACATATTACAACTCAACAGGATATGGAGATGAGCTCCTGTGGGCAGCTAGTTGGCTCTATCATGCAACGGGAGATAAATCATATCTTCAATACGTGACTGGGCAAAATGGTAAACTCTTTGCTCAATGGGGAAGTCCGACATGGTTCAGTTGGGATAACAAACTTGCGGGAGCGCAGGTACATTCATACGAATGTTTATATCATACTAATTTCATTCCAAGACAGAGTTATTTTCTTTTCCTTATAAAGCATGCCAAAATTTACAAAATTAGTGGTTTAATTTGAGTTCAATGAGTTTTCTTTCCAGAAGATACCATCTCTAAGATTTCTCAAGTCAAGATTTTCTTTTGCTTGGAATGCTTTCAGATACATAGCACTGTCTAATTTCTTGGGAAACTAAGACGTGTTACACTTGGCCTTGAACTGTGAAGTAGAATTCTTCAGCAACAGTTGAAATCCATGTCTTTCTTAAGAGAATGATTCATTTATTTTGGATGCAGGTTTTGTTGTCCCGACTAACTTTCCTTGGCAACAAAGACACCTCAAACTCAGGCCTTCAAATGTATAAGAAAACGGCTGAGGCAGTTATGTGTGGTCTCATCCCAGATTCTCCAACAGCCACAAAGAGCAGAACAGATGGTAATGTTCTTTTTCAGAGCCATCAACTTTTCTTCAGATACAAAATGGGTGGCACATGTTAAAAATTTTAATAAAAGTTTATACCCAATTATTGTGGCCTCATTTCCAGTTATTGGTACAGGTGGTCTTATATGGGTCAGTGAATGGAATGCTTTGCAGCATCCCGTTGCTTCTGCATTTTTAGCTGCTCTTTACAGCGATTACATGCTTAGTTCAGGAACTGCAAAGATCTCCTGCAATGGAGATTCATATAAACCTTCAGATCTTCGGAAATTTGCGAAATCTCAGGTACGATGCCCATGTTCTATCTGTTTTTACACATGTTATAGACTACCATGATACCTTGCAAACATACTAATGTAGCATTTTTCTCTTCCAGGCTGATTATGTCTTGGGAAATAATCCTATGAAAATGAGCTATCTTGTCGGTTATGGTGAGAAATATCCACAATATGTGCATCATAGGGGAGCTTCAATTCCAACTGATGCAACAACTGGTTGCAAGGATGGCTGGACATGGCTTGAAAGTAAGGAACCGAATCCCAACGAAGCAACTGGAGCGCTTGTTGGTGGTCCCTTCTTAAATGAAACATTTGTCAGTAATGATCGCAACAACTCAATGCAGGCGGAACCAAGCACGTATAACAGTGCTCTAATTGTTGGCCTCCTGTCAGGTCTTGTCACCACTTCTTCTGTGGTTCAATCTTTCACCTGAATCAATCCTAGTATATAATTAGGTACACACTGTTTGTGTCATATTAGCCGTGATTGTGAGCTGTTCAACACAAACTAAGTGTCCATTAATTTGTTTCATTATCATAGAATGAGGTTTGAGATCAGGTTCTAGGGCTTGGAGCTCGTTTTCCTTGTTGAGGGAGTGCCTTGAATATAAATGTTATTCTTGCAGTTGTTTTCTGCCAGTTTTGTCTGAATCATATGGTATTCTGCTTTTATGCTGTATATTTTGTTTCAATTTGTAGCTCCTTTCTAGTTGAAACTTCTGCTGTCGAAATTGAAAACACAAGACAAGATTTTTAAAGAGCAGGGCAGCACAGCATGTTCATTATTATTATTATTTTATTTTTGATAGAACGAGATGAATAAAAAAACAGAACAAAAGGAAACTTACTCACAAATTAGAAACTAAAATTAAGTGCTGAAACATGTGGGGGAATCACTTGGTGTTTAGATCAAGGGTGGCGTTTGGTTCATGTAAAAGGAACACGCCATGCATCAGCAGGAGAAAACCATTCTAGTTTCCCTTTTGAGAATTACGTAGGACAAATATTTGTTACATGTTAATGTCCCTCCACCCTCCTCGACGAAAGCAAGCTTGAAATCCTAGTTTGTTTTTCTGTTCTATATATATATATATTAAAATGTTTTTTAATTGAATTTATTTTTTAAATTTTTTATATATTTTCAGATAATTTTTATGTAATAATATTAAAAATAAATTTGAAAAAAAAAATATTATTTTAATATATTTTCAAACCTTTACAAAACTATTAAAAAATAAACCATGCATTTTATTCAATAACAAGTTTTGAAGCAAGAATCTTAGCTAGGAGAAAAATTGCATCTTGAAAGATTCGGTGATATTTTTTGGTACCAAGCCCATGACTCATGTACATGTATTGATGTAGACTCCCTACGATCATGAATACAAAACTCCGACATGACTATCAAGTACATGCTTGTCCGAAGCCAGAAGTCGAAATGGATACTCAAGTGAGCTGATTGAAAAGAAATGTCTGCAGCTAGAGATCTATTGACAAGTATTTTATTATTAATGGCTACCCGCTACCGTCGCCACCAAGAATCATGACCCGCCATTAAAACTGGTGGTAACTATGGACTACAAAAAGGTTCTCTCCACAGCAACTTCTAAGTAAATGTCATTTCCACGTGCACTAACAAGTACATTGTCCCCAGGCCTTAATCTTATTATAGCAACACAAACAGAACCATCACGGAGCTTAAAGGACATAGTAACAATACTCAGGCACCATTCCTTTCCTCCTTCCTCCTTTACTCGAGTCACTTGTCCATGGCCCTTCTTGGTACGGTCCAGGACAGATGTCTTTGTGCCTTCAATTACTCAATTAAACAACTTGTTCTTCCGAATCCTTTGACTCCGAAACACCCCCACCTTGCCCGATTCCTGTGTGAAGCCACCATCTTGATGACAAAAAAGTCTCATCTATGAACCCACATCTGTTTTACTTTATCACAATCCTTACGTTCGTTGGGGCTTAACATCCAAGACGTCCTCGAAAACTGGTTCTGCGTAAAAAATGAAAATCCAATTTAAACCCTTTGCTGCCTAAGAAAAATAGCAATTGCAATTCCATGGCGTTCGAAGGCTACCTTAGTCTCAGCATCTCATGGAAAAAAGTTTATCGGTGTATTAATTTGGATTTGCATACTAATATCCCTTTATAAATTGTGAAGATTGCAAAAATTGAAATGTCTGCTTAAAATTTAAAAACTGCACAGCAATGATTTGTACAGAGAAGAGAAATGTGAAGCTTGAGATAAAAAAATATATTTTCTGCTTGAAAAGGAAATTTTTTATTCTTTTAATATATATTTTGTACCTCACAACTTTACAAGATGGTGCGAATATATATAAACTTAATTTTGATATGTTACAACTAACTTTAATCTATTGCAACTAATCTTTAACTGATATAATTACTTAACTTGAACTACTAACCAACGATTACAAACTTTAACTTGATCATATTTATAGTATTATGTATATTCCAACATCCCCTTCTCAGGATGAAAATGAATATTCATGAAAATTGAAACAACCGAGAGGTTTGATTAGAATATCAGCCAATTAAAATTTGGAAGGAATGTGAATGATTTTAATCAAGCCCTCCTGCAATTTCTCCCTAATGAGATGACAATCTAGTTATATATATTTAGTTCTTTCATGGTGTATTGGATTGGAGGCAATTTCTAAAGCAGGATTGTTATCTGTACATAACAGTACAGCTTGAAAGTAAGGAAAAAACATAAGAAGAGAAGAAGAAGAAGAAAAAAATAAAGGAAGAGAGAGCAAGCAAGAGAAAAAACAAAGGAAAAGAAAAAAGAAGAGAGAAGGGAGAAAGAAAGGGGAAAAAAAGAAAAAAAATAGAGAGAAGAAGAGAGAAGAAAAACAAGAAGAAAAATAGAGAAAAAAAAAACAAAAACAAAGAAGGAGTTGCCACCAATAATATCTCAGCTGGAACCATTGCCACTGCTTGCCATCATTGACAATTGACGCTGTGTTACTTCTCCAGGTAAAGAAACTCTATTTTTTTTCTTTGACTTTTGTTTTTTCCCTCACCTTGCAGGATGTGCACGGGGCACGCCTCTACAAGCAAAGTAAAAATGGTTAATGTACTCATGCACAATAACCAACTAATATGGGCTGGGTTCATGGTTTTTGGGTCAAGTTCGGTCCAGCCCAGTAAAAACAAATAGTATGTTTAAAATTTTATGATTTCCATGCATTTTATTTTATGCTATTTTGTTTAATACTGGTTTGTATTTTATGTCATAAAACTACAAATATCGAGTATTAAAATACCTGATTTTCATCGAAAAAATATTTTTTATGTATACGACCAAGTGTCTCAAAGTTAAAAAATTCATATTGTGTTTTTCATACAAAAAAAAAAACAATGTTTTAACATCTATTTTGGCTTTAATAACCAGTTTATTAAAATCAAAAGAACATTGATTAAAATTTCAAAAAAAAATATTTTATTTATTTTTTAGAATATAGGATATGACATTACAAGTAATACGTATTCTAGATATATTTTTTTAAATGCTAAAACAATTAGATTTTATCATATTAAAATAAAAACCTCTTTACATAGAAGGGTTTTTCTTAAATTTTAGATAAACAGGACTGACAATTAGAAACAACAATAAGATCTGAGATTTTATTAGACAATAAAATAATACAGTTTATCTTAAGTAGAGCATATTGAGATGCTAATATCTTTTCTTTCAGCAATCAGTCTTCAAACCCTATCTCCGAGACAATTACCTTTCCTAGTTATCAAAATACTAGGTGACGACTTTACCTGGTCTATATTTTATTGATAAGAGACAAGAATTCATTATTTTTTCATATTTTACCAGATAAATTTATATATATTTATGAGTAATGAATGATTGCAGTGTTTATAATTTTGATATACTAATATAAAACATAAACTAAAAAAATAATTATTTAGATGTATTTTCAATAAAAAAAATTTAAGAAAGCATTCTATATTATTTGTTTGTGTATAGTTGGAGAAGTTTTTATGGGCTTATACCATTATTTATCCTTGTCTTGATTATGTCTTGAACATCCCTTTCAATCTCCATCCATGAAAGTGATTAATAACAACCAATCAATTCAAGATATAACAACAATTGCAAGTGAGGTTCTAGCCCAGCGGTGGGAGGGGCTTGTCCCCTTCTTCAGCACATGGGTTCGAACCTTACCATGCACGCCTGTCACCCCCGCGGTGCCTTAACTGTTCACTGGGCTTGCAGGATGTTCAGTGAACCGTGTGGATTAGTCGTGGTGCGCGTAAGCTGGCCCGGACACCCCACGTAAAAAAAAAATAAAATATAACAACAATCTACTCTCTCCTCTCCTTTTTCTTTTTTATTGAGCTTAACAACAAATATATAGAATTACACAATTGGTAACACCGACATAGGAAACTAGCAATATTAAAATCACTGTTGTTGTTTATCCAGGCCAGATTCTACGTGACAAATGAAACAAACAATGACAAGAACAGGAAAGATTTTTAAAAGATAAATAAATAAATAAAAATAGCTAGCATCATGATCTGATCCACACAGCTAACTAAAAGAAGCTGTGGTGGCACTTCGAGCTCACAATCGCATCTGCATGGTTGTGTGTATCCTAGAAAGATTTGCTAGAATCTATGGTCAGCAATTCTCCATCATGTCTAGGAGTATATATCTATCTGATCGAGTCAACGACAGATATTAGATTTTACTGTGTAACCCAACTGCTGCCCATCTCCCCACTTAGCTTTGATGCCACCCCAGGACGCTCAGCTTCATAATCCTGTAATCATAGGAATGGACGGTTTAGATCGTTTGACTGCTCTGATGAATACAAACAACGGTGATGCACGAGTCACGCTAAGAAAATTTGTACCTCGAGCAGGCACATGAGTTCCTGGGCAGTGTGGGCAGAAACAATAATGTGACGGGCAGCTGGTGTGATGAATCCTTCGTCGACAGCCTTGTCTATGAATGATAGCAGTGAGTTGTAGTATCCATCAACGTTCAACAACCCCACCTGAATTCAAAAAAAAGTAATGTCTGTTTTACTATTTTTAGCCCTCTTTCCATAGTGAATTTGAAAGCTTTTTTTGTTTTGTTTATTCCTGTCCATGCTTGATATTCTTGGTGCTTTTTACCACAACTCCAGAGTAATTGTTCGTGAGTTGTGTTAATTTTTTAAATTCTTTTCGCTTGACAGGATAATTCGGCCAGATTGATCAAAATTGAGTTTCAATTGTAACTTTTTTTTAAAAAAAAAAATCTGGAAATAATATTGTTATAATTCATAAATATATCATGTAAGAGAAACTTTTCAATACCGGTTTGTCATGGATTCCCAACTGAGCCCAAGTGATGACCTCCAAGAGTTCCTCCAAGGTTCCATACCCACCTGTCAGAGAATTTTGAGTTAAATTTTCTATGATGTCTGATATCCAACATGTCTTCACAGCCCACAGTTATATCTTGGGAATTGTAAAATCTATGAGCTCAATGATTGGCTTTTATCATGTAATAAGAAGAACACGGAAACAAGAAATTGTGGTGCACGTGAATTAGTGCTAGATAATCTAACATCAACATTATTATAGCTTGAAATTAATGTTGATTAATGTCTTTTAGTATGTTTAAGTTACCTGGTAAGGCTATAAATGCATCTGCTTGACGAGCCATTTCAGCTTTGCGTTGGTGCATACCTGATACAGCTTTTACTTCTCCTACAGTCTCTCCTGTAATCTGAGATTATAACACCATTTAAGTAAGATTCTGTGCTTAAATGGTCTGAATACATAGACTTAGACTTAACCCTCCCTGTTCTTCAAGTGATTTCAAGCTGAATAATTTTAAAGCAATTACCTCTCTTGGCATCAGAGTCTTGGGAATAACTCTACAACGAAAAAAGGGAAAGTGAGAACTCAAAATGAAGAGGAATGAAAGAGGGAGAGGGAGACCAGATGCAAAAGAATTACCCCAAGACATGGCGGCCACCATCATAGACAGCTTGAGAGACCAAACCCATGAGACCGATGCTTCCTCCTCCATAAACCAAGTCAATTTTCCTTTCAACCTGAAAATGTTTATTATTATCATTTTTAATTGGTCTAAAATCTACCTGTCCATTATAAGACAATATAATTACAACCATACTCGATTATTATTTAGATAAAATTGTTAAGTTTCCTTCCACTCTAGCAAAGCAGAACAAGCAGAGGACTCCTCTTCCTCCTGAAAGGAGGAGCCCTGATCATCTTATTCTGCTTCACTGTGCTTCTCAGCTTCTTTTATCAAACTTCAAGCAGCTTGCTCAATAGGAAAACAACAAAATATCAAATTAATTTCAAGTTCTCGACACAGGACTAGGTTCTTGAGAAGGTCAGGCCCGGGTTGAAGCCCTGAGAGGAACATGAGCCGAGGCTTTATTTCTGCAGAGGGTAAGGACTGAGGTAGCAAGTACTAGGTAGTAGTATACTGTAGCATACCAGTAGTTTGCCAAGCTGAATAGCAGCATGCTGGTAATTAGGATTCTTGCCAGGGCTGCTGCCACAGAAGACACAGACACGTCTGAATCTTGATTTCATCGAAGGCTGACGTTGTTGTTGATTTTCCATAGGGGAAAAACACTAATCAGCGATAATCTGTGTTGTTGGGACAAAGAGACTGAAAGAAAGACGACGGACTCAAGTGAACGCGTTTTGTAGTGCTGGACAAAAGGGTAGTCTGCCGCTATGTGTTGAAAACAAGGGCCAAAAGCAAGGGAAAGGAAAACGGTGCCATTGCTCTTTTTATATCAAAAAATCGATGGCGCCACACTCACACGCTTCAAACGTCACTCGCTCAATTTCTCATCATATCGTGATATATTTATATAGCAATCCATTTCATAACGAAATTCAATTTGAATTTTTAAGATGGAGGTTTCATAATAATAATAATAATGGTTTACCTTGATGTTATTATTTACATACACGTGAATCTCGAGTGAATATTAAGGGGAAAAAACACTAGGGCCTCGTGATCTCATGTGTCATAATTTGCCTACTAAGCCAAGTAGTGGTGATTAATTATAACATGTGGTTTTTATTACTAATTTAGAAGAATTCTTGGACTTAATTATTGAATTGTAAGACTTAAAAAACAATATTGAGGGAAATCAAAGGTATTACACTTGATTGATAAGATATATAACTTCAATTATTATTACATAATCATACAATTTCAAAAAATCCTTCCAAGAAAATAACCTCCCCATCATAAATCACTAAAGACCTATGGACTCAAAACCCTAGTTAATTACACTGATATTCCTGGTGAGAAAATATAAATAAAATCTCTCAATTTTCTCTCCACGAAAAAAAAACTCACAGCCACAAGCTTTTATCGTTCCTTCTGGTTGGCAAAACTAGCACTGCCATGTTCTTTATATAGTCGCTGCAAGACCTCACGTACTAGAAAAATAAATTGAGCCCGAAAAGGGACCAAAAAAATAAAGGAAAAGGCTGTGCTTCTTTGGGCAAACGGATGTCCACCAGGACATGGATAATGGTAGGCCAAGGTGTAGCCAGGAATATATATCTTAAAATCATGAAATCAACCCCTAATTAAAGCTATCTAACCTATAAATTATGGGTGTGATTTGGTGTGGAGGACATTGGAATCTGCCATAACTTCATACGTTCTTCCCATCAAGAGATGCCACTTGTATTCTAATTTATGCCATTTATTTCTGCTCCTTGGAACTTGAATCGTCACTAATCCATTAACAAATTAGTGGGCATAAACACATCAAAAAGACGATAATTTTTATGTCTCGTTTTTTTTTAAAAAAAAATATAAACATTTATATATACTTAAATCTATATTTAAGTAGTCATCATTAGTTTTATCACCAACCATATCGTTGTTGATAGAATTGTAAGTGAATTTTTTAACATAATAAAAAGAATGTGTTAATGTTATGGATATATTTTAAAATATTATTATTTTTTAAATTGAAAACACAAACATATTGTTTACGCCACGAGTAGGATTTCAAATCAGTTTCTAACATGAAGAAAAATGAGTACATTGTGAATATATTTTTATGTACCATATTTTTTTTTTAAAAAAAAAGATGTTGTTTATTCTTTATAAAATAAACTAAGAAATATATGAAGTGATAAATAAAAAATAGTTGTCAATAATAATTAAATATTAAAGCAAAACGTTAATCTTGGTAGTAGAAATAAAAGATAAATGCACCCACAAATATTAGTTCCTTTTATTTTAATCATTTTAATTCATTTTATCTTAGCATCTAAAATTTGTTGCTAATAAAAACTATTTTCTATTCTTTTAAAAATAAGAGGAAAAAATCAATATAAATAAAACTAATTTCTTTGAAATATCATGCAATTAAAAATATATAAAACAAATCAATCCCTATTTTTTAAAAAATAATTCAATTTATTTAAGAAATAAGAGAGAGGAAATAAATCAATATCTAAATGGAAATAATTAATGAGAATGGGTAAAAAAAATAAAAAAGTTAGGTGTTGATGTGCTAGGCTCACATGTGTGGCATTACTGGCCTGTGCACCTTTTTTCCCCTTCAAATACCCTCTCATATTTTTTTTCAAAAAAAAAGCTAGATATCATCTTAAATGATTGAAAAATCACTATTTATATTTTTAAACTCGGAAAACTCAATTCTATCTAATTTTTATTTGAAAACACTTCTAAAACACCATATAAACCTCTGAAAAACACTATAAAAAATAAAAATCAACTAAATTAGAATAAACAAGCACAACCTCATCTATATGAAATGAGAACTAGCTATAGCGCTGGTTAAAATTTTAAAGGTAAGACACCAACTCTAAATAGAAGAGTCTTGAAGGCTTTATCATGATGCTGTTTTGTGTGTGCTCACTCGAGCTCTTATGCTGACAAGGAAAAAAAAAAGGAAAATGGATGAAGAAAGACTTGGTGTATTTTTTTTTTGTCACACTTCTTGTTCCAAACGTGACCACACTATATATATTACATTGCATATGATATTCTATTGACTTCCATGGCTAGAGGATTTATCGTTTAATTAACTATCTATAGTTGCAGGATCCTTTATTTATGGAGGCTGATTTGTCTCTAATGTATCAATACTATAAGTAGACTTTATTCCTATATTCAAAGCTGCAGAGGTTGTAATCGTTGTGGTGTTGTTGTTGTCTGCTGAAGCTGTTCTTCATAGGCTTCTGGTGTTGTTGTTGTGTGGCTGCTAATATCAATTTGCTATGGGAAAAAAAAAAATCGGTTGCAAAATCTCTATATTTTCTTTATTATAGTCGTAGAAAACTGCCAAGCAGACAAGTCATCACCATTTCTGTGGGAAAGCTCATGGAGTGCACGTGAAAATGTGAAGCTGAGGCTGTCCCACTTCAAGTAACGACCAGCTATATGCAGATCACATGAACTCTTCTTGAACTCGAAGCTTAGCTAGCCAATAGCCATCTCAATTCTCAAGCTTGAAAGGAAGAGGTATCGGAATGTCATGTCCGTACGAGCTGGACCTACCGATTTAAACTCGTCACAGCTGTAACGGTGGTTGCATAGCTGCCATTGTCCAAGGGTTGAATAGACACAGAATGGGCCTTCCCTTCCCTTCATTTCATTTTCAACTGTTTTTGCCGGTTTGATTTTACATTTTAAAAGTATTTTTTTTTTAATTTAATTTTTTTATTTACTTCAAATTAATATTTTATTGGTATTTTCAGATCATTTTGATATACTAATATTAAAAATAATATTTAAAAAACAAAAAAATATATAATTTTAATATATTTTCATATAAAAATATTTTAAAAAATATATTTTCAAACATAAGCAGGTCTCTCACGTCATATCTCCTTGTTCTTTAATTTCACTCTCGGGATAAAAAAAAATCGGGGTTTTCTTTAAAATTTCTTGCCATATTAATGGATTAAAAAAAAAACGGTTCGGGAATTCTAAAAACCCGATGATTTTATTCTTAGAAATTATTGATTCTCCATTGAAAATTAAAATACATGGGTGTGAGCTGCAACCATGGCCAGGAATGTGGATGCGGTTTGAAGAGAAAAATAAATAGAGAAAAGCAAGTTGAGGCTATAGAATAATAGTAAATCCCACCATTATAGCTCAAATGCACTGAAGTTTGACGCTTCCATCCAATCACTGGCCATGCCTGGAGATTCCTGACGAAGATGCTTGTGGATGGATTAATACGATCACAGTGGATTGTTTGCTACTATTTCTGCCCGTTTGAAGGGAATCACAAAAAAGGATATGATTGGGTCAATCTTGACATTCATTTTCGTCGGTCCATGAGTAGGGGCCCCAAATCAGGCAATTCCGAATCCTACCACACCACCAAGGCTTTAAGCCTTTTGTTTGCAATAAAGTTGAAACTCTGTTTTTTTTTTTTTCAAAAAAACAATTATTTTACATAATAACATCAAAACCATGGAATCACTCAAACAAAATAATCTAATGTTTTTTTTAAAAAAAATTATGACAAAGATGACATGTCTCGATGTTGATGCTGTTGGAGACTGCTCCTTAAGGTGTCAGCAGCGCTCTCTTCCTTTGATAACTTGGTTTATTTGATTAATTTTTTCTCTCTACTCGTGTAAAATTTCTCTTAACTAGTTTGAGACGGGTCTAGTAATTAAATCAAAATAGTTGAAGTCAAAGTCGGTTGGAACAACATGAAAACGATCAAGAGAAGAAAAGCCGACAATCTAACCTCAGCCCTTGTTGGGTAAAAGTTCAAGCCAGATGTAGCTTGAATCATGGAATATGTCTTGTGCATGGTTGCGGGCCAATAGAGATTACTTCCAGAAAACATTGTCAAAGGCAATTCCTAGGGTTAAAGATTACACTTTTACTACGTAGCCATTAGTTTTATTCTGAATGCGGCACTATAACCCAACTAGCAAGAAACAGGTGGTGGAAATGTATTTTTGGACAAAAAACCTTACGGACCATTTGACCGGAGAAATGAGAAAGGGATGGACAGAAAGCAAAATGAGATCTGTTTCTGATCACGAGTTGCCCTAGAGTTGTGTCCGTGTTTTGAAAGAGATTGTTTTTTGTCTTTTTGTCTAATCACGGCCAAAAAAAATAAATAAAATTGTTCGGTTAAATAGTTTTTGCTTTTGCATTGATCTAGTGTATTTTTAATATTAATTTTGCAAAAGCTGGAATAATATATTTTTTATTCACAGGATGTGTTTTTTATTTATTTCACATGCCTGAACACATATTTTTTAAAATCCATATTTCAAAATTATAATTAAAAATATTTTTCTCAAACCTTTCAACAATAATAATAGCTAATGCAAGGATAAATACACACCTTAAAACATTAAAACTATCTAAACATATAAATAAAATGTAATTTTAAACAAAAATAATTAAATTTTTATGAAACCTTGCGCTCCCAAACAGCTTGTAAAAATCATACCTGTATATATTATAACCGAGCAGAGCAAAAGGTTGGTTGGTATGGAGAGGCAAATCAGATTTTTAATTAAATAACTTGATTAATTCAAAGTTTGGAGCATTTAATCAGTCAATTTGCGCTCGCTCACATGATGTGCCTTTATGGCCATTCTATATATAGATTTGAACCGAATCCTTGTCATGTAACCATCCAGAAATGAGATAAACAATGCATGATAAAGTAAAGTATGAATAGAAAATGTAGTCTTTTCAAGAACATGATATTGCTATGTGATGATAAAAAAAATTAAAGAAAGATAGCATAAAGCTATGTGTCCCATGCATGATTAGTGGAGTTAATATCTAATTTAATCCAAATTGATAGGAAAGAGTGGCATCGTGGTGCTTGATTATCGGGTACGTAGTTTCCTCTCCACCACCCATGTACAAAATTTACAGAAACCACGATCCTTTTAATTTTCCTGCTCTCTATTTTTCACTTTCTAGAAGTTTTGACAGACTATTATAATTAATTCACCTACAATAAAATACCATTAGACAAAAAAGAAAAAGAAATAGTATGCATGCATCACACTAAATAGCGATTGAATAAATAATATATAAATCTTCCTCCTCCTCCTCCTCCGTCTCCAGCTCTTCAATTCCACTCTTCTTATCCAATCAAGAGCTTTCCCCACAAAATTTATCGAGGATGGTTGGTTGTTGCCTCGTGTTTCGCAGCATGTTTGCTAGCTAGTAGCAGTATATTCTATATTCCAGGAGGAGGAGATGGTTTTTTTTTTTTTTGGGTGGTTTGCTGGGATAATGTTTTTAATTAAAAATATATTAAAAATATATTTTTATATATTTTAAATTTAACTTTAAATTTTTTACATCCCCATATCAAAACTATAAAAAAAAACAATTTAAAAAAACATTGATATAATGTCTTTGAAGAAAATCAATTTAAAAAATACTTAAAACCTACTACAACAGCAAACAGATGCGAAGTGTTGAATAGATTGTTTTCTTTTTTCTTGATACAATCACTCCCTTTTAATTTTAAATATTTCTTTCCTCCCATCTGTTTCTGGAGCCGACCTGCCTTCCGTGGCCTAAAGTCGTGCACACAACCTCGATAAAATTGATATGATCACTCTTTTCTTTTCTTTTCCTTTTTTGGATATGATCTCTCTTGCTTGGCTGTGTGTACACAGTACAGATCACTCCATCATATTTTAAGCCTATTTCCCTTTAAACAAGAGAGAGAGAGAGAGAGAGAGAGCAAGTGACAAAAAGAATCCCAGTACTTAAAGAGGCTTTTGATGAGTTTTTTTTACCAACCATATTGTAACCTTGACCTTGCTGTGGCTTGGAAATCAGTATATATCCTCCAAAGGGGCTTGATCCTGTGGAAGGTAGATGAAGAAGAAGAAAAAACCTAACACCTCCGTAAAGAAGGTATTATTATCCATTGAAATGGATGAAAGGCTTTGCTGTTAAGATTAAGGGATATCGGTGACAGAGCTTTTTTGGACTTTGGATGACCTTTTGAGCCTAAATGTTATGTCTCACACATGGATTTAGTGGTTGGCAAGTCCGATTCCCCAAAATAATATAAATACAAATGCTGACGATGAATTATTATATGACTGAAAAATTAGGTTATTAAACCTGTTTTGATATAGGACTCGATTCAAGTCTAAGTTGAATAGCGTAATTAGGTTAATTTAAAATAATATTATTTTAATTTTTTTAAAAAAATATACGTTTTTTTTAAATATACGTATAAAGTTGAACCAATTTGTGATGGGTGACACCCAAGTTGCAAGCTGACATGCGAAGGCTAACAGCTTTTAATACCATCGCTGAAAAATTAATACGGGTGACCACGTGGCAATGCAGTCACGGTTTCTGGAAGATGAAATGTAAAATGGGATTTTTATACATGTGGTGTTTTACAGGAGGATTGGAGTTTGATTGGTTTGGAATATTTTTCGTTACAAGAAGATGACAAGAGAATATTCCTCTTCGGCCACCTAATTAAGTTGATTTTATTTTAACTACGTGGAATCTCTACCTCCGTAATTTAATTAATTTTTCGTAGTGATTGTTTTTTTTTTCAAAAAAATTAATCTATAGAAATAATATATATATTTTAAATTTTGATCTTTACTTGTTCAAATAATTTAAAAATAAAAATTAATACTACAATATAAATAAATTTAATTCACTATGTACTAGTTTTTCAAGAAAAAAAATATTGTTCACGTTACAGTATAAATGAATATAATTCACTCTACACTAGTTTTTCTAAAAAAAATATTGTTCATATTACAATGTGAGTGAATTTAATATGCGAATGAATTTAATTTACTCTAAATTAATTTTTTTAAAAATATTAATAAAATTAACACACTAAACAAATTTTCACGTAAATAATGCAAATGAATTGCACTGTTAATTGTTTTTTAATGAACAATGTACTTTTCTTGTATTATTTTCATGAACAGTATATCAATATATAGTGTTCATGCTAATTATACTATTCAACAAAGAATGTAATTATCATGTAAAGTGCATAGAAAGCAAGAATTCCTTTCTTTTAATTACCTGCTTTTCAGATGCAAAATTATGTGGGATCCATAAATAATAAATTATTTTTTTATTATCAAATAACTATAAATTATATTTTAATTAAAATATAGTTGTGTAAACAAATACCTAAACTGATATTTTTTTTAAAAAAAAATAAATGCTACAGATAAAAATGTAACAAACCGTAGATTTCAATCCTACAAAATAATAAATTGAGCATACAAATGTACTCTTAACCCCTCGCCAGCAAGGGCTCATACAAATGAAAGGCTAGCCCACGGAACATGAATCTTAGAGAATATCTTCATGGGTTTACAAGAATTGAATAATTATATTTTTCATAATTAAATTAAATTATTTTATTATAATTTTATATGGTTATGTTATTTTGTTAAATTTTAAAAATTTACGTGATGATATTCAAAAATAGCCATTATAGCATGTATAATCATGCATATGCAGAAAACATCATCCTGACTGCTATTTACATGCTTGGATGTATTTAGATGTGTTTTGGTGTTTGGAATGATGTTCATAAAAATTTAATGTTTTTTGTCTTGTGGTTGTTTTAATACGCTAGTATTAAAAGTTTTTTTTTTAAATATAAAAAATTAGTTTAAAATATAAAAACTTATTTTAATATATTTTAAAAAAATAATAAAAAAATAATTTATATTATACTAATCAAACATCCCATCAATGTCTTCATGTCACACATGAAAGGTAAGAGATGACGGTGGTTGGCTCTAAAATGGTCATAATTACGGGGGCTGAAACAAGAAGACACATCCAAAAATATAAATCTTCAAACACAGATGTGGTGGGTGCAACTTTTGTCCCACTATGTCCATCACATTCACCATACTTTCTCACCAGGAAAAGAAGAACTTCTAATTACAGACAGACAAACAATCACTGTCTCGATACAGCATGGTGTTGTTATAGGCATTTTCTAAGTGAAATTTACACTAACCACTTCCCATTAACTAAAATTTATGCATGGTGTCATTGATTACTTCACATAACGCATCGATTTCTAAATTTGCCTCTCAAGTTATTGCGTTCATTATTTAGTTGAAGACTCCCGGCTGTACGTGAAAATATAATAAAGATTGAGGTTCATGCATGGAGGACATAAAATAAATAAATATATATATATATATAAACAAACTAGCTTTTATGAATAAAGTTTGGGTATGATGAGTAGTTATACTCAATATTAATCTCAACTTCTATCGTAATTTTAAATAGGTTCTATGCTTAACTATTCAAATTAAAATTATAAAAATTTATTTTAAAATTATTTTGAAAATAAATTTGTTTTATATTTATATTTTTATCCTTACGTTCTGTCCCTTGGAACTAGATTCAAGGTGGCTGGCACTCCATTATGAATTACATCCGAGCTCAAGTAATAGACCCTCAATAGTTTTTGCTGTCAAATCTCGATTGACATACACTCCCATTTACGCAAATACTAATTGTAAACTCTAGCCATCACTCTCTATATGCAGTAACCATGTTTCTGTTTATTCCAGGTTAATTTGTTTATCTCTTCTATTTACTTTGTAGCAGGGATGCGCTCCAGCATATGCCTGTTGATTTACAAGATTGATATATAAATCTATATAAAAGATCAGGAGACAGCATGAGTATTAATTAGATTAATAATTTGAGAATATTAATACAAAAATATTAGTAAAGTTTTGAGGGGAAGTTGCAGTCCTCTTGTCAACGACATCTGTAAAGTTCCCTCAGCAACCGGCATGACATGCGTGCGAGCTTGTTCGTGCGCTGTGTTCCTTGAAACCCAGAAGAGAAAAAGGCAAACAAATTCAGGATACTGTAGCAGTGGAGGCGTGCCACTACTCCCCCTTGCTGGTACACGTTATGTCGTTATCTGGGCATCGGCTAGTAGGATTTTGCTAAATAAACAACTCTTGTAAGTTAAATGCTGTTTTTTAAATATTTTTTTTGTTTAAAAATATATTAAAATTTTATTTTTAATAACACATAAAAAAATATAAAAATATTGAAAAAATAATTTAAAATTAAAAAATTACAAATAACAGTACCACCACAAAAATCAACGTTGACATTGGACTAGCTACCTAATCTGCCATACGTGTAACTCGCAAAAATCAGGCTCCTGGCTGCAGACCGTGTGAAGAGAAACCAAATTGAATCTCAACATTCCAAAAACTGAGGCACCTCAAGCCAGCGATCTGCCAATCTGTCCCTTCATTATTCAGTATCATCCCTTAATAAAATATTAAGATGACGTTTCACTGGTAAATCAAAATAAATAAACATATTTCATATCCTTATTATTTTACTGTTTTAAAATAACATAAATTCATTTTAAAATTATAAAAATATTTTATATCTCTGCATAAGTTATTTTAATCAAACACATTTTTATTATTTTTATATATATCCGAAACAATCATCAAACAGAACGCAAGGACATATAAAGCAATTTCAAAAAATTGTACTAAGTATTAGACAGATTAATAAATGTCAAACAGCCCCGCCAAGCAAGCTGTTACTGTGCTGCACACGTGCGGTTGATAAAAGCCCGAATACAAGCATGCCCTATTGCTATCTTGCTTTTAGCCCCTCGGCAACCATATTTTCTCTGTAAATTTATTTTGCAGACTCCCGCATTATTCATCTATTAAAAAAGGGTGAAAAGTATAGTTATTAAATTAGGATAAGTGTGAATTTATTAAAAAACTAGCGTGTATAATTATCTAACTAAACTCGATTAATTTGACAAGGCGACTCATGATTTGGGTGTCCCAGGCAAACGTGGGCGAGACTCAGTATTTTTTTTCGTTTCAAATGTGGTTTTTCTATATTTTTTTCATATATTTTTAATTGATTAGTAAAATTTTTTAAAACCTACTATATAAATATTATAAAATTATTTTAATTTTTTAATATGAGATTTGAAACATTTCAGTATATATAATCTATTTTGCTAAGAAAAAATTTATATTTTTTTAATATAAAATTTAAAATCCTTTACTATATATACATTACGCTTTAAGTTTTCAAGAAAAAATTATTTTTTTCAAAGTAAAAAATTATTTTGTCAATTTAAAATCCTTTTATATGTATATTTTATGTTCATAAGAAAAAAATTATATTTTATTGATATGAAATAAAAAAAAATAATTTTAATACTTCAACTTGAAAAGATAACATAATATTTTTTTAATATAAAATTTAAAGTCTTTTAGTATATATACTCTATGTTCATAAGAAAAAAGTTGTATTTTTTTAATATAGTATTTAAAACTCATTAGTATATATATTCCTATATTCCCAAGAAAAAGTTTTTTCGATGTAGGATTTGAAGTCATTTCATATATATATTATTCTATGTTCACAAGAAAAAAATTAAGTTTTTTCAATGTGGTATAAATTTTTTTAATTTAAATACTTCAACTTAAAAGAATAATATAATATTTTTTTATGTGAGATTTGAAATTTTTTAGTATATATACTCTATATTTACAAGAAAAAGTTATATTTTTTTAATATAGAATAAAAAAAATTTTGTTTAAATTTTCAACTTAAAAGTATAATATAATATCTTTTTAACATGGAATAAAAAAAATTAAAATATTTTTTAAAATTTCATTATTTACAATATATATATATAAACTATATTTATATAGTTTTTTTTATATGAAATATTAAAATATTAATTTTTTTTTAAAATTTTCCAAGTTAGTACATAAAATCCGGGATTTAACCCCTAAGCCCTACCAACTGACAGACGAGGTTTTGTAACTATAATGAAAAGAATAAGCACCAAATGACATGAATCATCGAGCCCTTTTTTTCAAATCACTTATCTACCATATACAGTAAGTTGTTGATCTATTGATTGGAGGAGCTTGGATATATCAAGCCCTGAGTAATTAAAACCTTAGTCATGAAGCATACCATAACATCGTACTGTAATTAATTTCATCTTATGCTGACGTTGCTACTTGCATTGATCAAGAATATTCTGTTAGCAGATCCCCAGTTGATCAAAACCCCTGCCACCAATTTCAAAGGCAGGGAAGAGGGAGAGGGAAAGAATGAGAACCTCATGAACATTTTGTTCAAATCAAATGGCTCCTTGTGTAATAACGTGCGGTGTTGAGGATGTGATGTACACTCTTCACTGATTATTAATACAATTTTACGCGGCCATCCAAAATAAAATACAATACAACAATCTAGAAATGGTAAAGCCTAAAAAATTGACTGATTGTGTAATAGAATGGGAAAACTGTGAAAAGCACTGGGGTAAAACAACTATTGTACAGCAATCAAAGGACCTTTCGGTTATAAGATACACAGCTTTATTGGTGACCATATCCAGCTGGTGGATGGGGCCTCCGACTGGCTCCGCCAGGAGGTGATTGATGTGCCCCCCTGTATGTTCCACTAGGTGGTGGTTGTCTCCTATTTGCTCCGCCATGTTCTGGTGGCATTTTATTTCCTCTAGAATCCAACGATGAAAATCGGTTGCCACTTTGTTGATGGTGACCAAAACTTCTGGTATTGTTATGGTTGGCTGGTGGGGGAAACCTACCACCCCATCGCTGGTGACTACCAGCTCCAGGTGGCTGGGGAACGGCATCATAACCACCTTGATAAGCATATGTAGTGGGCCCGGTTGATATGTGTGCCCCAGGCCCATTCGGGTACCTTGGTCCACCATTATGATGAAATTCATGCCTTGAGTGTTGCCCACCTGATCGGTTCTCACTTCCATACTGAGGAAGCCTACCACTATACGAGGGGTTGGGTCCTGCCGAAGCATAGGGTTCAACGTATCCACGGTCATGGTGAGGTGGTATACAAGGACTTGTAGATCGGGGATAACCTGCATGAGAATAATCCACTCTAGGACGCAAAGTTCCATGGGGTCCCTGATTGCGCAACCCATTTGAATAGGAAGAGAGTGGTGGGCCACGGGGAGCTGCAATGTAAGGTTGTGGTGGACCATGCATATGATTGCCATACCCATTGCGATCCACTTTCAGGTGTAGACTGTTGGCAACAAGTCGATGCGATGCCTCCCCAAGATGACGGCCAGCGATGGCATGGGGATTTCGTCTGAAAGGGAGGAGCCAAACAAACAATTACAGTTGAAAAAGGTGGTATACGGTGAATGAAGCACAAATGCACATGCAATCAGCTAAGGAAGGAGTGGAACATCTTATCATGCAATCAGCTAAACAAATAATTATTTCACTCGCTGTGGAGATCAAGTGAAGCACGCACTATTCATAGAAAAAAAGAAGGGTAAAGCACACCTGTCATTTTCCCAAGGCCTCCTCCCAGATTCCTCGTGCCATAAAACTGGGTCAGGTTTCAGATCGCCCTGATCCACAATCTACAAAAACATGCTCCATGTTAAATGTGTTCGTAGTAAACAATAGAAATGCAAGTCTAAAAGCATTGATCTACATGATGTTATATGACTAAATGCAAGTACACCAAAAAGAAAAGATATTCTTAGCAGAGTCTCCAAAAACTGTGCATATGAGATACCAGTACATAGAAATGAACAGGTAAAAAATATATCATGCTAGCAGAGATTTCAAGTACTCAAGTAACAACTTCGGTTGCGAGTCATTTCCTCCGGGATAAGGAAACAAATATATAACTAGATCATGAAAAGCAGACTCTGACAAGGAAGAATAGGCCTCAAAACCATATAAGTACCTTTTTGGGGAATATAACACCAACAGGTGGATAAGTGATGTGTTTGTGTGGATCAGGAAGTCTGTATATAACGCATCTGAACAGAAAAGAATAAACAATAAAGAAGCAGGGAAAAACCTTAGACAACAGATGACTTGAAGTATCTAATAGTCAAAATGGCACTCAACATTTAGAAGCTTACATGACTTCATTGGCCAAAATGTCTTCCATGCCTCTAACTGGAGACCTGAATATAGGAGGATGAGTATCTCCAGCACAGGGAGATAAATAGCCATTCATCCCATCACTGCATGTAGGCCTAAATAAAATTAGAGAATAGTCCAAACAGAATTTCAATTTGTGATTACTGGGGGGAATACAATTCATTCAAGACCAAAATCTGAGAACATAAGAAAAAGGAGAGCATGTAGTGAGCAAAAGTCAATGTGGCAGAGATGAGATCTGAGGCTTCAAAAGTGCCACATCCACATCCAATATTCTGGCATGCCAAATCCACAAAAATCATACTACATGTTGGCAAAACAACTCCCGCCTATGAATGCTAGAGAAGCAAGCACAATCATAACGTGATTTTGGTACATAAAATAGATTTCAGTGTCAGGGAAAACTAGTGTTAACAGTTATAGCCTAGAGATTATAAGATAGCTTAACACTTCAAAAGCTAGAACATTTCAACTGAGTTCAACCTACATTCAACTCTGAACTACAAAATTAAATTCAATATCTAGGATGGCAGGAAATTGGTTGAACATTAGAAGAATCCAACTTCAGATAACAATACTAGGGATAATGACTTGATTGAGATAAAGAACAATTCACAAGGAAAATGGAAACCAGTCAAATTCAGAATCTCATAAAAGTAATCCACTTTCGAAGTTCAAAGTAAATACTTAATTCTTTATAAATAATTAATTACAGACCTCAACTCAGGATTGATACGCTCCTTGACTTCAACTCGTTCCTTGTCTGTTAATTGTTTGCAATGATTATCAAGCAAATAGATGCTCTCTGAGAGAGAATGAGATGATGACACAAAAAGCATGTCAAACATCATACTGTTTCTCCTTGCTTCCTCCTCCTACAGAACATTGCAACCTTCAGGTCAGATAATGTGAAACCATAGGATCTTCTTGTAAGAAAAATCAAGCAATGGAAGAAACAAATAGTGCAGTAAAGCAACTTGATTCAAGAAGCATACCGTTAATGTGTGCTCAATCTTTTGGACCTCCGCAAGAAGACGAGCTTCATCAATGAAGGGAAGCTTTGCAATACCCTAATGAGAAAACACAACAGAATCAATAAGATCCAGCTCGACAGAAAAACTACTTCCACCACATAATCATGTCTGAAAGGCCAGACAAATTAAGATCGCAAAGATAAACTAACCTGCCATGCAAATCGTTTCCCATTCATGTCCACTTCAAAATCTGATAGATGTAACAGAGGTTAGAAGACATCTTATCATCCATGTAAATAAATATAGTCACATGTCGAGCTTTCTTTTCTAGTAAACATGCATACCAGTAGGGTAAAAATCAAAAATAGGTGAATTTGGATCTGTCATCAAGTTCCTATAATGCACAGGGAGAGCATGGGAACTGAAAAAAAAATAATACCATTAGCTCTTTATCGAGCAGTTTTGCTTATAGAAATGGCTTCCTTGAGAGAATAAGTAAATAGATAGGATACCTTGCTGCAGGGAAAACTCCCAAAAGTTGGTTGAATGGTTTGAATGGAGAACCAAGTTCAAAACTGATGTTCAGTTCACCAAGATGTGTGAGATCTGAAGCAAAGGGTGCATAGTGATAGGGATAAAACCTGGAACAAAGGATTTATTCAGTTCAGAGTTGAAGATCTAAAGGCATTGACATATCAAGTACAAAGACAACATGTAAACTACAAGTTTATCCTTGATAAGACGCAATATGATTCATAAAGTCATCTTGCAAGACTGAGCTGAGTAAAAATATTTCCTAAAATTATAATGGTCACCTAAACTGCAGTGTCAAACTTTCCATTTACTTTGGTGGATCATGAAGTTTAAGGGAAAGGGAAGGGGTTACAGTAGAAACAAGAACTCTAAACTGCTAGGAAATGAAAATTCAAAAACTCACCACTGCCAAGAACAAACGCCTTCATAATAATAATGCATGACCCAACACAGCCCTTCCGTATATCTCAAAACCTGCCCAGTTGAATGTCAAATAGATAGATCAGCCTGCTTATCTCACAAAAGTATGAAAGAGTACATTCAAAATCAGTAGCTACAGTAGTACATGTACTCACAACATCTCTTCGTACAGCTTCCATTTCGTCAAGAGATTTTGCAGAAAACTTCTCTTCATAATATCTTTCTTTCCACCCTGGTTCTCCCAATTTGACCTGGTAAAAGAACATTGAAGATACAAACATCACTAAAAACTAATGGGGCAAAAAAGTAAGGATAATAACCAATATTTCTATAGGAGACTCAAACCTTGTCTTCTTCATGATTCTTTGAGTTAAAAACATCAGATTTCTCGCGAAGCAACTCCTTAAGCTTAGTTTTCAATTCTTCTTTGTTTTCATGTGCCTAAATAAATTAAGCGCTCCAGATAAAAATGTAACAAACCGTAGATTTCAATTCTACAAAATAATAAATTGAGTAAACAAGTGCACTCTTAACCCCTCGCCAGCAAGGGCTCATACCACATGAAAGGCTAGCCCATAGAATATGAGTCCTAAAGATTGGCTGAAGGAGTCAGAATTACATTAAAGTGCCTCTCCTGAAGCAGGAAAACATACTTCTATTTCCAGACAATTCTCTGCCTCAACAATGGCAGCACCAATATTGGCTGTTGAAGACAAACGTGCAACTTTACGGCTCCGAACAGAAGATCCTTTACCATCAGATGTCTGAGAAGGTGTCCCATCATCCTGATATGGCGAAGGTGTAGGAGCTGAAGCAAGTCGAGAACCACGAAATTGTGTGACTGCAACCAAAGATTCAGGTTGATGTTGAGGCTGCGCATCATCACCTCTTCTTGCCTGTGTCTTTTCACGCCTAATTCTTTCTGCCTGGCGCTGCAAGGTATAGACAGAATAAATTAATTAGCGAAGTTGAAAAGAGGTGCTTCTTTCTGTCAGTGCCTCTTCTTGTCTATCCAGAACTTTATTGTTCAAGGTTTCACATACTGTTGCTTATAAAATGAAAATACTTTTGCTTCTATATCTAATAGATATCTTTTGGTTCCATATATAGTCTTTTTCAATACCCTGCTGGAGATAATAATAATCACATTACCATTCTCGTTTACGAGCATTACACAGCAAAAATACACATACACGCCCAAAAACACACACAATTAGGAACCCAGAAAAAAACCATAAAATTCAGAATTTCTTGCAAAGGTGCATCATAAGATTACGACTGTCATTCACACCATTCCAGTAAAAAAGATGCACACATCCAAAAATTTTGGAGAATAAATTTAACCTGGTGCAATCGTGCTCTTTTCTGGAATATTTTATCTTCATATGCACCCACAGCTTGAATAAAATGCTCCACTCTACTTAAATTTGGCTGAGAAAACAGAAAGTTATAAAGAAAAATTTCTGAGCAATCTTACTAGAAGTCGATAAATGTGGTGATAGAACCCACTGGGAAGCAGCCAAAAATTTAAGTTGAACATTTAGCTCAAAAGTTTGAGTACCTTGCTGCCATCAGTCAAATACCCACCAAGCACCCTAAATTCCTTCTTATAAACAGCCATCAGCAAGTTGATTGCACCCTGAAAAAAGGAACAAAAATCAAAAACAAATGTTAGTCTTTTTGCGTCGTTATGATGTAGTTAATTTATTTCAGTGTAGGGAAAAATCCTAAGCAGCAATTCGAGGAAAACACAAGCTGTACTTTAGACAACTATTTACAAACCTCGCGGATCTCCAATGTGGGCATGTGTGGCAGGAAATCATTGCCAACAAAGAAACATATGAATATAAAATCATCCACAGTACGTTCCAAATCAATCTCAAACGGAGGATTGGGAATTCTGAATTCATACTCCAAATACTCTCTAAGAGTCCAAATGTTGAGAAACTGCATCAAGAAAAGAGTCATGAAGCAAAAAGGGCTAGATAATGCATCATCATGGAAGATGTTTACAACCAAAACTTTCAAATATCTTTATAATAACCTACCTGGTATGGTTTTTTGGGCACAGCAACATCATTGCCTTTCTCATCAAATTCCCCTGCCTTCCTCTTCGCTTTTCCTTCACAAGCAGCTGCTAAATGACCTGTCTGACCACATATGAAGCATTTGTCTTGTTGTCCAGGAGTGAAAACAATCTGAGACATACAATTAAGAAGGGATGTTAAAGAAAAACACATTCAACATTTAACATATGGGTCACAGGCAATTAAAAAGAGAGAGTGATACATTCACTTATTATGATGATTCATCAACCTTCATCGTAATAAGTGAAGGTTTAGCAGATGAGTTACAGATATTTGAAAAAGACTCATTATCCAATTATTCTCAGATTGATGACGAAGCCTTTCATCAAAATTGACATTCCTTTACCTCGCTCTGCTAATTAACTAGAACTAATAACTAAAAAACAGCATGAAGAGTTCAAAATTGTATTTTTTTTAGAAGGCAAATATGTCTAAACAACAAGACACAAACCTCTCGAAGAATTGAAAAATGAACCTCATGAGTAGCCAAAGCCAACATAATTAAATCAGCATCCTATCAGAAGCACCAATGAATAGAGAAAGAATGTTAGTCTGGAAGGAAAAATAACAGTTACTTTAAAAAAGATCATGGGTCAGTTATGGAAGAAATATACCAAACCATACAGACAATGGCGTGTATTTGGATCATAACCAGGAAGGTTTCTTTGAAGACGGATATAGGACATGACTTTGTGTTCCCCTTCACCAGGAACATTTGCATCAGAAAGAACAACCTTCACAAAATAGAAATGTAAACTGAAATTCAAATATTATGCATTTGCTCTGGTTACACACACCAGAAGGTAGGGATAGCATTATCTCTGTTGAAGATCACAAAACATTGCATGAGGAAAAATAAACAAGGGACCACAGCAAAGGCTATACCTTGATTTTCTTCCATCCAGGATCATAGTTTAGTCTAAGATGAATATAGTACTGCAATGCAATTGACAAAACAGCCATGAATTCAGTTCCAGGAGTGATAACATTGGAATCAAAAGTTTGAGATGTCTCCTTAGGGGGAAGCTTCCTGCCCTCCCTCTCAAACTCCTCTCTTAGCCTTTCTTCTTCAGCAGCCTACAATAAAAATGTTGAATGACTGATAATATTAAAATGGTGTATTTCCTGCCATGTTCGGTTTTCTTCCCTTAGAAGAATTGAGGAAAAATAATAACAAAGTGATATAAAAACAAAACCATGATGAATACTGAAAATCCAGAAAATCCCAAAAGGCATTAAGAAATCTAAGAAAAATACAGCCTCGGATATCCCTAGTGGTTAAATATATGTTCATTAACAGAATCTTTAAGGTTTCAAAACCAGTGAACTTCCGCATATTCCATATATGGTTAAAGCATGATGTTTCCATAACCAGGAATTTATCTATTGAGCAATCAAAAAGTTGACCAAGGATAAATGCAGTTTACAAAATGCAATTATAAAGCAGGTATCAGAATAATAGGCTCTAGTACTCTCATTTCAAACAAACAAATTGATAAATTTGAAAACCATCAACTTTCCAAAGGAAGAAGAAAAGTGATTTTCATTCAATGAACTGTAAATATTCCTTAAGAATTCTTTAGTTCTTTATCAATGAGCGTCCCTTCAAGAGTTGTTTCTATATCTCTATGAATATTTTTCCTCCTTCTATAAATAGTTGGTTAAGCTAGCCTATGTGTTTTATCCACAAAACTCGTGTTACTTCAACTCGTGTTACTTCAATTAGCTTTCAGATTTCTAAGCACCCACTGTCAGCCATTGCATCCATATATAAACTCTACCAAATAATTTCACCTAATATAAAACATAACTAACACAGCAATTTTAACAGAAAAACTAAAGTAGGTTTTGCTGATCAAGAACCAATAATCAGTATCACTCTCCAGCTGCATACAAATGGAGGAGCAGCCCATTTTTAAGGTAAGCACATACCGCATCAGATGCATCTTTAGCTGCTCTAAATCGCCTAGACCGTTGCTGATTCATTTTTGCCCGTGGTGCAACTCCATCTATAAGTTGTTCCCACACAATCAGTATCACACACAAATCAAATTTACAGTCAAAGAAAACCACTCGGTTTAAATTGCTTACCAATTGCCATGAATAGCAATTTTCGAGGCCTCACCATCACGAAAAGCCTGTCAATATAATCAAACATACACTGGAACACTTCACCAAAAGAAGTCGGTGAAGGCTGCAAGAGGAAAACAAAGTTAAAAAATAAATAAATCACATTGTTAAAAGAAAATCAAATCCAGTTCAATTCAATTTCATTAAAACCTCCCCTCTTTCATATATGAGTACTGGTCGAACCAAAACAAAAGACTTTTTCCCGGTAGGCGTGGTCCGTTGGACATAGATCCAATTTTTCACCTTTTTCGACTCCTTAGAATTTGTTTTTACTATTCCTGGAAGTATCAAGATACCACTGTATCGGGATATCTTATCTGTCGCCCTCGTAAAATGGATATCTCCAGAAAAGATTTTAAGTTCCATTTTTTTTCCTCTCTCAATTCGGATCAACCCCCTACTGGACTTTTTGTATTTAAAGTGATTTTTGTATCGACTGTAACATTCTACAACACAATTAAATTAAAAATACACAAATTAAATGCAAATAAGCAAAAAAGAGCGAAAAGAGCGCGAGCGAGAATCCAAATCGTACTCTGTCTTCGGGATGAAAGCAGGGGTGAATAATCCCGTTCATATCGAGATATAAATTATCATATTCGATGTTGTTAGGGTTAGGTTTACTCGTATCCACAGGAATTTTAACGCCTTCGATAACTACCGGTTCTTCTTCGATCACATCAGCCACCACTAGCGGATATTTCTCCGCTAACCACCGATAAAAAGCCGGCACTCCCATCGCAAATCACTCCGATCAGCAACTTACCGGTCTAACTCGCTTGAAAAGCCCTAACTGATTATAGCAGAAACAGCAAACAATGAAGTAAACCCTAGCACTAACTATCTAGAGAGAATATGAGAATGCACAATTTTTCCGTTGCGTGCTTGGTTAATGGTAACGTTTTAGGATTTGTTTCACGACAGCGAGTTAGGGTACGGGGATAAATTGTTGTGACGAGGAAACCCCAGAGGGGATGGGCACTATGTGAGAAATAGGAAAATAACTGCCATGAAGTGTAGGGGTGTTTGTGTCTTTTTACAAGGTGAGAGGGCCTGCAGGTCGGTCGGGTGCTGGGATTGGATTGTTCTCTCGTGCATTGAAGATTTTCGACGCGAGATATTTATTTTTGGAGCTTTATTTTTCATAGTTTTTCCAGATGCATTCTCCTGTTAATGAAACGAATATTAATTTCAATCCAAAAAAATACTCACAAAATATTCTAAATAAAATTTATATTTACAAGAACCATAAAAAAATATATATGTCAATGAAGTTCAAAAACAAATTATATAATGTGAATATACTTTAATAAAATAAATTAAATTTTTTTAGGATATGTACTTACAGATAAGATAATGTAATACAAAAGAAGCTATAGATGAAGAGCCAAGTAGTAGTTGTTCGTGACAAAAGAAAGGAAGAGGAAGCTAGAGTTAAAGAGCACCGGCGTGTAATAGAGAGATTATAAAAATGACATGTGATGATATTAGCCAGCAAACTAAGAGATAAATCAAGAAGTGGAGTGTTGAAGTATAAAATGTTTTAATAAAAAAATATAAAACATGATTTAGAAAGAATCCTAACATGGGAGTGGTAATTACATCGTATACATAAATAATGATATTAGTGATGATATCATTGCTGATGATCTCGTTGATAATTTAAAGATAATGTATAAAGAAAACATAAAAGGCATATAATAAAACAAAATTATTCATTTAAATTATAATAATTCTCTTGTTTACAAGTTTATTATGATCCTGCAGGTATATATTTTAAGGAGTTACATGGATATAAAACATACCAATGAAAAAAGTTCAAGGTTTGTAATTTATTACTCAATAAGTCAATTAAAACAAGATAATTTGTTAATTGTTGTTTGTTACATAAATTATAAAATGAAATGATTGAAGTTGATGTTTAAAATTATTATACACTCAAGGTGAAGTAAATAAGTTGGAGAGCCTTGATTAGACATCCACAAGATTTGAACAAGAGTAATTTAAATTCAAAAACAAGTTTTTTCAACACGGAAAGACTTATAACCCAATTTTGGCTTAATAGTTTTTAATTTAATTTTACAGAGATTAAAATATAAAAATAAAATATCAGAGATTTATTTTAATAAAAAGTGTGGTTTGTCAACTTGTATAAAAACTAGGGACTACAATGTATTTTTACCATTTCATCTTAATCATCAAGAGAAGGATAGTTATCTATTTTCAAGTTTGATTCTTAATCAAATTTTAATTTTAATTTCAAAGAAAAGAATGAGTTTGTTTGAGACTTTGTTTTTCACACATGATGAGATTCTTGTACTGTAAATATAGATCTTGGTGCATGCACAAGAAGCAAGGCCATTACAAGAAACCCTAAAGAAGACATTCTAAAAAAAAGGCATTAAAAAAACACATAAAAAAAAGGACGGTGAATCTTATACTAGCCCCCGACCCTCTCAGTCTTTTTTTCCCTAGCCTCTAGGAACCTAAATAAAAGAAGAAACTTCATCTCCACATACTACCCCCTTTATCTTTTAGCCATTACCTCTCTTTCTACCTCCTAAAATCAACTTGTTTCCTCATGCCTCCTTTAAAAAAACCATCGTTAATAACAACAACATCTTTATAAGTTGTCGCCTTTTACCGTGACAGCCCTACACCTTGCCAATTTTGTTTTCACTAGTATCGTGCCTTTGACAAGTCCAACACCATAAGTGTAAGCAGCTTTAACCCCTGCATCGTAACCTCTGATAACAATGTTGTGACCAACTTAATGACATCCTCTCCCCATCGTGATCTCTTGTTGAAGCCGTGAATGAGACAATATCATTGTAAGCAGCAATAAGTAAGAACAACACAGTGGTTGGATCTCTCCTCCTATTGTAGCAACACGACAATAAGATGTTTTTCCAATCTGTATTAAAGCAACATTGGAAACTCTCATTCATAACCGTAATCCCATCTCTATTGTGAATAATAAGCTAGATCATCTCCCTTAGTTTCGCCTTTAGCCATAACCTGCATTCCAGGTGAGTTCCTTTTCTTTCCCTATTTGGATAAATTAATTAGCATGATATTATGGCATTTATACTTGAATTATTCACTAAGGGTGATCATTTTTAGTTTAATTTGATTTTAACCTATATAGACAACCAAATTAAAATTTTGAAAAAAAAAACAAATCCGGTTCTAACCTACCGGTTTCAATTTGATTTGGTTTTTTATGTTAAAAGCCGAAGAAACCTATATTGTTTTTTAACATCCAAAAGCCATAAAATTAAACTCATCTTCATCACTAGTAGCCCCCACAACAGTGTTGAATCCATACTAGCCTTTTTCTCAAGCAAATAACCTTCTACGTAACCATAATCGTGCTTTTTCATAGTAATCAATCACTCCTCACTGTCACAAACCTAAAAACCTACACCACCAAAAACATACTCTCAAACATAAATCACCACTACCACAATAAACACTGCCCAATACCTAATGCCTATTGCCACTTTTTTTTATTCATTTTCCTTTTATAGGAAAAAAAAAAAACTAAGCAATTGTCAACAACACAAACTATAAAATTAAACCTAGCTCCTACCCTTACTGCCTTTATTAGTGACCTGTAAATTGAAGAAATCTTACTGCTATTAAGGCTTAGGGTAGTTGTTGGGATGATAGATCTGGAGATGATAGAAGAACAAAGATTGAAAAGTTAGGTGTGACGTGTGAGAGCTTGGGTGGGGGTGGTTGAAGAATAAAGAATTAATTGTGAGTATTATATGCTATGAAGAATTAATTACGAGTGAACTTATGAGAGCTTGGAGGGGTAGTTGAAGAACAAAGAATTAATTGGGTGTGGACTTTTGAGTGTTGTAAGGGGCTGTGAGAATTGAGGAGGCATGGTGTGGCCTATGTGGGTTATATGGTGTGTCTATGAAGGGTATTTATACAACCTTTTTTTTTTAATTTAAACCAATTTGGTTTGGGTCGAAGTGTTCAGTTTAAGCTGGTTCGATTTTTTTGATTAATTTTCTTGTTTTCTTGGTTAAATCATTTTTTTGTTTTTTTCTTCGCTTCTATTATTCCCATATACATATAAAAGAGACCAACCGGATCACTTACTTGGGACAGTGACCAAGTCGAGCTGCTAGGTCTAGCTCACCCCGTATAGCTAGGCTAGATCCAGCCCTAAAAGAATTAAAAAATAGTTTTATTTTTATTTAATCTAAATTTTTACGAATTTGTTCACTAGCGTTAGAATTAGAAATACTATGCTATTTGGGTTGCACAATATTTACTAACACCAAACTCATAAATATTGTAAAGGGACAACAAAAAAAAATGATACAAAGACAAACTCATAGCAACTTAAAACAAAACCAATAATGCAGTCTATATTAACTAGTATGCTTAATGAGTGATAATATCTTCCCTTTCGTATAATTAGTCTCGTAACATAAAATCTTTGATGAACAATTAGGATTTTCAATAACCATAATACTAGGTGACGACTTCTTAAATTAGACATTTCTCTCCAAAGAGTAAGATGCCATATATTTATTCTTTTCACCCAGATTAATTTTTAATTGGTAGTCATGATATCCAAATGTGATAGAATAATGACTTTGCTGAGAACTTTTAAGACTGAGTTTTGTTATTTATTTATTTATTACTATCTCATTTGTTGTGCTTGTTTGATTTATTTAATTGTCTTTACTACTTTAACACGTATTTCAAGAGCACACAACTTAAAATTTATGATGGGTGAAGAGGCAATGATACCCTCAATGGTTTTAGTTTGGATAAGACTTGTGAAAAAATCCAACTCTTGTTTGATTGTTTACCCAATAGTGGTTGGTATGTCAATCTTGTATTACTTAGGATCTCTATCTTCACATTACTTATAAGCCTCATTTCAACCTTTTAAGGATGATCACTAAACATATAATGGACCCTTTGAGACTGGATAATAATTTACCCTCATGATACATTTAACCACTAGAACCAACCTACTAGTTTATATCTTATGTAATTTCACTGACCATATAAAAATTGTTAAGGTGTGTTTGGTGCCCAATATGATCATCCCTAAAATTTTAGAGTATCTATATACAAGAACTTAATGTCCTATAACTCATTTCAATGTATTTTGTAATAAAATTGATAAGGTGGTCTGTGATGAGAAATTATTGATTTATTTCTTTTAAGGCAGCCAAAGTTATATTTATTTTCTTTTTTTAATTATGTTTATTTGTCAATTTAGTTTACGAGGTTATATAACATGTTTAGTAATTTTATTTTTTCTATTTTATAGAAATTTTATTATATTTTCTTTATTTCTAGGTTTTCTATTTTGTTTAAGTTGATTTTTAGATTCATTTAAGAAGTTGTAACTTTTAAGAGAGAAAAACTAATTAAAAAAAATTATTTAGTAGTAAAATTATAAATAAGAGTTTATATGTGATCCTTTCATTCGAAAATTATGTTGTCACAATTATAGGGTTTTTTTTGTGCTGGTTTTTTGTTTTTTTTTGTGCCGGTTCCACTTGCATCAATCTGTATTGGAGAAAAAATAATTAATAAAAGTATTTTTTTTCTAAACATGTTAGAAAAATCGGATTGATACTTATAACGTGTTTTTTTCAAGTTTAATTTGATTTAAGTTTATAAAGTGATTAAAAGTTTTTTCAAGGTTAAAAATAATTTTATTGAGGTTTGTAAGATATTTTTACTGTATTTTTATATGAAACAGTTTAAACTAGAGTTTTCAAGATCCAATAAGCTGGATTGTAATTTTTTTTTTATGACCATAATGATAAAGAATATATAAGTTAATAAAATATCTTTTACTGCATTTAAAAGAAGGCTTGTGTGGATAACTTTTTTCTTCTTCTTAAAAAATACAACAAACTCGGGCACACTTGAGTTTTTCCATTTGAACTAGGCACATGGACCAATAACATCTAGCATATTTATTTATTTATTTAACTTGTTTTATTTTTAAAATTATTTAGTTTATTTATTAAAATAATAATTAATCTTTCAAATTATCTTCATGGTCATAATATCTAAAAGAGATTATTGTAATTTATATTTAATCTTTTAGTTAGATTAATTGTATTTACACGATGCATTTATAAAAATAAAAATTATATGCACCTAGTGATCACAATTAACCTCCAAGTTAAATAAAAGAAACACATATAATGAAAAGGAAAGTCAATGTTAAATATCTAAACGTGCAACTGTATTGTACTTTTTCCTATAAAGATTAACTTCATGTTTATTCTTTAATTACCATTCGTCACTTTTTTTTTATTTATCATCTAATCTATTTCAATTTATTATTATCAAGTATAAACATTATCTTCTTTTTTTAATTAAAAAAATCCATGATATTAAAAAAATATATCTATAACATTATACTTTTCTTATGTTAAAATTAACTTTAAATCTTATCACCATTATAATGTAAATGCATTTTAAATGGTAACTATTTTTTCCCTAGACTTCTTAAGTTGAAATGGAGGGTATTTAAATTGGTTAAGATATATCATTTTTGATGAAATCTAGATAAAATATTTTATAGAATATAACTTTAAAAAAACAAACCAAATTTAAGATATTTTCCAGATTTATTCTATTTTTTTCTACATTGATTCTTTTTTACTTTTTATTCCTTTTTTTAAAAAAATTGTTTTGTTACTTTTTCCAGTTTAATTCTTTTTTAAACTTTTTTTTTATTTTTTAATTTGATTTTTCTGGATTAACCTCCTATAATTTTTTTCTATTTTACCCTATTATTTTTTAATTGATAAATAATCTATCATATTACAAATAAATTTAAATTCCACCTTTTATGATTTTGTAATCTTTTAAATTTTCCTAATTCTTCTAATTGTTTTTTTTATCTGGGATAATGTTTTTTAGATTTTATTCTTATTGGGGTTTTTTATGTCAAATTTAGCTTTTTTTTGTTGTTTCTTTTTCTTTTCAAATTTTTTTTGTTAATATTTTTTTAACGTTTTCATTCTTCAAAATTTAACTTAAAAAGATTTAAGTTTTTTAATTAAACTTAGGTCGAGTTGCAAGTTTTCTAGGTTAGATTAAATTTAAGAGGTTCACTTGATTTTTTACCTTATTTTTGAAGTTGATGTTTTCTGTTTTTTTTTTTAAAATGTTTTTTCCTCCAATTAGGATAGTATTAGATTGTTTGATATATCTAAATAGGCGTAAGTGTAATTCTTTTTTTTTGCTAGTTTATTTATTAATTTTTTTCATATTATTTAAATTGCCACAGTAACTAATGAATTGAGACTTAATCTTTTTTAACCTCGTGCTTTTTTTACATGATTTGTTTACCAGCGGTGAAACATATCTAGTATTAAATGAAAGAGATGAAGGTGTTTTTTTTACCTTAAGAGATGGAGTTTTTTTTTTTAAAAAGTGTTTTTTAAATAAAAATTTTTATTTGTTTTAAATAATTTTTTTTGATGTTTTAAGATCATTTCTATATATTAATATAAAAAAATAACTTTTAAAAAATAAAAAAATTATTTTAATATATTTTTAAATAAAATACTCTTGAAAGAACCTGTTATCATATTTTCAAACACCTCCAAGGTGTTAGTGTGTAGACATGGATGGTTTTTTACCCGAGGAATTTATATTTAATATATGTATACCAGTCAATAAATAAAAAATAAATAGTTGTCAATATTAATTAAATATTAAAATAAAAAAGTTAATCTTCCCAGTTACTTAGCATGCCGTGATGCTCATGTCCAATATCCATCATGCTTCCTTCATGAATATGATGAAACCCAGTACGTTTAGATGAGGAACCACCAGCCATCCTTGTATTTATAAGTTGATCGAAGCTCACGGCTGAGCGGATAGAGACGCAGTTAGGAGCTAATACTTTTAGCAGCGAAAGTGAAAAAAACATCATGGATTCAAGGTTACATGTTCTTGCGTTGCTTTTGCTGATATGCGTTGGGGCAGCACAGGTCAAGAGCCAGAAATCGTTGCCGCAATGCCTCGCCGCTTGCGGGCAAGATATAATGACATGCGCAGCAACTTGCGCATCGAAAGGCCCGTCGGCGGACGCCATATCGTGCATCGAGACCTGCAGTGTCGATAACTTCACTTGCATGTATGATTGTGCCACGGCCGCTGTTATACCACCATCCCCGCTACCCGTGTAACACTAATTCTACTTTCCGACGACTGTTAAACATAGTGCTTAGGACTACTCCATGCACGATATGGCATGTATATTTCTGTTCAAATAAATGTTAGCACAAGCTACCACTCTCCTCGAGGATCTCTGTAGTACTATAAATGCAAAGAATTAGCTCAATGTCTGAATATTGTGTGAAGGATGCATATATTCTTAAGCAAATCGAAGAAGTGAGTCTTACACAGAAACTCATACCACTATATCACAACAGAAGAAAAATAAACTTTATTTTATGTTATTTTACCATGTTCCAACTCTTACTTTTCCTTTTGCCATCAAAACATCAAAGCATCAATCACAAAACTTGATTAAAAAACAATGATAAAATTCATGAACTTCCCACAAGCTCATAACTTAATAGTGACTTTTTGACCATGAAATCTAAATCATCATGGTGATACAAAGAGTATTTGAAATTATGATGTATAATATTTTTTTTTTAAAAAAATATATTAAAATATTTTTTTATTTTATATATCAACATATTAAAATTATTGTTTTATTTTTTACTAATAAGGGATTTTATTGGTAAAAAAATTCAATTTAAAGAAAAAATCAAAATTATATGTTTAAGGATTTAATTAAAGATTTTCAAGGTTTAATTGGATTTAATAAAAAAATTAATTAAAAGTTTAATTTTTAAAGTCATTTTTAAATCAAAAGCATTTATAAAAAAGGATTGAAAGCATGAACAAAGTTATGCTAAACACTTCTACATTGTTGAGCAACCATACTTTTAAAAAAATTTGTATTGTTTTGATATTTTATATAAAATATTAAAATAATATATTATTTTAAAAAATAAATTTTAACGAACAGGAATTACACTTCTTTGACCAGTATAAGGACACAACCATTGCCCGGTTCCTTTCTGTTATTAATTTCCCTTAACTTTTAGAGCCCATCACTCCTGCCACTCCTGCCCAGCTTTGGTCCCCAACCAAAACGAAGACCAGCAACCAGGTACCATCCACAGAAAGTAAGAAGAGCAAACGTGTGGATCTCTTTAACAGTTGAATCGTATTTTTGTTCCTCTCCTCCCCAAAATGTTGGCTAAATTCAGACCCCCCCTTAGATCTCTCCACCTTACTCCCATAACAAACATCCCTCAAAATCGAACAGCACAAGAAAACATTAAAGAACATCATCATGTCTCTAACAATTAAACTAACCATAACTCCTCACATAATTAACCTTAATCTCCACCCAAAACACCGCGCAAGAATCCCAGCTTACAGCCTCGGATTCCGACCAAAACCAATCTACCATTCAAACGCACTGACCCCCATTCTGTATAACAACAAACAACCCAGAATGTCTCAAGCTTCTGTTTCCGGTTCAGTTATCAAGAGTTCTTTGATCGAGCCAGATGGTGGGGTGGTGGTGGATGTTATATTGCCAGAGAGCGAGAGGGGGTCAAAGACTTTGGAAGCAGAGTCATTGCCTAAAGTGAGGCTGGCAAGGATTGACGTAGAGTGGGTCCACGTGATAAGTGAAGGATGGGCGAGTCCATTGAAAGGGTTTATGAGAGAAAATGAGTATTTGCAGAGTTTGCATTTCAATTCCTTAAGAATGGAAAATGGGGCAGTGGTTAATATGTCGCTTCCTATTGTTTTGGCAATTGATGATGAGACTAAAGAGAATATTGGGTCTTCAAAGGATGTTGGGCTGGTTGGTCCTGATGGTGATTTGCTTGCTATCCTTCGAAGGTTAGTTTTTGAAAGAACCAATTTAACTTAAATTACTGTTAGATGAGATTATGATTTATATTAATTTTTAATATGTTTGGTGAAAAGTTTTTTGGATTTATAGATTTTTATCAATAAAGATGATAAGATTATAATTTATATTATTTTTTAATATAATCAACCCATTCTTGTTTTATTTATTGGCAGTAGCTTTTTTTAAAAAAGAATCTTTAATAGAATACTATGCAAATACATATTTCTATAATGTGATCAACCATATAAATTTATAATTAGCAGAGTCAAACCTGGAATTTGTATTAGGGAATCCCATCTGTTGTTTAATAGTCACGTGAAAATGAAATGCAGTGTGTTGTTTTGATTGGAATTTTAAATAACTCGTGTGGCAGTTTCGAGTAAAAAACTATGATAGTTGAACTTTCGGAAAGGATAAAGCTAGTTTCTTCATGAGTGAAATGAAGCCAAGCAATGCGCTAGGAAGTTGTTTTCGTTTCGGTTAAACTCTTGATGTTCCAGTAGAAGACCATTCCATGTCTGGAACTCAGAATTTATTGATGGTGCGAGCACCCGTTGTCATGTGTGACTAGAGATCACATGTAAATTCACACTAGATGCTCTTGCTGGCATGTTTGAAGAAAATGTTTGTGTAAAACAGCTTCAGGGAAGCTGCCAGCTTTACAACGTGTGCAAACCTAATTGTTGGTTCTGTCTTGGTTATGATCCTCATGTTAGAAACCCCATGGACTGAAATTTTACGGGAGGGTATGTTATACGCTGCTGGAAAATGGACTCCTGGTTTTGTACTTTGATTTTCCTTTGTTGGGTAGCCATGCTGCATTGACCCTTGAATTTAGTAATTGCATTCAACTTATGCAAGTTGCTCCAGACTTGCCAAGTTATTTGAATTTCTTCTCTTAGCAAAGAGAGAAATATTCTAAATTTAAATTTTTATTGCAGTATTGAGATATACAAGCATAACAAAGAAGAAAGAATAGCTAGAACATGGGGGACAACTGCACCTGGACTGCCATATGTTGAGGAATTCATTACTCCGGCTGGTAACTGGCTCATAGGTGGAGATCTAGAAGTTCTAAAGCCCATCAAGTACAATGATGGGCTCGATCACTATAGGCTCTCTCCCCAACAACTCAGGAAGGAATTTGATAGACGTCAAGCTGATGCAGTTTTTGCATTTCAGTTAAGGAATCCTGTTCACAACGGGCATGCCTTATTGATGAATGATACACGTAGGCGGCTTTTGGAAATGGGTTATAAGAATCCTATTCTACTGCTTCATCCCTTAGGAGGTTTCACTAAGGCTGATGATGTTCCTTTGGATGTTCGGATGGAACAACACAGCAAGGTTGCATTCATTAATTTCTTCTACATATCCTACGAGATAATACTGATCTGAGATAACATCCATTCTATGATCATCCTTTCTTTTCTTTTCTGACCAACTATCTAAAATGAGTCTATTTGCTGTGTAGTGGGCATTCATGATTCTGTTTTTGAGCAGGTTCTAGAAGATGGAATTCTTGACCCTGAAACTACCATAGTTGCTATATTCCCATCACCTATGCATTATGCTGGTCCTACTGAAGTGCAATGGCATGCCAAGGCTCGAATAAATGCAGGTGCTAACTTTTACATTGTAGGTCGCGATCCTGCTGGTATGGGTCACCCAACAGAGAAGAGAGATTTATATGATCCTGATCATGGAAAGAAGGTTCTAAGCATGGCTCCAGGCCTGGAAAAGTTGAATATTCTGCCATTTAGGGTGGGTTTATCAGCCTCTTACCTCTCTGCCAAAGCTCCTTTTCTCCTCTCTGCTTGTCTCTTTTGGCTATCATCTTCAATAACATCTTCATCTTCTATTTTCATCTTAGTGCAGTAATACTCTACAGTATATGACAATGAACTACGTAAACACTCCTTTTGAATTTCTTTCAATAATGAAATATCTCCTGATATATTGCTGGTCATGCTCAATACAAGACTACCAGTGACCTCTCTTGAAATAGAAGAGTAGGAAATTGTTCAACTGATCATGTTCTAGTATGTTTTAGAATTGGAACAAGTTAAGCTCAAGATTGAATTAGAAAGTACCGCAGCCATTGCTAACTTGGGCAAGGCTCAATAGGGCCAGAAACTAAACATTTTGAAGACAGCATAGAAGATGATTGGTTGACAAACAATTTGCGGACCGAGTGGATGCTCATATGAGACTGGACTAGGTCTAGTAAATAAGGTGCCATTGTTTACTGTTTTCCACTTTGATGCCTGTTCATATCTAACCTCAATCTGATTGTTCTTTACACCTGAGAGTTTGTGATGCATTTGCTGGGTTTAAAAATTGAAGTTCAAGCATTCTTCCTTTTGATGCTATCTCCCCATTGAAGCCAGTGAGTAATCTTTCTGTCATTAAATGGTGCAGGTGGCAGCATATGATACTGTGGCAAAGAAGATGGCATTTTTTGATCCATCTCGTTCCAAAGATTTCCTCTTCATCTCTGGAACCAAGGTAGGAACAATATCTGGTAGATAATTGTTTCTGTTTCTATGGATGTAAAAGAGTCAATGCTATTGCTCCTAAAGTACGAAGCCCTGATATTCCTCCATGCTGTCTATAATAAATCTCGGTATGTCAGTTATAATGAGTTGTTTGACTCAGAAAGATCAATTGACTTTGACAAAGAACATGGCAACAGTAAAAAAACTGGTCTTATGAATATCCTCTTAAGAATAGAGAAAGGAATGTGTTATTGCTGCTTATTGTGTGTTATTTGATCGAGAGTAATATGGCATCATTTGATGATTCTTTCTATTGAACAATTGTTGCATTGTTTCTTAGCTTTCATAAAGATGGTTCAAGATGTGGAAGTTTGCTTTTAGGAACTTCTCTCAATCTCCCTGTGATTGTTTAGAAAAGAATGCCATGCTATTTTTCTGAGAAATGGACCTGTGACTGTTGAAGATTTTGCAGATTAAAGAAGTGACCGCAGAAGGCTTTTTATCCTATTTTTTGGGTGTTGGAGGTTTTGTATATAAACTGTATGGACACAATCATGCCAGATATAATTTTCTACATGTAATTTGGTATGCTCGTTGTTTTGTTGCAGATGAGGACATACGCAAGAGCTGGCGAGAACCCTCCGGATGGTTTTATGTGCCCTGGTGGTTGGGAAGTCCTTGTCAAATATTATGAGAGGTTGCAGGCAGAAGAGGCAACACCAGCTGCCGTATCTGCTTAAACCTATGATTTGTTACCTTCCGAATAGCTCGAAGAGAAGAAAGAGTTTTTATTATAGGTTTCAGCAGAATGCAATAATTTGGTGTGGCGGCTAATAGATTTGAAGATCTTCCCTTCGATACCTGGCGGTTAGCTTGGAATTTTTCACTAGGTTGTGTTTGTTACGAATGTAAGAATGTTGGGTTGTTCTGTTATTCATTTTTAAGACAATTATTTATGCACGGGAAAAATATTTACTGCTATCAATTATTATAAAATTAACCATGGTGGTTTTCTTGCATTCACTGATGACCTCATGATAGTATCATTGTCACAGTGTGAGCTTGATCTCGGTTACTTGCACTCTTTTTCCAGTGTGTTACCTTAAAAGATTTGAGTGGACAGGTTCTTCGTCGGCATGGGCAGGCTCGTGTGACGGTGCGCGCATGCCTATAGGGAGTCCAATCATTGTGCTATCCAGCAGCGGGATGCTTTCCCAGTTTTCTCGAAGACATGCACGGGACTGGTTTCTCTTCTTTGTTTTTGTAGCCTCTGTGGCTTAGGCATTATTAGCCCTCCTTCCAATCCGGAAGAGAGAAAAAAAACGATTTGAGTGGAGCATGAAAGGGTCAACACAAGACAGCCGCAGCTGCGAACTGCAGCTGTTTTTCGGTTGTGCAGCATGTAGGGCTTTGGTTACCATGAATCTGGAAAATGGCAGTCCTCTAACTGAAAATGAAGAACTGTGTAATCTAGAAGATGATGATAGTTGACGGTGATCTTGTTATTTTTACAGCAATGAACTAGGTCGTTGACCGACCAGTTAGTGATGTAGCCGCCTGGTGTTCGACAGGGTTGTTTTGAGTACAGGGTTTGCATTTTAGAGACACTGCCAGATGCAAATGTCCGTTCCCACAGTCAAAACATTGCATTTGGTGGGCCTTTTCATGCCTTTTACCAGTTTATTCTCTCTTGATTCTTCCGTTCCTGCCATTTTATATTATAGTTTATACTATCCTAGAGCACGATATCTCTGATGTCTCATCGTTCGAGTTTCTGCAACTGCTAGGTCTCGAATTTATTATGGATAGTTTCGTGCTCTCTTCAAAATAATGGTCTGGAGGGTCCAGTTTCACTGCATGTTGTGTTCTTCTGGTTCGGTAGGCGCTGGACCTGGGCCTAGCACGCGTGGTTAGCCCTCTGATCCTGTCTGGTTAGGTTGCTAACGTGCAAGAATTCAAGTAATCAACAAGTAATGTTCAATCAACAATCTTTTCAAGTTGCAAGTAACGACCAAAAGAGAAAACATATATTTTATGAGAAATTTATAAATAAAGAATGGATTGAATCAACTACACACAAATTTCTTTTTTAAAGGCAGCCAATTTCTAAGGAGAAATTCAATTAAAAATCTAATAAAATAGATAGGGATTAAGGAGTTTTGTTTTATGACCTATTTAGGTGCAAATGTTACATGTCGTGGCTGGAATTTGGTGGAAGCCTACACCTATAATCATCAATATTCAAATTTCAAACAAGGATTTTTTTAAAAATAATGTTGCGGTACTTCATCATCTCGTGCGTACAAATTCTCATTGGAGACCTAATCAATATCTTCAAAGAACTCTAGGATGTGATATAACATTATCACTATAATTTATAATTTTCATCAGGTCCATCAATTTAGACAAATTATTTGGATTTTAGTACTATTATTTTCTATTATCAGTTTACGATAATTAATAATATAGTTACAGACTTGATTCAAGATCTAATTCATTAAATATTAAAATTATTAAATTGTTAAATCAACTCGAGATAATTCTAAAATAATATTGTTTTAAACAAAAAACAAACAATAAAAAAATTCTTTGAAATTGACTCATTCATATTTTATATTAATTTGATCAAAAAAGCCAAATTATGGATCAATTGACTTGATGACCTAAATTTGACATGGTCAATATTTAAAATAGTCTGAAAAAATATATTACTTTAAATCAATATATTATCAAATTTATATACTCACTATGTGTAGGTGAATTTAACAATTATACCTAGCATATATATAAGAAGAAAGCTAGTACTCTAGTAGTAGTAAGGGACCGTTGCTGTTCTTAAATGCTGGGTTTTTGCTCTCTCAAAAGTTGTTTGGAACCATTTTTCTACTGTAATTGAGTTCAATTATGATATTTAATTTGAATTCAATTAATAAATAAGTTATATTTACATGTTTGGAAAAAATAAAATTCCATTCATTTTCTTTTTTATATTAGTCTTATTACCTTCATCTTATTTCTTTAAGTATTTTAAAAAGAGATCTAGATGTATATTAAAAAAATATAGTTTTAAGATTAAATTTCTTCATTTTAAAGTTATAAATAAAAAGGGTTGACTTCTAACATACTTTTGTAGTATTTTTAGATTTTGAATTCCATTTAAAATTCAGATCTTAACTTTCAAAAATATTTAAGACTTTATATTTCATTAAAACTTCTAAATTAAATTTAATTTAGAGGATTCAAAACAATACAGTTAAGTATACAAGACGAGCAGAACACAGAAAAAAATGAAAGTAAAAGCACAAACGAGTCAAACATTTTATAGCAATTAACTGCAGCCCGCAGACACTTGGACTTTAATTTTCTGCCAAAATTAAGTGGGTTCTGAACCCCATTTAAAGAGGAGTTGAAACATTATCAATCCACACAGTTGGTTGTTTTGTAGTTTGATAGCACTTGAATTAATGCACCTTACACTTTAGGGAAACTAGTCGAGCCTCGGCTTCATGGGCTCCATGGATACACGTTTCATCTTTGCAATCCATGACATAGTGTACTCATCCACTCTGTGGCTTGGACCCATGTAACAAGACACCGGCTCCTCCTCAGACATGCACCACCAAACCATCACACTTGTGTTATCGACGCAACATATAATAAGGGTAAAAGCCAGGGTTGTTAGGTTTCAAAGCTATGGTGCTACACACTGTGGAGAAATAGAAAAAAAATCTTTGATATTTTATAAAAGAAAATCTGAATAAATGGTCCAATGTTAAAACAACACCATAACTGTGTTTAAATAGATTATTAAGACTCACATTTAATAAAAAAATTTAATTAAAATAGAAAAAACAATATATTCTGAACTTTATTTTAGAAGATCTGACGATCTAATAACTGATAAATGAGATTTTGATAAGAACTCTGTCTATAGAATTATATGACTAAATTTGAGTCCAATAAAGTAGTCAAATCTTTTGTTTTTGTTTTTTTTTTTAATGTTTTTGTCATGTTTCATACATGATATATCTAGATTTCTTTTAAAAAGCTTAATCCTATGTATCTTGTTCATTAACGTCTTCGCAGTACATTCCACGTAAGTTTTATACACCAAATGAGTTTGACGTTAATTATCCTCCTCCATTTGTTACGGTACATGTGCATGTTAATAAGGTTGGGGTACAAATCCGTGAAGTCCTTAGGATTCTTGCTTCTGGGACTCAGCTGTCGTGGGGGCCAATACAATTTTCCTTTCCTTGATGATTTCACACACATATATTTAATTTTCAAGTTAGGTTTGAGAGGTGCGGCTATCAGTTTCGTTAGTGGTTTCAAAATTGTTACAACGTTAGTGAACTTAATTTATGATCATATTTAGTGATCCAGGGCCATACCACGGCAATATATATCTACATTTATATGGTTTTTACTGTTAAGGTTCTGATCATAGATACCATAATAGTTTGTGTAGTCCATGCCAAACCTTTTCTTAGCCCTAAGAATGTTTATTGTTGTCGATTTAGTTTCTTGGATCAACTCACGTCCTACTCCTCATGGTTTTCCTAATTGTTTTTTAAAAAATCAAAGTAAGAATGTGGGATGAACGTGTAGACGTGGCTTACACTGGCAGAAAATGCCTCACCACCCATTATTTCGCATGCTTTCCTCAGTTATATCCCATGAATAATCTGTAAAAGGAAAGCATGTAGTAAGAAAAAACCCATTTGTAAAGGATCCAAATTGGACAGTTCGGAACCTCAGAGAGATGTTTTGCTGAGTAATGCAGGTAAAGCAGTTAGCAGTGACATCTAAAAGTCCTTACAATGTTGTCTTCACAGGAGGTATCGAAGGAAAAAGTAACATGGCCTTCATGTGCTTAGCTTAAAATAGATGGTCATTTTCTACCCTAGAATTTGCCTAGGTGGATTAATAACCATCAATAGTCACTGCTTTTCAGCGAATAATGGTGGACCCACTTTTCTGTTTTTATCTCTCTCTCGCCAGCTAATCTCATTCACAGAACATGGGGGATGGCTTTCCTTGAAGACTCTGAGTACTCTCACGGCCCAGTTCTTGTTTCAACTCATCTTCAATTTCTCCTCAATAATCTAGCATTATCAGCAACATTTAGTAGAGTCAATAGAAAAGATTTAGACCAATTAGTCAAGCCATTGATTAACTATAAGACCCTTGTATCAAATAGGCCGTTTTATACAAGTTATTGACTTATCAAGGACTAAATCAGCAAGATTTATGGATCTTCCACTCAAATTTCCTGTTTTCTGAACCAAATTCTTGGAATTGCTTATAGCTATAGCCTGTATCACGGGCATTTTCTTTCTCAAGAAGCCCTGTAAAGGACCACGACAAAGTGTTTATGCTCATAATTTAGTAGACATTTAACCATACAAGCATCCATGCATGGACGGCCGTAAGGAGAAGAGGTACTGTCGTTGTACTAGCTACCATTACCATGATGATAAAAACCAAAAAAGAGAAAGAGAGACAGCACAGGGCCGGACAGTAGCCGTCTTAAGCATGCACTGTGAGTTTGTTTCTAATTCTGAAGCGATTTATTTTAGGTGTTTTTTATTTAAAATAATTTTTTTAAATTTTTTTTCTCGCTATTAACACTTTAAAATGATAAGAAAAACACTAAAAAAAATTCAATTCTAAATAGAGAAAATTTGAAATTGCATTTTATTCGCAATGCCGGACGCGCTGTAAGACACTGTAATTCGGTAGAATGGCAAGTTTTCTGGTTCTTAGAACATGGGGACTAAACCATTCTACATCATAGCCCAACTAGAGAGACGGATTCCACTTGCCTCTCGTTTCTTTTTCCTATTTATTTCTGAGTATGATTATTTATGTTCCTGTTTTGCTGTGCTGTCTATTATTAATTGGAGGACCACCACATGCCAAGTCCTTTTAAATTTCCTGAAGGCAATAAATGTAGTATGCGGTATAGCTTTTCAAAGAGCCTCCTTTTCCATCGTAGCTCTTTGAACACACTCGTTACCAGAACATTTGTTAGGGCCCTAATCGCCCCTCCTTAATTGTTCCAACTGAAATAGCTAGGGTTCTATGTTTTAACCTCATTTTCTCTACTGCTTTTGCTTTACAACATTGATTACATCTTGTTTCATGGATTCATCTTATTGAAAGGAGCCCGTCTGCTATTGACAGGAGTTCATCCAAGAACACTATATATAAAACTGTTAGGAAATTTCGGGCTCTGCCTGCCCCATCTCCAACCTTCCCTTTTTATTTCACCAAGATGGAAAATTTCCCCCCGCCCTTAAATTCCCACCTGCATAAGATTTTTCTCTTCTTCATGTGAATTCAGCATGTGCGTGTGAAGTGATAGCCGGGTTGGGTTTGGATAGTATCCAGAGATAAAATATACAACACATAAGAGATGAGATCTTACTTGACTTAAGAGATTTACGAGTTGACATGTAACTATATCTCTGGATAATTGTAAAATAAATTTATATATTTTCAAAACAGTAAATAGATATACATTTTTTCTATCCTTGTCATTTTTTTAATCTCCAAACAATAAATATATGCTGTATAAACTATTTAATATTATTTAAAACAGGTAAATTTAAGCAAAAAGATCGGTTATGTTAGGTGATGTGATTGATCAACCATGCTAAAGTATGCTACAAGGCAGAGCAAAGGAAAAAAAGAAGAAGAAGACAGCCTTCCATAGTGCAATTGATCATGATGGTGAATTGAGTATAAAGGATGGACTTAAAATTACAACATTGATGGGAATTGTTGACAAATTAATGGGACCTTGCTGCCTCCATTCAAGAAGTGTACGAAGATTCTTCAATTTTTATTTTTTTCAGCACCACACGTAGCTGGGGAAGGAGAGGATCATCGGCTTTGTGGTCTATTGCCTTAGCTTGGGGCCATTTATTACAGATAGCAACAAAAGGAACTCTTCAGAACTGCCTCGTTCGCTTTCTTTGAATTTAAGTATATTGGTGTGTATTCATCACCTCAATTAGTTATCTGCTGAACAAACCAGTGTTGTTAGAAAAAAAATTATGGTTGCGGCTAACTCTGTTCTCTAGTTAAAGCATCCAATCTGTGTTTGCTTAATGATAAAATGAAAGTACACGAAGGTTACCAAAGTCAAAACTCTAATTATTATAGTTTTCAAATATGAATTAATGGATTTTAGTCATATTGTGACGGAGTATTTCCAGAGTTGATTGATTAGCTTGAATTTTTAATCAGATTAATTATTTTTATTGTTTTTGAAACACAATCCTATCTAAACCTATATTGTAGATTAAACCCGAAAGGTTAAATCAAGTTTTAAAACAATGTAAATGAAACGGGTGATATTTGTCCCATCTTTATTGATGGCTTAGTTCTATAAAGTACATTTTAATTATTTACAATGTGTTTGTTTTTAGGTAATTTTTGTGATAATGGTTTAAAAAATATAATTAGATATAATTAGTTGTATTTTAGTAGAGATTATGGGTGATATTTATATACAGTAAAAAAAATGTGTATAAAATATTTATTGATATTGCTTTTCAAAAGTGTATTTTACTTGAAAATATATTAAAATATTTTGTTTATTTTTTAAAAATTATTTTTGATATCAATGCATCAAAATGATCTGAAAATAAAAAAAATAATTTGAAGTAAATAAAAAATAAAAAAATAATTTTTTTTAAAATAATTTTAAAATAAAAAAATAAATAAAATTTTACGAAACTTAGTTAAAAAACACATAATTCACGTAAAGTTAATTAAAAAACATGTATTTTTTTTTTCAATTTTCACGCAGATTGTGTTTCAAACTTATTTTTTTAATAGGTTTCATTTCATAGTATGGTGCATTACCATACACCTAATTATGTTTCTTACGCCACAAGTACAAATATTAAGACTAAACAAACGCACCCTTGACATAGCATTAGAGAGTATAGAAGGCCATAAGTGTATTGGTTTGATAGAGTGAATTTCACTCAAAAGGAATCGTCAAAAGCAACCAAAACATCTCTCGAATATATTTCTAAATTCCTTAAACTAGCTAAGGAGAGTAAATGCAAGGTATGCTTAATTTGCTACTGGTGGAGGGAGGGGCTACACCCTGCAGGGAAAGCCATAGCAGGTATACACATGTGAATTACTGTCCTCAATCTGCTACTCAATCCACAGAATCAGAAGCCTAGCAATTATGAACGAAACCCATAGCAGCAAGTTGTGGTACAGTTCAGTACAGCTCTTATTGATCACAGAACCCTGGACACTGCAGAAATGAGAAGGTACGATTCGATCTCACAACTTGCTACATATATTTTAAACCAAGTTTGTTGGATTTCCCAACGTGGCTAAACTAGACTGGTAAACATGATAGCATGAAACATGTTTCGAATTAGATTTAAAAATTAAATTTGGCAATTAATAACCTGATCAATCTAATCTAAAAAAACTTAAAATAATACCATTTTAATTATTTTAAAAAAGTGAAAGAGAAGTGAAGTATTTAAAATAATACTAAACTTAAAAAGTGGTCACACATCACTCCTGAACTTTATACTTGAGAAAGGGTGGAAAGAGAAGTCGAGTCAAAGTTACCAGCGGGGAGGTAATTTCAAAGTCGAAACATGAAAATAGAAGAACGTGACAAGCCGCTTATAAGAGGGAACTGTGCAAAATCTGTATCCTTGAAAAGCGAGGAAAAACAATATTTGATATTCCCACGTCCAAGCAGAAGAGTTAAACAGGTAGCCCGTAAGCTATGAATGAAAGTTATCTCGAGCAATAAAATTGCTTTCGACAAGAAAACTGAGAATTCTATTCCAGGAATGTTTCCATTGTGTCCACTTTTTACCTGACGCTCAATGTCTGCCCAGAACAGTAAAGTAGTTTGTATAATAGCATGGTAACGATTTCGTTCAATTTTTTTTTTTTGTTTAGATATAAATTAAAACACATTAAAAATAATTGTTATGGTGACTCCGCGGAAACGAACAACCAGAGAGCAGGGAGCATAGGAAATTGGAGGGGTGCTTCTCGCAACTTGCAATAGAAAGTACAGTCGAAACCAAAATTACTAGAAAGCCAAGACATAGAGAGGGGGACCATGATGTCCTGAGGAAGGACAAGAAGGGGCTGTAAACCCAATGGGTTAGACAACCACCCAGCATGTCCTTATGGTCACACAGACTCCGAAAACACTCGTGGTTTATCCTTTGCCTCCGCAACCCCACATGACAATGTTTCTTTCTCTGCCTCCAAGTCTCGCCATAAATACCATACAATCCCTTCAGCTTTTTCACTTACCCGACCACCTCTCTCTCGCCCCAGCTCTAAGGCCAAAGCCTCTCTTCTCTCTTTCAAACTTCACTTGCAGAAGAAATGGCCATCAGGAAATCAAACAGGCTGCCTCAAACTGCAGTTATCAGGCAGATCCTCAAGAGGTACTCAAGCTTGGGAAAGAAACAAGGGTACCATGACCAAGAAGGCCTTCCTTTGGACGTCCCAAAGGGTCACTTTGTTATATATGTCGGTGAAAACAGAAGCAGATACATTGTGCCCATCTCTATCTTGAGTAGTCCCGAGTTTCAGACTTTGCTTCAACAAGCAGAAGAAGAGTTCGGGTTTGATCATGATATGGGCCTTACCATTCCTTGTGAAGAAGTTGTTTTCCAGTCCATTCTGATCAGATACTGAGCTAGGAGAAAGCTGCATCAGGGTTAGGCATGACATACCTAGAGATGAAGCTGCTTTCCTGCTTCTCTTGCTTAATTTTCTCTTATAAATTTGTAATTTTTTTTGCCTCTTTTGACAGTGACGCTGACTGATCAAAAATAACCCATGAAATATTATGAGGATCTGGGTTTAGGTTTGTAAAAATCTTGGAGTTCGAGATTTTCCTCCCAACAGTGGTTTGGGGTTTCTTACCAACCACTAATATTGGACCCTGTGGGAGAAGAACTAATGTAAGGAAACACAACTGGGTTGCTCCCCTTTTTACTCACTCTCTGTCTCTCTTTTCCATGCAGGAACTTGCACAGACATAGCATTACACTTTTCACTTGATTTCAGGGTTCTGTTTGTAGAAGTTCGAGCTGCATTATCCTTGAGTTTGCTCTTGCCAGTTTGGCCGTTGAAACTGTTAAAAATGGTGCCTAATGGACAGCCACGAAGAATCTTTCGTCAGAAATATATTGGCGAGACAAAAAACCAACCCATCTCATAACACAACTCCCATTTCCTTAATCACATGAGAGACTTTCTTCCAAGAAAATAACAAAAATATGCAGCTGGTTCTTGGCCCAGATAACCAGATCACTCTTGCCGTGATCTCTGTTTGGCAGCTGGGCACTTACTAACTCCTCTCCAGCTTGAAATTGTAAAAACATTTTAGCAATTGCTTCGTTTCTCACTAGATCATGAGTGTTGATAGAGTTTACAAAGGTTCGAACTTCGAACCATTTATCATCTTGTAGTTCTAGAAGAATTTACATCTAGAGTTAGTTTGGTTACCCGGTATGCTCTTCGATGCGAACTGTGTTTCATATAAAAAAAAAACAAAAAAAATTTAATGTTGTTTTCATGTGAAACGTCGGTTTGGTACCATCTCAAGTGCTGCTGAGGCTATCCACCATACGTGCCACTTTGATAAAGAAGAGAAGTTCATTAAAAATATCCAAAGTTCTTGCCCCTTTTGGAATATTTTCAAATCGATTCTTTCAATTTCTAGGGTTTAGAAAAATCTTCACACTGTCCCTTCATGGATTGTTTTTCATTCCCAGCCCAAAGACCAGCCATTTTCAAGCTATCACCGCAATCACAGGGCTAAGTGTCTCTGTTTTAACTGGAATTCTCAAAAAAATATGATTTTTTTCTTCAAATTACTATTTTTCTAATTTTAAAATACAAAAACCATTTTTAATATATTTTTAATTAAAAATATTTAAAAAATAATCACCTACCAAGCAACCCTGTAAGATACAAAGGGAAAATTTTTCTTTTTAGAGGAAAAGTTGATGAAGAAAACGAAAAAAACGGAGACTTTGATCAACCGACATACGTTCGTAGTCCATGTGGTAGGGGCCCACTGCATGCATCTCGTGTAATCTTCTACAGGATTGCGTCTCTGATCAACTTATGATAATCACAGACGCTTTAAGTAGTGGCCCACTCAGTGGACGGCTCATATTGCACACCACAGACGCGGTGATTCAGGATTAGTAGTGACTAGGGTTCCTTAGATGTTCTTTCTTTCTTGTTTCTTCATGTTTGAATTCTACAAAAAGTCTCCTTGAAAAAACTATATTCCTACGGAATGCCATGATTATTTATGAAGATTGTTATGAAATCCAGTATCGCTGTAAAAGTTAATTCAATGATCTATGAACTCCGTCATCAAAGTTTTAAATAGAAGTGGATGAAAATTAGCTTAATTGACGACAAATGAGGCAGCCAGGATCAGAACTTAATTCAATTTAAAAAATTAAAATAATATTATTTTAATTTTAAATAAAAAAACTTATAAAGTATCAATTTAGATTAATTTAAGTTAACTTATAATCCCTTGCAAGGTTTAATAATTTTCGTTGAAAATGAATTTAAATTGTTGGGAATTTGACCGGTGATGTACTGATATTTGCTCATAGGAGGTCAAGCACACTGACACAATATTTAACGTGGTTCGGCAAAATCGCCTACATCCACGGGAGAAGCCATTGTATTATGTAAGGAGAGAACAAGATTTACAATAATAGAGGAGGAGGAATCATCCCCTCTTGTAGCAACTCTCAACCTCACTCTATTTCTCTCTTTACAGTGCTGCAATGACAGCTACTGCTTGCTGCCCTTGGCAGCACACTATCTCTTACATTTCTCACATCTTTGGCTCTACTACCTCTCTCATTTTGCTCTCTTACATATGCCTTTATTTATAGGCATTCATGGAAGCTATTCTTGGTTTGTTGTCAACAATGGTGGCTACCAACTCTAACTCATTCAACAATGGTGGCCACCAACTCTAGCTCATTCAACAATGGTGGCTATCAATAGTCAATGGTTGGTGCCATCCATTTGTTGCACATGAAATGGCAACCAACCTAACAATCACCCCTTTTGTCATTCATATGGGGCAACTGTTTTCTTTCTTCTTCAACACAAGCTTGCATCTTGCAGCTCTTCCAAGCTTTCCATTCTGAGAGCGTTTATGGTCAAGTTTACAGGTACTTGCCAAGCCTTTCAATCATCAGAGTAACCTAAGCACACCTTTTTCTCACACAAAAGGATCACTATAACCAGATGGTCTGCCACATCACATCTGAATAGTGTTAATGCTTGTATCTGGAATAACATTCCCCTTCGAGCGTATCAACCATGCTCGGTCCGGAATGATTCATCAAGCCTCACATCAAGGCTTATAACACCCTCTCAAACTGATATTTCAAGTGCGACAGTCATTATCTGAGTATCTTAATATGATCACAAGTTCACCACTCTTCCAAAAGTTTACTCATCCAGGAGTTGCGTCTGCCCTCTGTTCCACCCTAGGAACCACGCCTTACTTCTCCATGAGTCTCCCACTCTTAGTCTCAAGAGTCCAGGTAGCTTTCCACCTTTAACCATGGGGGCAGCCCATAAAAGGTTGATCCATATCTATCTTCATACTTTGAGTATTACAATGCCATTACCGAGCCCACCACCTTGACAAGAGTCAACTTGTTCCCGGAACCTGCGCATGCCCTTCTGCTCCTTCATAGCAGCCGTGTCTTAATGCTCCACAAGTCATCCACTTATTGTCCAAGGCAAATGTCTTCTAGCTCATTGATCTTTAGCATGGGGGCAATATCCATGAAAGTCAATCCTGCATTTGTCTCCATACTCATCATAGCCATTTCATTGGCTATCCATCTGTCCACTCTTACCTAGCCATCATATTGGCTCTGGGGCGTTCTGAACTAGGCTCCTTCCACGGCCCTCACACCTTCTCTTAAGGTGTCTCCGCTCGTCATCATGCGGCGGTCTAATCATGGGCTCTTTTAATAGCCTCCACACCTTACTCCTGAGGTGTCTCCGCTCGTCGTCATACGACGGTCTAATTATGGGCTCATCTCATAGCCTCCACACCTTACTCCTGAGGTGTCTCTGATCGTTGTCATACGATGGTCTAATCATAGGCTCATCTCATAGCCTCCACACCTTACTCCTGAGGTGTCTCCGCTCGTTGACATACGACAGTCTAATCATGGGCTCATCTCATAGCCCTCCACACCTTACTCATGAGGTGTCTCCGCCTTTCATAGGCGGTCGCATCCTTCTGTAGTTGAGATGCTTCAAAGTGGCTCCATAAATTCTCTACCACCATATGGACTATGGGAGAGATCACTGCCACTAATTACATAGAAAGAGAAAGTTGCGGTATACTCCTCGCAATCCTCCACCTCAATTTCTATGTTTGGAGCTTCTACGCCTTTTCTGCTTAACAGCTCCAACCACACCAAATCCCTTTGGTGTCTTCGCTTTTCATCATAGGCGGTCGCCTTTTATCACAGGCGTTTGCACCCCCTCAATTAGGTGCATCTACAACAGCTTATCTTTCCATCCTTGCATGCATTGAAAGATCCTTGCTTGTTGCCTTTATCAAGAGCACAAGAGACTTCTTGTTGTACAACTTTTTCATATAGTCTCTGCTCTGAGCTTCATCTGGGAACTTTTCTTCTCATTGCACCTGTTGTCTCATTATAGTACCTCGTTGGATCCTTCGGGTACTCCTACACAATCTCCGTGTGTCCTTGTGCATTTTCTGTTCTCCAGATTTCTCCCTATTCCTTGCTTATGTTTGACAGCAGCTCATCCTGTCACAACATCTATCCAGGTCAAAATAGGGTGCCAATCTTTATCCCTTTTGTTGTATTTCTCTTTCATTGTTAGGGTCTTCATCAATTCTCCCCTCTAGAAATTACAATCACCGAATCTAACTTTCTTGGAGAAATCACCACTCCATCAGATCCTTGATTATACGGAACCCAACTGTTCCTTTGTGCCGTCATCCTGCTAGTCTTCAACAGTTTAACAACAAACTGTCACATATACAAAAATAGTACCGTATGGATAATCCTTCCATTAAGCAAGTTCCCAGGAAAGATTGAAGGGGTCACACCGGTCCCGCTTAAAACCCAATCTCCTAGACAGAACTTCTTAAGCCATATCTATCCATCGTACTGTCTTTCCGTATATACAACCATTTGCTAGCTTTGTCGCGGCTTTTCTTTACAAGTGATCTGGGATATCCTGGTTTTATACCTGATTTCTCAACATCTGGCGAGACTACCAGTGCTCAGATTCGTCAAGATTGGTCTTCATCAAATTTCACTCTCCACCTCGAAATTGTCCACATGATCGGGTGTCCAGAGTGTCCCAATTTTGCCTTTCCTCAAGGCAATTAAAATTCCCCATATAATAGTTCAACACATGTAATTGGGCAAACATGTGTGATTTCTTTTTCTTCAGCTCCATCGACCACCATGATGACCATCAGATGCCTCCTAATCGGGCAATCTCTCTTTAATCATTCATCACTGCCATTTCTGATCTCAATCTCAACGATCGGACAGTACCATTGCATCCGGAATGATCAAATTAGCTAGAAACAAGTTTGAAATCATCCAAATCGCACTTCAGACGGCTGAAATCTCATCAAAACAATTTTCGCCTGATGAGTGGTCCAGATTCAATCTCAAATCCGGTTGCACGTAGACTCCGCCACACAGAATCCTATCCCTCGGCTCGACTCGGCTCCAACTCGCCTTGGCTCGGCTCGGTACTGGTGATGTGGGCGCGGGACCCACAACGATGACGTGGCGCTGACTGGTGCTGATATGGCAGTGCTGACGTGTCCGATGACATGGCAGTTTGACCGGTCAGAGTGCTGATATATCAGGTGACGTGTCTGATGACTGTGCAGAACTGCTGACGTGGACAGTCGCCCCACCGGCGTGTGCGACGGTTTCCGACGTCCGATTTCGACACGGTTTTCACCAATGGCTTCTTCTCTTCCTCCTCTACACAATGGTATGGTCAAAACACAATTTTGACAACTTTCATTTTTGAGTAAAATCAAACACCACTTTAAACCGAAAGCTCTGATACCAATTGTTGGGAATTCTACCGGTGATGTACTGATATTTGCTCATAGGAGGCCAAGCACACTGACACAATATTTAACGTGGTTCGGTAAAATCGCCTACATCCACGAGAGAAGCCATTGTATTATGTAGGGAGAGAACAAGATTTACAATAATATAGGAGGAGGAACCATCCCCTCTTGTAGCAACTCTCAACCTCACTCTATTTCTCTCTTTAGAGTGCTGCAATGGCAGCTACTGCTTGCTGCCCTTGGCAGCACACTCTCTCTTATATTTCTCACATCTTTGGCTTTACTACCTATCTCATTTTGCTCTATTACATATATCTTTATTTATAGGCATTCATGGAAGCTATTCTTGGTTTGTTGTCAATAATGGTGGCTACCAACTCTAACTCATTCAACAATGGTGGCCATCAACTCTAGCTCATTCAACAATAGTGGCTATCAATAGTCAATGGTTGGTGTCATCCATTTGTTGCACATGAAATGACAATCAACCTAACATAAACATGGAGTAAATATGCAATTGAAAGAAACATTTTACAAGAATATAAATGTATGATATTTTCAAGAAAAAAATCGAATATTAAATGAATATTTTTATTATGATTTGGGTCAACCTCTTAAACTAATGCAGATGCAGATGCCATTTCCAAAAATTCAACGAACACCATGGCATGAAGGGAACTGCCATGGTGATAAAATCCCAATTTGCAGGGTTATCATATTTTATTAAATAAAATGCCTCTGATATCTGCTAGGGCAGTCCCGTTTCACTGTTTGTGGTCCATAACCCTATGTCTAGGCCCTAACAACCGTACTCGCCGGACAGTACTCAGCTAAATTTTTTGATCAACCTCATGAATTCTTGAGCCAGTCGGATTTAATGCAGTGAAAAGTAGCTGAACTTTTATGTTTAAGAGATAATAGTGTGCTAATAGCTAAGCTTAGGCCCGTTAATTAAGGTTCATTTACAGGATGCGGTGCCCTCTTTTAAGAGCTCCATGTCTTCTACTGGGGATGGCTGACACAGTGAAGACTGTGCAGGCGTGCGGGTTCGCCTTTACTTTTCCTTTTTTTTTTTTTAACTTATAGTTAGAGGATCCTCTCTGCATAATCCTTTCAATCTGACTTTGGATATCCTTCTGCATTTATTTAACTGTTAAGCAGAACAATCACTTGTTTGTTTTTATGATTTAGAAGTGTTTTTATTTTATTTAATTATTTTAATATTAGAACATTAAAAATAAATTAAAAAATATTATTTCAATATATACAAATTTAAAACATTAAAAAAATAACTACTGTTACAGTAGCAGGGGACCACAAGCAGTTGAAATGGAGACCACGTTCACATGTTCAATAAGTTCACATGGATAATAGTGTGGCTGAAGAAGATTTCATGATCTTTGAGTTCTGTTTTAGATAGAGAAACGTTAGAAAATGATCAGTAGCTCACACTTGGTGATTTCCCTTCTTTAGGGTTTCTTTATTCTTCCAAGTCCTTTCAACGTCTTTTCTAGTTAATTCATGCTTGCACCATTTCACTTTACTTCTTTCAATGTCACATTGTGCTTTTCTTCTCCAGCTTAGCATTAATCTAGAAAGGTGAGTAATTTTGACGAAAGCTCTTCAACTTGTCGCCCACCCCTCCTCTGATGACAGATCAATACCTCATATAATTCAATTCTTCCAAAAAATACCTCATAATTCAATCTTTAGATTGCCCCCATGGGCCTTAGCCCTTACTATTTAAGATATCAATAGCAATTTCAATAGCATAGCATGCATAAACCATGCTATATCTCTAGTTTTTAAAATGTTGTTAATCATAGTTAATGAATAGTAATTTATAGATTATAATCGCACTTGAGAGAACACAGTTTTTCCTCAATTTTTAAAAACAATTATTTTTTACTTAAAATTAATATTTTTTTAGTGTTTTTAAATTATTTTTATATAATGATATTAAAAATAATTTTTAAAAAATAAAAAATACTTTAAAAAACAACTGCAATGATACTCCTCCTGAATATCATCTATATTGATTAGTGTTTCAAGTTAAAAATAATATATATAAAAAATTAAAATATATTTAATTAAAAAAATATATAAAATAAAATTTTCACCGGGATAATCAACTTAAAATGAATTTAAATACTTTTAAGACTAAAAATATATCTTAAAATACAAGGAAATATAGCTTCTATGTTTTTAATGTCTATAATAACCAAAAGCTACTATTTTTTCCAAGTAATTTAGAAACTCTTTTCATTTGAATTCTGGTGCCGTACGTGACGTGTAAGTAATTAAATTCAGTTGGGTTTTATATAGGAAGGAAAATGTATCCCCAGATCTGTTTGTTCATGTGACTTTCAAGGACCTCAAGGATCGATCCTTCTCAAAATCTATTTTTTAAATAACATTCATGAAATATATGTAGTAGAAAACATGCACCCAACAAGAAAGATATTCCATAAATTAAACAAGTTGGGATATTAAATTATATTCATGAATTTGAGGAATTAATATCATCTCTGCATGGATGATATTATTCATGCATGTCTTTTTGTTTGACAATGTACGTGATGTGTGTAATTATTTGCTCGCCCTTTATTCTCTTTCAGCTTTCTCTTCCGTCTATTGCAAGTTGGTGATGGACAGGGAGCGCCATTTGTGCTGGGAGGTGAGCTGTGTTGTAGGGCAGCCATGCTGGGCTTCTTCCATATATCGTGAGAAAAAGTTTTTGCTTCTGCACTCACTGTGTGCCCTATAAAGCTCTGTTTCCACATTTGATGCCGACTGTTAGGAGATCCAAATATTCAAACACACACAAATTTACGTGGTTCGGCAACTTGCCTACTCCACGGAGCTACTGGTTTGTATTAATCAAGCTCAAAAGCAATACAAACAAGAAAACAAGGAGGAGGAGAAAACTTCTCAACTCAACTCAACTCTCACCCTTAGCTCTCTCTCTGTGTTTCTCTCTATTTCGTGCTCTATCTCAGCTATCAATGCACATCTATTTATAGCTGATGAGGGAGATGATTGTTCAACAATGGTGGGCAAGTTAGGCACCTACCATTTGACTATGACTTCAACCATGGCTGCCACCAACCATGGCTGCCACCAACCATGGCTGCCACCGTCCATTTGTGTCCACACATATAACAATCTCCCACTTGGACACAAATGATGTTAGGTCTGTCTTTTAATCTTCAAGACCCACTGAAGCTTTACACAGCTTCAGTTTATCGAGAGTAACTCCTTTGGTTAACATGTCGGCTGGATTCTTGCTTCCACAGATCTTTTCAAGTAACAGTTGTTCATCGTCGAGCAATTGCCTGATGAAGTGATATTTGATCTGTATGTGCTTTGTTCTGGAGTGAAATGCTGGATTCTTGGCAAGGAAGATTGCACTCTGACTGTCACTATACAAAGTACCTTTTTCATGCATCTTGCCTAATTCTTGCAGGAAACTCTGTAGCCATACTATCTCTTTTGCAGATTCTGAAACTGCAACATATTCTGCTTCTGTCGTTGAAAGAGCAACTATCTTTTGCAAGGTAGAACTCCAAGAAACAGCAGTGCCTCCTAGAGTGTATATGTAACCTGTAGTACTCTTTCTGCTATCAACATCTCCTGCTAGATCAGCATCTACAAAGCCTTCAAGTTTCAATCCGTCAGCTGTGAAAATAAGACATGTCTCCGATGAGCCTTTTAAATACCTCATGATCCATTTCACTGCCTCCCAATGTTGCTTTCCAGGATTGCTCATATATCGGCTTACAACTCCCACTGCATGGGCAATATCTGGTCTAGTACAGACCATGGCATACATCAAAGAGCCGATAGCTGAGGCGTATGGAATCTGGTCCATGTATCCACGTTCTAGCTCAGTTTTTGGTGACTGGTCTTTACTGAGCTTGAAATGATTCCCCAAAGGTGTACATACTGGCTTAGCATTATCCATACTAAACCTGCTAAGAACCTTCTTGACATACTCTGCCTGTGAAAGCTTTAGTATGCCTTTGTCTTTGTCTCTGATGATTCTCATGCCAAGTATTTGCTTAGCAGCTCCCAGATCCTTCATTTCAAACTGTTTTGACAATTGTTGCTTTAGCTTGTCAATCTCTTCCATGCTGGATCCTGCAATCAACATATCATCTACATATAGCAGTAGAATGATATAAGAGTTGTCAAAATGTTTGACATAGCAACAATGATCAGCCTGACATTTTGTGTATCCCGTACTACACATGAAGTTGTCAAACTTCTTGTACCACTGTCTTGGAGCTTGTTTCAGACCATATAGGCTCTTCTTCAGCTTGCAAACTTGACTCTCCTTTCCTGGCATTGCAAACCCCTCTGGTTGTTGCATGTAAATGTCTTCCTCCAATTCTCCATGAAGAAATGCTGTTTTTACATCTAATTGTTCAAGATGTAAATTTTCTGCAGCTACTATCCCCAGGACAACTCTGATTGTTGTAAGCTTCACAACTGGAGAAAATATCTCAGAATAGTCGATCCCTTTCTTTTGCTGAAACCCTTTTACAACAAGTCTTGCCTTGAAGCGTTTGCTTCCATCATGCTCAGTCTTTACTCTGTAAACCCACTTGTTTTGCAAGGCCTTCTTTCCTTCAGGCAGTTTGGTTAACTCCCAAGTCTTGTTCTTCAGCAATGACTCCATCTCGTCCTTCATGGCTAACTCCCACTTGCTCGAGTTTCCATCTTGTAAGGATTCTTCATAGGTTAATGGTTCACCACCATCTGTCAACAAGATATAATTCAGTAGAAGTGTGAACCGTTGTGGAGGCTTTATAGTCCTTGAAGACCTGCGAACAGCTGGTTCACTTGGCTCTGCACTATCTTGTGAAGAAGTGGTGGGTACTGAAGTGTTTGCACTGTCTTGGATGGACTCTTGAGTGGTAATATCAGGAAGCCCTTCTAATTGTATGAATTCAGATTTCTGTGGACTCGTATCTGAATCAGTTATCTCTAGTTCTGTACTTGATCTGTCTTTGTACAAAACTTTCTCGTTGAAGATCACGTTCCTGCTTCTGATAATCTTCCTGTTTTGATCATCCCAAAACCGAAATCCAAATTCTTCATCTCCATAGCCAATAAAGAAACATTTCTTTGATTTGGCATCCAGCTTGTTGCGAGCATCAGAGTCTACATGCACATAGGAAACACACCCAAAGATTTTTAGATGAGCAAGTTGTACTTCTTTACCTCTCCAAACTTCCTCGGGCAGTCTGAACTCCAAAGGTACTGATGGTCCACGGTTGATCAAGTAAACTGCAGTATGAACTGCATCAGCCCAGAATGTTTGAGGTAGCCCAGAATGCAACCTCATGCTTCTAGCTCGTTCATTGATGGTCCGGTTCATCCGTTCAGCAATACCATTCTGTTGTGGTGTGCCTGGAACTGTCTTTTCCATTCTGATACCGTTGACAGCGCAATACTCCTTGAAACCTCCATCAATGTATTCTCCTCCATTATCAGATCGTAAGCATTTCAGCTTCAAACCTGATTCAGTCTCAACCATAGCCTTCCATTTCTTGAATGTGTCAAACACATCAGATTTATTTTTTAGAAAGTAGACCCATACCTTTCTGCTAAAGTCATCAATAAAAGTGACATAGTACCGAGAACCGCCAAGAGATGCTACTGGAGCTGGTCCCCATAAATCTGTGTGCACCAGTTCTAGTTTTCTTGGTCTTAAGGTCCTGCCAACCTTTAAGAAACTGAGCTTCTTCTGTTTTCCGAGAACACAACTTTCACAAATGTCTAGATCAACATTTTTTAACTCTGGCAGCTTTCCCTTTGACTGAAGTATCTTCATTCCCTTTTGACTCATATGGCCGAGTCTACAATGCCATAGCTGCGCTTGATTTTCTGCTTCAGTAGAGGCAATTATATCTGCTGATCTTGTGGTCATATACAGAGTGCCAGTTTTCTTTCCACGAGCCAAAACCATTGCTCCCTTTGATACCTTCCACATTCCTCCAGAGAAAAGGATTGAATGGCCACTATCATCAAGTTGTCCGACCGAGATCAACTTCTTCTTTAGTTCAGGAACATGCCTCACATTTTGCAAGTTCCATATAGATCCATTCATTGTCTTGATTTGCACATCTCCTATACCCACAATATTCAATGGTTGTCCATCGGCCAGATAGACTACCCCATAATTTCCAGCAGTATAATTTTGCATCATTTCATGGTGTGGTGTACAGTGAAATGAAGCTCCAGAATCAAGAACCCAATCATCAATAGGACTATGTACTGCAAGGATCAAAGCATCCTGTACCTCGTCTGTAGCGGCATTTGCAGAGTCAGCTTCAGGTTTCTTTGGTTTTGTGCAACTCCTCATGAAATGGCCAGGTTTGCCACAATTCCAACATTCAACCTGCTTCCTAGGTCCAAACTTGCTTTTGCTTCTGTACCTTGATTTTGATCTGCCTCTGGATAAGCCTCTGTCTTGTCTCCTTCCTCGAGTGTTGATGTTGAAAGCTGAACCTGAACTTGAACTTTCACCCGAGTCTTTCCTTCGTACTTCTTCTGCTAAAATCAGGTCTCGAATGTCATCATATTTTAATTTGGATTTTCCGGCTGAGTTGCTTACAGCTGTTCTCATACCTTCCCAACTGCTTGGAAGTGAAGCTAGCAAAATAAGTGCTCGGATCTCATCATCAAACTCAATTTCAACAGATGACAATTGATTTGTGATGGTATTGAAATTATTAAGATGCTGTGTAACAGAGGTGCTTTCCGTCATCTTCAGGTTGAACAGCTTCTTCATCAAGTGCACTTTGTTATTTGCTGATGGCTTCTCATACATCCCAGACAAGGCTTCCATCAATCTTGCTGTGGATTTCTCTTTTGTAACATTATGAGCAACTCTTCTTGATAATGATAGCCGGATAATGCCCAAGACTTGTCTATCAAGAATCTGCCAATCTTCTTCTGACATGTTTTCTGGCTTGCTCCCCAATAGAGGAAGATGAAGTTTCTTCCCATATAGATAATCTTCAATTTGCATTTTCCAATATCCAAAATCAGTTCCATCAAATTTTTCAATACCTGCAGCCTTTATTTCATCAGCCATTTTTACTCCTTCTTGGATTTGAATCTCAAAAATCTGACCTTACAGATGTGTCCGGAATGGCCCAAAATGCTGGAAACGACACTGAGATCACCCAAATCGGACTTCGGATGGCTCCGATTTAAGCAATCAAAGTTTGGGATAACTGGACGCTGCAGATGAAGCCACGTGGCAGGCGGAATAGTCGCTGCGCCACACCGGATCAAAACCCAGTTCTGATGACGTGACAAGCTGACGTGTCAGACACGTAGGCAGTGTGGGGTCCATCAAATCTGACGTGTCAGATCCACGGAGATTTTCGGCTGGCGTGGCAGTAGTGATGTGGCAGATGACGTGTCAGTGATGACGTGGCTGTTGACCGTGTCAAACGGCTGATATGGCAGGTGACGTGGCTGCTGACTGTGTCGATCGGCTGACGTGGCTGATGACGTGGCAGAGTCGAGTTGCAGGAAACGGTGAGGAAGACGCGTGACGCGCGTCTGTGCGCGTGGACAGTACTGGTGGTGGCGCGTGCAGGCGCGTGCGGGCATGCAGGACGTCGGATTTTCGTCGGGGTTTCACCAGTGGATTCCTCTCGTCGTCCTCTTCACGGTGGTATCTTCAAAAACACGTTTGGATAACTTTGATTTTTGAGTTTGGATCAAACACCCTCTTTTTCAAGAACTTTCAAGAACAGGCTCTGATACCAGTTGTTAGGAGATCCAAACATTCAAACACACACAAATTTACGTGGTTCGGCAACTTGCCTACTCCACGGAGCTACTGGTTTGTATTAATCAAGCTCAAAAGCAATACAAACAAGAAAACAAGGAGGAGGAGAAAACTTCTCAACTCAACTCAACTCTCACCCTTAGCTCTCTCTCTGTGTTTCTCTCTATTTCGTGCTCTATCTCAGCTATCAATGCACATCTATTTATAGCTGATGAGGGAGATGATTGTTCAACAATGGTGGGCAAGTTAGGCACCTACCATTTGACTATGACTTCAACCATGGCTGCCACCAACCATGGCTGCCACCAACCATGGCTGCCACCGTCCATTTGTGTCCACACATATAACACCGACTTCTCCAAGTTGAATATCCAATTACTGCGACCACACGATTTATTTCTATAGCTCAACTACCAGTCTTCGATCCTTGTCAAAGGAGTAACAGATTGCTGTTAAACTCGATACCTGCTCAAAATATTTTAAGGACATCATCCATATATACATGTTCGAATCCAAATTGTATTAAAGTATTGTGTAAAATCAGTTGACCATACTAATGATCAGTTGTATTAAAGAAAATATGGATAATATATCATAAGAAATTATAGTTACGCATCCCGTGTTCCTTGTATTTAATATGCATTTGGAAATGCGAAGCAAATATTTTTGTAAAAGTTAATTGAAAATATATTGAAATAATATTTTTTAAATTTTTATACCAGGAAAAAAAACTTTTTGAAAAACAAATTGAATAGTGAAAACAACAGTAATATTATTGTCTCTCTTCCCCAAGACCAACACACATATAATTCATCGTTTTATTCCCTTTGTCTCTTTCTCAACCTCTATTGTTTTGAACATGCTTGCTTGAAAGACGCAACAAAGACACATGAGAAGTTAACAGTTGTTTGTGGTTATTTACTTGGACTACCATCTCCTTCGGTGTTGAAGAAAATGCACGCATGCATGCACCGAAACAGGGGTCAATATTTCAAGCGGATATCATGCCGGAATGGTTATAGGTGGACATGGATCCTTGTTTTCAGCACAGCTTGAAAAGGTCTAAAAGAGTGTGCTGCTGCTATAACTGCATCTCTTGAAGAGTGAGCAGTTTGTCTTTGAACTTTGAGGTGCTCAGACAAGGCAAACGAGCTTCACCAAATTTAAGCAGACAAGCTGGAAAATCCCTCCATTGATAAAAATATTCCCTAGGGTGGAAGTGATGGAGTCATATTTTTTTAAAGAGAAACGGTCTCCTTATCTTGTTTTGGGAAGCAGCGCAAAGGAGCAGGCATGGATCTTTCTCGTGAAAGGAATTGAAGGGCCTCGTTAGTGGGGAAGGCCTAATCTATTCAATGGGCTAAGATCATCTTCGGCCTGTCTTAACAGTCAGCCCTCTCCTCACCACGGGCTCAAAGATAAATCGAAGGGGCCATTTGCGTCCACAAGCGCCCCATTTTGGCATCTTCCATCGAAAGAACAAGGCCTCGTTGAACGACGGAGGAATAGCTCTTTGCTAGTTGCATTTTTACGCTCTATGATTTTACCAGTAGAGGCATCTTTAATTTTCGATTTCAGTATAAATATGATAAAAATCCCTTCAAATTAACAATAGACGAGGGAAATGACTTTATTACTGTACCTTTCCTCCTATTTTTTATTTTTATTATATTAATTTTTTTTTCATGTTTTTTTCTTTTATCATGATTGACTTCTTTTTAAATAAAATATTTTTAAATTATTTTTTCTGATTTTTTTAATATTGAATTGGTTAAGAATTTAATTCTGTCATTTAAAAAAAATTATGAATTATTATAATATTTTTCTATATAATTTTATTTTAAAATAATTTTTTTTGGTTTTTTTCATATTCAGGTAGTTAATAATTTATCTTTTTAGTTTTTTATAAAAAAAATTGTAAATTACTATTTTATTCCCCAACATGATTTTTTTTTGGTACAATATTTTTTTACATGTTTTTTTTTCAAAGTTATCTTTGTTGAATTGTTTTTTTTATATTAATTTGGTTGAGAATTTAGATTTAACTTTCCTCACATATTTTTTTTTATTATTTTTATTTTTATTTTTAAAAAAACACTGTTTATTGCTAAAGTGTTTTTCTACATGATTTTTTTGTTATATTTTTTAAAAATTATCTTTATTAAGTTTATTATTTTTAATATTAAACTGGTTAAAAGTTATTGCTGTAGATTTTCTCATGAAACACTATAAATTGCTACAATGTTTTTCTATATAGTTTTTTCTATGATTTTTTTAAAATATATTAATTAATTTTATTTTTTTAATAATAAATTGGTTAAGAATTGTAATTGTATATTCCCTCGCGAAACACAATAGATTACAACATTATTTTTCTACATGATTTTTTAAAAAATATTTTTATTTATTTTATTTTTTTAATATTATGCTCGTTGAAAATTTAGTTTTATAGTTTAATTTTTTTAAAAAAATACTATAGATTATAATAGTGTTTCTCTATATAAATTTTTAAAGTTTTTTTCTATTTTTTTTTTTAAATTCATGGCAATGCACTAGTATGACATAAGCCTTCAACAATGCAAGGGTATTGCAACTAGTACACATGTAGATGGTGCGGGGGCAATATGTTTTGTCCGAAGCTTAAGATAACCTATCCACCTTTCTCTACATTACAATGTATGGTTAAGATTTTATTTGTTTTTATATTTAAAAAATTATTTTTTATTTTAAATTAATATTATTTTAATATTTTTAAATTATTTTAAAGTGCTGATATTAAAAATAAATTTTTAAAAAATAATTTTCTGGACAGAGTCAGTAGAATCTCCTGTAATACTGCAAAATCAAATGTCAGTTTTTCGTCGTGTCTCTTCAGGACGTTTTCAGCCTAGCGGTTTGGTGATTTTAAGTTACTGCACGAAAAAAAAAACAGGGCCCCATGTAAAAGTCCACAACCACACAGTATTCCCCTTCAAAAAAGAAATTGCCCGGTAGAACGCAAAAACGAAGTGTTTGTGTACAAATTTTAAATTTCGTCTCGCTGAAGATGAATGGAATGGTATGGGCTATTGTTATAATATCTGGAAGGTCAGTCTGAAATTTTGGGATCTTAACTATATCTGAAGAAGAAAAAGAAAAAGGAAAAAAACAAATAAGAGTCGAGGGGAGATCCAGGCATCCCATCAGTTTAATTCAGGACCCGAATATCCCGTTGCAGCTTGATAGAGATTTTTTTTTAAAAAAAATCAATTTTCAAATATTAATTGTTAAGAATTAGAATAAATTCTCCTAGGATGATTGTTACGAAAAACAAAGTAAGCAATTAACAAACACCAAGACCAAACAAACTATGTTTTTGCGTGACAAGCCAAAAAAAATGATGNTCCCCGGAACTCTCATTTTAAGGTTCATAAGTAAGTTACTACCGGAAAAAAAACAAATGGGAGGCCATGCCTTGTTCACTAAGGGTGGCAATCAAATTTTTTACTCTGTCCAACTTTATATGCAAGAGTATATTATTTTTTATTATTATTATTAGTTTATATCAAATTTCATTATATTTAAAAAAAAATATTTTTTGAATGTGAAATTTAAACCACATTAATATATATTTTATATTCACAAGAAAAAAATTATTTTTTAATGTAAAATAAAATAAAATTATTTAAATACTTAGACCAAAAAAAGATAATCTTTCTAATATGAGATGAGATTTTTTTAAAATAATTTTTAAAATTTTATTATTTATAAAACATTTACATCAATTATTTCTTAATTTTTTTATATAAAATATTAAATCTTCAAATATATTTTTTAATTTTTTCTTTTTCATCCAAGACCGAGCTTCCTAGCCGAACCAATTTCAAAACAAGGTTTAATAACTGTACTATAAATATCAAACATTAGTCTAGGCATGGTTAAAATACCCAACAGATTTAATGGGTTAGACTGATAATCATAGCTTGGATGAACTTATTAACTTGCTAATTAACCAATCTACCTTATGACTGGGTTGACTCTAGGCTGTATATTATAACTATAACTCTAGGACGAGTAGGGACTCTGTACAGGTTGAATGTGCATGAGCCGTTTACGGGCTCGAGAACACCATCAAGCCGAGCACAGAACTTCAGAATCCCAACATGAAAGAGATTTTAGGAATGCAAAGATTTGAAAATCCCTCGGCTAGATCAATCAATGTAATTGAAAAGGTTTAATATGTAACACATTTGCAGTAGAAACTCTCAGGTGCCTTTAGATTCTTTTCCCCGTGCAGAAAGTAAGGCTTGCTCCCAATTTCCCAAGCTGTTATCCGAACTTTGTAGCCTCCGAACTCTCAAGTCATGCAGTTCTCCAACCGTCTCCAAACCCCGGTTCCAAGTTCCAAAGAAAACACACTGGCTAGAAAAGGAATTAAAAACAGACAGGACATGAATATACAAGCTCGTTTGGAAAAACTGAAGGTAAAAAAAACCGGACAGGTTGCTGAAAAACTCAGCTACTTATTATCATTTCACAATATTATTTGATAACTGACAACACAACTGTTCGTATGTCGAAAAAGAACAATCATACCAGTTATGGTCGACGACTGCATGCTTGGTGATTCAGATTATTGCTAAATGGATCTTTATAGACCACAACACTATTAGACCTGCAACCTGCCGGCTAATAACCATTCTTCCCTTTCGAGGAAAAGAACCTGCTAAATCCTCGAGAATGTTTCTCCAGCATTGGGGCAGAAGATGAAGATTTTGTAGGCCTGTGTTTTGGAGGCTTTGAACCAACCGGGGATCTCAAGAGGCTTGATTCTGTATCAGATGGACTGTATGGATGGTTGTATGAATTGATGGGAGATTCCGCCCCTGCTTTGTGTATATTGGCTAAAACAACAGTGTCCATCTCAGCTTGATCGAAGTCCTGCAAGTTCATGCCACTTGTAGTAGGTTCATCTTCAGCAAGAACATCGCTGATTTGACTCCTCTCACTGTAAGGAGATCCCATGATCTCTGTTTGGGGACACAGAGAATTCAACTGCTTGCCAAGAAGAAATATCGTCTCTTGGCACTCTGCAAGCTTTTCTGCAGCAGCTGCTATTTCTTTCTCCTGAAACAGTACTTCCAATTTAGCTCTTTGAACTGATCATATCCAAACTCCAAAGTATCACATTAAATATAGCAAGGATCTCATAAGTTAATCAGATATCATATTCCTCGCCCTCAGTGTGCTTTGTTGTTTTTTTTAAAAAGATACTCATGTTTTATTGATAACATGAGAAACAAAGCCATTCTGAACGAAGACAATTTAAGGAAAGATGAAGAGGAAAAATGCCCCACCTGTTTGCACTCAATGTCAGTCACTATAGAGCTCTCGTTCCTAGAAAGAACAAGATGTTCATATTAGAGACAAATCCAGATGAATCATCAAAAAACTCCACGAGATAATTAGAAAAACATGAATTGGTCAGGATCACACATAGGCCACGGTAGACACAAGTTTGCAAAAGATGGATGGTTAATCTGAACATAGTAAAAGAAAAGGATGGAAGCTTACGTTTGCAGTTGCTCTTCTAGTTCCTTGCATCTGGTCAAAGCACCCTGATGACTCTTCTTTTCTTCTTGAAGCTCATTTTCTAAAGTTTCTGTTTTCAACCGCAGAAGGTTTACCTCAGCTTCTAACTCCTGTGCACGTGTTTCAAGTGACCTATATGACTCTGTCATGCATTTAAGCTGTATCTCAGCCAAGCCGTTAGACTTTTGTGCAGAAGCCAATTGGGATTTAACTTCAGCTAGAAGCTGCTCGGTTTCATGTAACTGAGACTTTGTCATTTCAAAATTTTCAGTACATCTAGCTAGATCCGTGGCCATGTTGTCCTTCTCTGATTTCAATTCTTCAAACTCTTCCAATGAGACCTTGCACGATGTGGTGTTTGATCCATAGCCCAGTACCAAATTTCCATCATCAGGCACCTCAGGATTAGAGGTAGGGCTAGAAATGTTGGCACAGCCATTCTGATATGTTTCTACTGATGAATTCTTTTGAACAACCTTGTTCTCGGGTAAAGCAATCTTATCTATGCAATCAGGACTGCTGATTTCTGCCTCATTGCCTTTATATCCCAGGACATTGAATCTGAGCCCACAGGCTAGAGCTAATATATGAGCAAGGTCAGATACGAAATCAACCAAACTTCTGTCACTGTGTAAAACTTTATTAAAAGTGATTGAAAACTCCTTGATTTTCTGGCTCAGACCAATGCTATCGCAAGAAGTGTCATGAACTGCCATTGCTTCTTTACCCAGCAATAATACAAAGTCATGAATCTGAGAAATGGCAGGCAGTAACTCCTGGCTTACTGTGTGCATAATTTGTGCGGCTGTCTTACTCTCTTCGGACAATTCAAATTCCTTCTCTCCCATTATGCCAGCATCTTCAGGACAAGTCTGCCTGTCAGGTGTTGTTGCATCAGAACAGTGTGCTTCTTTGGAAACACAGCTTGCTCCGGTTTCTGCATCCTGCACAACCTGCTTAATATCTTCTAAAATTTTCCCCATATCAGCCTTCTTAGACCCAGAATCAAGTAACATAGAGATTCTCAACTGGAGCTTCATGAATGATGACAGGTCTGCATCAAATCCTGATTCTATGGCTGAAGAATCCTTATTGCAAGACAGATGATTAACCAGTGGATACAAATTGTGCTTCTCTTCAGACAGTTTATCTTCTTTTCGCAAAGAAATCTCACCTGAAGCATCACTATTGGCAACTTCAGAGGTCTTGTTGTTTGAAGAATTTGAAATGTTAGCAGCACTGTCTGCATTTAAACATGCAAACTTCTCCATCTCCAAGAAGTCATCCATAAGCTCAAGGTGCTTTGCATTTTCAGCCTTGTTCAACTTCTCACTGTGATTGTCCTTCTTGAAATTGGAAAACTCGGAGATTGATATCGTTGCCCAAGAGTCAGCACAGCTTTGTGTATCATCATTTCCATCTTCAGACACAGTGGTGAAGCTAGGTGGATTGCTAATATTTTTACTAGAGTAACCTTCAGCAGGAACCTGAACGATAGAATTTGGGGAACTTTTTGGTAGATTGCTGATTTGAAAGTGAGCTTCTAAACTCTGAAGCTTGCTTGCTGTTTTAGAGCACAGATTCCTAGAAGCCTGCAGTTCACTGTTACGCTTCGCCAAAGCTTCTTTCAGCATCTTTGTTTCCTCCTCCATTGCAAATAAACGCTCTGTGAGAAACTCATTCTCTTTATGGAATCTCTGTACATTGTCTGGTGAAAATTCAGTCACAGAGGATGAATGAGGACTTGGAGGCTTAACAGGAGACCTCCTCAATCTAGAGTCTCCATAATCTCTGCCCAAACTCTCAACCTCTAGCTTCATCTGGGCAAGTGCGGCAGGACCTGGCAACTTCTTCCGAACAAGACCGCGTAATCTTTGGCACTCTGCTTCCAGCTTAGCTACTTTTTTGACACCCTCCATATGCTGCTTGTTGGCAGCTTCAGCAGATCTTATGCTCATATTCTTTTCTTCATTACGAATCTCCAGCTCTTTAGAAATTACATGAAGTTCATATTTATGTGAATTTATTTCCCTTTCACACGACTCAATATTGCTCTTCAAGAGCTCAATTTCAGCCTCAGCTTGTGACTTATCTTCACTTATCTTGATCAGCATGTTAGAGTGCTCTTGCAATGACCTTGAAAGTGCAGCATTTTCAGCAGCAGATCTAACGAGCTCTTGGTCTAAAGTAGCAATTTTGGCTTCAAAATCCATCCTAATTTTGTCCAATTGCTTGTTCTTGTTGAGAACAATTTCCTGCACTCTCTGTTCATGTTCTTCTTTTAGATTCCGTATCTGCCGCATGCACTCTTTAAGAGCACCATCCAAATGTGATGCCCGATCTTCAGCAGTGAGCTTTGAGAGGGTGACCGATTCTAGATGATTTTTCAATGCCAAAGCTTCTGCCTCAGCCTTTTCCCAACCTGAGGCAAAAGGCGATCCAAACTCAATACAATTCATGCAAAGCTAAATTTAGGAAGTTGCATTAATAAATAAGCACCATCATAGCTATCTTCATATGGTATTTCAAGAACAGTGTCATACCTGAGACAGCTTCTTCAGCAACTTTAGCATGTTGTTTCACAAGGTTTTCTTTGGTAGTCATCTCTGAATGGGTTGCAGTCAGCTTTTCATTCAAGTCCTTAATCTCTCCCTCTAGTGTCTGAACTTGTTCCTCATATGTCTTCACATGATCCTCTAAACTAGTCAGGTGGGTGTATGATTCCACAGAAATTTGAACATAGCTGGGTTTTTTATAATTATCCTGTTTTCATGAAAAAAAATATCATAATAAGAATTAATCGGAGAAACTCATCGCTTTCAAAAAGAGCCGAAACAGCATGACACCCAGCCAGTTGCATGGTGCTACTGTTAAATCTTGTCCTTGATCTTTTCATCCAACAAATCTGAAGCGGTCAAGAAACTAAAATGGTATGTAGCAGATTGAAGGAACGGAGTTCATTTTCAGGAAAAAAAAAAACCTATATAGATGCCTGCGGTCAATTTTACTTATATTTTTAATGATGTTAAAATTTGCAGTTCACAAATTCACTTGTTTGTGGAGACAAAGTAACAAAGAAATTCATGGGAATGCTGCAATTGTTAAGCGTACAAAGTCATAAACCATCCAAATAAACAAGGATGTAGAATTGTCTGACACGGATGCTAAGTAAACAAAGCGAAAACAAAACTTATGTCAGTGAACATACCTTCTCTTCCTGTGATCCACCAGAATTTGCTGCTGCAGCCGCTTTCTCAGTCTTGTCGGATGACTTTTTCTTCCAAGGCCAACTCCGTCGATCCATATCAGACTGCAAAATTTCAATAGTAAATATGAGGAAAAATGATTGAAATCAACTAGGAAATATATATGGCAACAATGGCACCCAAAGGGTCAAACCTCAAACAAGGAAATTAATAAAATGCATGAATTATAAATCCGCTTTAAGAATTTCAAAAATGCAGATAGATAAGAAAACAGGTCTACTACAAGCTGTCCTCCATAATCATACATCACAACAACCACCTCCAATTGATGTCGTATAGTCTATATTATCTGTTGGTACACCTTATAGACAGAATATAACACTTAATCTTCATCAACTTTAAACATTAAAAAAAAAATAGGGAATTCCATTTCATTATTTCATCTGGCAAGTTAAGAGACAATGACTTCAGAAAAATCATAACATACTTTAAAAATAAAAAGACCAGGTTTTCGAAGCCGCCCTTTTTAATGGTAATGCAAATCCTAAGAATAATGTCATTTTCTCTCATTAAATTTCCCTTCTAGAATCCTGCATTTGCTAAGCAATCAAACATAGTATAACAAAAACATCAGGCAATCAAACATGATGATTTTATTATTAACTGACACGATTTAAAATATATAATATAAAATAGGACCATCAATATTTTAAAAATCCCCAAAAATCTGACCAAGTGAATTATCATCCAAATTATAACCAGCACTTTCATAATTTAATCTCCTGTGTGCAACTAAATCTCAAAAAAAAAAATCCATGCATGTCATTAAAGCCAGTAACAACTTAATAATTACAGCCAAGAACTAATCACCAAGTTGGTAATTCATAACATATAAAGATCTCTAAAATAAATAACAATTCAATGAATAACGCAAAAAATACAACTAAAATTCACAAAAAATAATAATTAAATTAACCGCATTCGGAAGAACCAAAATGTTTTTATACCAAATGGAATTTTTTAAAAAAAGAAAATCATGAAGTGAAACAGGAGCAGAAAGAAAGACTGTACCAAGCTGAAAAAATCTAACCCAAAAGGTAATCAGCCCCAAATGCCAACAATGTCAAATCACTGCCAGACTGCTACCAAAACAGTTATCAAGAAAAATCCCACAGATATAAAAAGTTAACGCCATTTTAGCTATTAAGCGAAAAAAGGCTAAAGCCAAAGATCATGTAATCAAAACAGGAAAACAAACACAAGCTCTAGGAAAGATTTAGTGTGTAAGAAATCCCACAATAGGAAACCTTCACCGACAGATAGAGAAATCATGTTCATCATTTTGAAAAAAAGACCCAAACAAAACCAAATTTATTTTTTTCAAAAAGCGGAAACAAACATAACACACACGCCAAACAAAACCCATTTCTATTTTCGTTTTTATTTTCTCGCCACCGATGAAGAAGTAGCTCGCCAATACACAAGTTTAAGGATGATGAACATGAAAAAGAAAGAGACAATAGCTCACCAGTCACCAGTACAAATGTAGCTTCGATAAGTAGAGAAAGTATGAGAATATTGAATTCAAGGAAAGAAATGGAGATCTAAGGTTGATGGCTATTAAATGAGAAATGACAGAGGAGACGGTGGTGGTGGTGGTGGTGGTGGTGGTGGGTGAGAGTGAAAATATTATACTTCGAGGTGTCACTTAAAAGAGAGGACGCTGCAAATGCTCCATAAACATCAGCTTTTTAGATTAATTTTATTTAAAAAAACAATTAATGAAATTGTTTTTTTTATTGCAATCTTGAAAGTGGCATGCGTGCTTCCTCTTGACGGATTTGCCCCTCGAAAATTAAAAATCGGCGGTGGCATCCTCCTACTCTCTTTTTTTATTGACGAAGTTGTCCTGCACAAGTTTTTTTAACTTTATCTTAAATAGATTTTTCTTTTATTTGTCATATTTAACATTTTTACATAAATAAAAATAACATTAATTCATATATCCATGACCCTCTATTAATCATACTTCTTTATAATACTTATTTTCGATTGTAAATCTCTTACTAAATTAGCTTTAATTAAAGTGTGTGTTATAAAATATTTAAACCAAAGGTTTAATTAAATAATTATTTTGAGACAAGTAATAATATCAGTATTCTTTATTTATTTGATGATGGAGATTATTATTGATTAAAATTAAAATTTAAGATATTAACTTTGTTTTCAATTAAAATTATATTTTTTAATATATTATTAAAAACACATCACAGTTTTACATATTAATTTAATATGTTTTTAACAGTGTTAATTTTTATAGTTATAATTTTTTAAAAAAAATAGGCTTGAGAAGCATAATTTTATTTAATATTTTTAAAAAATAAATGTGGTTAGAGTTATTATAAGATAGATTTTTATATATAAAATAAATAAATAAAAATCTTCATAAATAAAAAGTATGTTATTTTAATTTTTATATAATAAAAATTTTAAATGCAGCTATATAAAAATAAAAATTATTTAAAAATCAGATGAATTTTTTATTTATAGCTGGATAAAAATTAAAAGTTATCACACCATTAAATAATTTTTCAATATATTATTATATTCAAAAGAATTTAAGTTTTTTTAACATATTAATTATACAGTATCAATGAATAAAAAAAAAGAAGATAACTTCAACAATCACGACGGACAGAGAGTGATGTCTATTTAACTCGATGTGTTTATAGGCTTTTCTTTTCAATTTAATTCTTGGAGGTTTATGCAAGAAGCAAGAATGATGAGCTGGATCCGGTATTAGGAAAGTGAGCGGGTAGTGTGTATTCTTCTGTTATCTGTGTTGCGAATTTGGACCACACCGTCACAGCTCATAATCTTTCACACCAGGTGCTGTTCTTCCATTGTTATCACCGCCAGTCAAGAAATCTCAGCCGTTCATCAGTGAAGACACCTGTAATCTTTTTTTATTACACTGCTTGACCGGAAGAGACTGTTGTGTTGCGGGTGGGAATGTAACTTGGCCTCTTGAGAAAATTTTTGGTGAGGATGTTGAATCATGGAGATTCCGTGGGATAATTGTCTGGCTATAAAACCAGTTTAATAGATTTAAAATGTAATTTATATTATTTTTAAAAATAAAAATTTACTTGGCTCAAAATAAAATTTGAATTCATGGCTGTTTTGTTATTAAAGTTTTAATATTATATTAAAAAATTAATTTAATCTAAAAATTTAAATATAATTTTAAAATATAATCTATATTAATGTATTATAATACATGTTTCTGAAGGAACAAGTATAATCTCTATTGTAGCTGCCTAATCTGTATGACAATCAATAAATCCGCCTAGTCTATTGACCAGGCAAACCCATGCAAACCCATTACCATGCCTCAACTCCAATGCCATCGCTCTGGCCAGCTTAAATTAATGAGATGAATTAATGTTAGTGGAGTAAATACTGTTTATTTTATTTTTTTAAAAGGGTGGCTGAAGAAGGCAAACAAAAGAGAAAACAATTAATAACATTGTTAAAGTCAATTTAGAATTGGTTCGGCTCGATTGATTCCAGTTAATCCGGCCAATTAATTTGAATTTAGCCAGAATTTCTAATTTAATGTTTTTAAATAAAAATTTAAAATAATATTGTTTTAATTTTGATCCAAGCTAATTTATTTAATTTATCACTTAATTTTTGAGTGGAGTCGATTTTAATAATCTCAATTAACAAAAAGGAAATAACGTGAGACAAGATAGCCCCGCCAGATGCTTGGCACAAGTTGTATATAAAAAACCATGTCAATGTAATTGTAGTTTCTCAGTCAATATCAGATATATTAATAAAAATCAATTATTATATTTCCCAATTGAGCAAATTGAATCACATACTCAATTGAATTTTAAAATTGTAGCAGTTCCAAGTGAAACAAGCAAAAACACAAGGCCATTGTGCGTTCATGGATTGGTCACGCATACGAGGATGCATGGAAATTATGGTATTCTATCTCAGCATATGTCCACACGTATATTTCTACGCGGACATTTTAAGCAGACAGCGTTCTTCTCGTCATGAATTCAAAGCTCTACCATTTTTTAGTAAATGAATTTAAACAGGGTTGGCGTGGAATAGGCTCTTCGCCTGCCACTGCCATGTTCTCCATTGTTTTTTCCATCGAGCCCGTGTTTAGGTGAGGTGATGAACGCTGTATTTAGGTTTCTTGATAGTTTTTATTTATCATTACGTTTTAAAAGATACATGCTTCAAAAAATGATATTATGTATGCTAGTCAAGTGATGATTACTCGAGTTTGTTGCAATTATTTATGGATTTTGGAGTTTTCTTCGTCCTGGGGAATATTTCTAGTTTAAAATTATGAATATGTGGGAATAGCCGGGGTATCCAAATTGTTTTCTAAGAGTAAGAGGGTCTCTTTCTGCCTATTATAGTATACATGACTGTCTGGTATGCGCTACAACTATTATTTCACCAAAATTTAAAGAGAAAAATTGCCTAGAATAAATTTTAATTTTTTTTATAGTTTTTTATTGTTTTGATGCACTCATGTTAAAAATATTTTTTAAAAAATAAAATAATATTATCTTAATGTATTTTAAAATAAAAATACTTTAAAAAATAATTTTCCAGGTGTGTTAGTAAACAGCCATGCTTGGAGCTCTCCTTCGGCAACCCAGCAATCTTTTATGGACACTGAAAGCTACAGATGTAGTCGGCAGAATTGTTTATCTTCTCAGGGCTTCCTGAAAAAGAAGGGAACACATCATTATAAATTATGCATGCAGCTTGATTAATTTATTTTCTATACAAGCAGGGCTCAAAGACCATAATTTATAGTGAATCTCAATAGTTTTTTCTTCAACCACTCGTTTTTTAGCCAAGTTCACGGTGATGGAAAATTATTTCTAAATTATTATTTTTATTTTTTTGTTTTTCTAGTTAAATATGTTTATGCTTCTTTTCTTTTATACGTCCTTTAATATTAATCAAGTACAATTTTATTTGTATTGTAACTGTGGTTGATGAAGTATAAAATAATCTTTTAATTAATACACTCACCCACCAAACCTCCAAATTCGGCCAACCTTAAAAGTACACGTAAAATTTGCTTCCTTTTTTTTTTCTTTTTTATTCTCTATCACTTGAATTCATCAAATGCAACGAGCAATTAAAGGACGTTGGAGTTTTTTGTTTTTTATTTTTTATTTTTTATGTGCTGCCATTAACTATATATATAGTCGCTTAATTGATTACGATCAAATTTACACTTTAATTTTTATTTCTTTTAATTGATAGCATTCTTAATCAGTAGAAACTTAAACTTAAAATAATTACTTAGTATTAATTCTAATTATTTTTTAATTTAAACCTTGAATTAATATTAATTGCAAGTTTGATTATATATTTAAGATGGCTGTTAGAGTTTTATTATTATTTTTATATTAAAAACATGTTTGATATTAGTTATATTTTGATATTTTATATTTTAAAACATGTATAAAATATAAGTTTTTGTTGAAGATGTTTTATTCAGTATGATTTTATAATGATAAATTAAATATATTTTTGTATATATTTTTTTATAATTTCTGGATTAAAAAATTATTGAAATTATTTTTCAATGAATTTCAATGAATTTCAATGATTTTGATGGGAATTTAATAATTTTTCAAATATAAATTATTAAAAAAAATACCTTCAAACATATTATTAAAGACAAACTTCAAAAAAAAAATTCATCTGTTTGATGCCGGTGCATGGTGCTGTGGCGCAGCATCCATCAATAGCATCAGAGCATACAGATACACTACTGTACAGGACAACAACTGTTTGATGAGATGTCTACACAGTCTCTGGAAAACTCCTAGGTTCCCAAAGTCAAGACTCTGTGTCCCCGACCTGACCATCGCTTCAGTTGCCAGCTACTGCTTCTCTCTGATTTTTTAATTTGACGGTGCATCGACTCCCTTTCTTACCTCCTCCATTCCTTTTTTTTTTTTTTAANTATATATATATAAAAGAAACGGCTGTGACTGGCCAACACTGTTGATTCTCGGCTTCAACTGGGGGCAAAGGCGTGACGACGGACGATGAATTACTAATTTAATTGTCCTTTTCGCTGCTGCAGTCGAGCTGGAAAATAAATTCGTACAGGCCAATCACAAGACACCAGATCATCAAGATGAGACAACCTGACCAATGACGACAGTGATATTTGCAACGTTGGATTCTTTAACGTGCTAGGACACCGTCATTGTTTTTTATTCTCTCAGCCACAAAGACCTCTCGAGTGTTCAAGAGTTGCATTGAAAGTGTTTTTTATTATATTTATTATAAATATTATCTTCATGTTTTTTTAAAATATTTTTTTTATATTTTTAATTACTAATATTAAAAATTTTAAAAAAAAATTATTTAAATATATTTTAATTTAAAAACCTATTTTAAAAAACATCATTCATTATAATTACAAATGCATATAATAAACCCATCCAATTATAAATTTTATCCTATTCATAATTTAAAATATTAGATCAATAGATAGATTTTGATTATTTTAAGAATGAAACTTTATTTTATATTTTAATAAAAACACTTCATCATATTAACTTAAATGAATTTAACTAAGTTAATATAATAGGTATAATAAAAATTTATCACTAAACGTGTGGCTCAATTGATTAAATTACATGTTTTTTTTTAAATCATTAGTTTAAGTTTCATCATTTTTAGAACCATTAGGAATTTATATAATTATTAATTTTAAAATTTATAAAATTAATCAAGTTGCACATAAATTAATTTAAATATCAATATTATTTTTTTTAAAAAGACACCTCTAATAATTTGCCTTCGTCCTCTGGTCCCTGAGTTTTTCAAAATTAATTAACTGGTGATTCACTCTTCAAACTTTAATTTGTTGGTGGTTCTTGCATTTGATCGATCCCTTCACTCCCTTGTACGCGGACACGTTGCGACATGTAGAAGGGATATGTTCATCATGAGATGAACGAGTGGTCATGGATGGCAAGGGGCAGGGCTAGTAATACTTGAAAGAGAAGGTTAAAATTAATATAACAAGATATATTATTAAAAAAATTATTTATTAAATTAAAAATATCATACTTTTCTATATTTAAATATTAAATAAAAATAATTAAAATATTTTACAGGGGCCGGGCATTGCTTGTCTCCCCCCGGTTCCGCCCTGTCTATGGATGGCTAAAAGTTGAAAATGCGAGTGTTGTTGTGTCCAATATTAAACTATAAGGATCGACTTAACAGATTTCGACAGCAGAAAGAATCATGCTATGAATCTGGCCTCATTTTTTTCACGGGAACCTGCTTGAACACGCAAAGGACAAGGCTATTTGAGATGTCGAATGCCTTAAATGGCAAGTTTTCACAATGTGATGTGGTGAAGAACAGTGCCTCTTCACCTTAGTAGCCAGCACAATGATATTATTTATAAAAGAAAGGTGAACTTGACATGCTTTATTGGTAAAACAAATTATCATCCACCTTGAGAAACTCGTATTGAAAATTTAAAGGGGCATGATTTTATTTTTAGTGTGCAGAAATCTCTACCATCAGTAGCCTCAATCCTTGGGATGGATGTGATTCTAACGTTACAGCGTCGTTTTTGGTGGCAGATTCAAGAAAAGATAGTTCGATGTGGAGAACGGACCTCCGAGAATTGAGAAAGCTTTTCTAACCTCGACGGTTGAAGTGTTCTAACTCTCCCTGTCCCCTTCCTTCTTCATTTATTAATTAATGAGAAATTTAAATATTTACATTCTAATCATCAAATCTTAAATACAATCTATCTAAATATTATTTATTGTTCAGTATAAAATAAAATAATATATCCAGTTAAGCTCGTATTGCTTCTATCATCCATAAAATAAAACAACTACAAAAAAATCCCTTTATCAGGGTTGCTTCAAATAAATATAAAGAGTTAAGATGGAATTACCATCCTTAATATTTAATAATACAAACAAAGATATAGGTGGATTAAAATAAATATTAAATTAATGTTTTTCTTTTTTTATTGTATTTTAATCGCGCTTCAAATCGAAAGCAAGACTGTCACCCACTCTATTCTCATCTGAGTTTTATGTTACCCAGGTCCCAGCACCCACACTGCCACGCACCCTAGTGAATCCTACTTGTGCGCGCGAACACTAGCCTAGTAGGCATAGCTGGCATGACAACCCCACCTAGTAGTCGTAGAATATTAATTATAAAACCTTTTAATTTATTGCATTTTATAAAATTTGTGTGTATAAGATAACAAAACCCCGTCATGAACTTCAATGACCTGACCCACGAGTGGCGCGTCGAGGATGACAATGGCCGTATAAAAGGCAGCCAGAACCCTCTCAAACAGAATAGGTTACGAGACTGTTTATTATCGTGTTTTAAAAATATTATTTTAAATTATTTTCACGTATTAATATTTAAAAAATAAAAAATATTATTTTAATATATTTCTTTTAAAAAAAACCGCTCTCCAACTGACGGTCCGAGGGAACAGAATCCAAGGGCAGTTAAAAGCAGTGTTCTGCTATATTAGCCTTGACACCAAGCAGGGACCACTAGACAAAACACTCGAAAGAGAGCGACCACGTTTCATAAAACCTATGTCCCTGAGCGTCGGCAGGAGAAGTTGAAGAAGAAGAAGAAGCCTTCACCTGCCGCTAAGGACAAACACTGTAATCAAGCCTCCTGCTCAAAAGGCCCAGGGAAACCCAGCATGTAAACAAAAAACACATAGTGTTTTGTACCCCAGTATCCTAAATTAAAACCCGGTTTACCATTCTAGATACCACAATTTTCATAAAACCTCCTATATCCTCTGCTTTTATTTGGAGACAAACCTTAAAAATACTTTTGTCTAGGTTTATGGATTAGGCGCTCTCTCTCTCTCCCTCTCTCGCTCTAGAGGCATGTAAATACTAAACTTTTTAGACTAAAACTAGAAGTTATAAAATAAAATTTAAAACATTTGACTATGATTTACATAAGAGGATTTTAACAATACATGCTTCTCTGCAACCATAGTTCGGAACCCCATTTACAGCAAAAACTATAGCAAAAAGCACACTTACAAAACCGGACTCAGCTTAATCGGTAACCTTTTATCTAACTTGGAAATTCAATGATTATTTTTACAATAACAATGTCATTTTGGATATTTAAAAAAAACATAAAACAGGTTAACTCACTTAACCAACAACCCCGAATCTTAAATTAGATTGAGTTTTATAATTATAATAACAATAATGACAACATAGCTTAAATCCTTTCCCGGATTATATATTAAGCGAACCTAACCTCCCACGCCCAGATCTTTTAGCAACAACTTGCATTTTTTAGTGTTGGAAAGAAACCTAACCACTTGAGCCAACGCCAGGAAATCGCAAACCATTTGCTGTAAAAGATGAACTGTGAATTGGCGTCCCGATTACTTTTTTATGTAATTATATCATGCGTGCAGTGATATGCAGTGATATTTCCCTGTCTCCTTTGGCCTTTTGTTCCACATAAACAAGAGTTGATCTGGAGTCTCTGTTTGACACGTCAAGCACGCGAAACAATGGCCTAGCTTAATATGGTATGAAGATTAGCTTTTTATTCACTGGATGTGCGTTGTTGTTGTTGAATGTATTATTGAAAAGTTTTATTTTTTTATATATTATTGAATTATTTTAATATATTGATGTTAAGAAATATTATTTTAAATTATTTTGAAGTTAGAAAAAGCTTTGAAAATCAATATTTAAGCACAATCCCAAACACAAAAGTAAACCGTAGATTGTTTTGTTGGCTGGAAGTTGGAGCTACTGTGTGATTAGTCATTTTCCTGACCTGTCCATGGCCTTGGATTACACGGATTCATGGAGTTATTTTCTTGTGCGCACTTAAAACGTGAAAATTCAGCCTTAATTAAATTGTTGCATGACCTTTGGAACCTCACCAAATTATCATTTAATTTTGGATATGACAAAAAATCCTATCCTTTTTACCCTAAAAGCTACAGAGCTCCAATCCTGCGACTTCGAAATGACACTACCAATGGACCGGACCTTCTCCTCAAGTCATGGCGCAGAGATCACAAGCTAACAGCCTGATTTGATTAGGCATAAACAAAGTAATCATCAAAATCATCCGACAATAATTTGCTAAATTTCTTCATTGTAGAAACTGAAAGACATAATTTTCACCCACATACCTGAGTTTTGCGTACATATGAACTAGTCTAGTCTTATCATGCCCGTATGGCTGTCGCTAATCTGACCCACCCTTGTTAGCTACAGGCCGTATTAGGGATTAGGCGCCATGTCATTTTCTGGGAACAATAAATTTAGTTATTGGTGCTCATATTTTAAAGAACATGCCATCAAGTGTTAATATCCTTATTCCCATCATATTATAGTCATAAATCATATGAATTTTGCGTAACTTTACCCCTGTTAATACTCTGCAATCAAGTCTTTAATAATTTGAATAGAGCTATCATAATGGCTTGGACAATGCGGCACCGATATCAATTCACACTTGACAATAACCCCGCGCGCGCGCGCGCACAAATATATAAAAACAATCGGATTAGTCCTCAATTATACATGTACCAATTATCAATTAAACCCTAATATTTTTTATCACTGCATGGAACGAGAGCTTCTAGAATCTTAACAGAAAAATATTAACACACAGTAGAGGGACTAGATTGAAAATGTGTTTACTAATTGGGTATCTAGTCGGGCAAAATGCTGGTTTAAAAAATAATTTCGTACTATCATGAAACACCTATTTACGAAGAAAAACTCCACATTGCCAGCTAGAGTGATAGCATCTCCTTACAAGGCAAGGACCCTTGGACTGCATTAGTTAACAAGTGTCTAAGGTTGTCTGTTTGTGTTCCATAGTTTAAACATCGCCACGCACCGCAGGTATATTGGCGGGTGATTAAATTCCCTTTCTAAAAAAGTTGGGTTAAATCCTGTCACTGGTATGCAAGCATGCTAACAAGTACCGGACATTAATTTGCTAACTCACTATTCAAAGTAGAGATTAAGTAAATACTGATTACTCGAGATATCTCAAGAGAAAGAGGACTCCACTGCTGCTTGAGCTATTTTTAAATAAATAACATTGTTGCTGTTTTTACGGACATCCTGCACATAAAAAATCATACGAGAATTCTACATATTTTAAGACAAAGGTTTTGATTGTTTGGGTTGGAAGTAGCAAGCAAGCACACGGAAATTTTATTACGTGATTAACATTATAATAGATTTAAAATGAAAATCTGGTCATTGATCAACGCAGAAAATAACTTTGTTAGTTTAACGCGGGTTCATGCCACGTGAAAAGGTATCAAACAGCATTAAAACTTTCGATTTTGCAAATCAAAAGTGAAACATTTTTCGAAACGATTCGATTCGATCTTTTGAAGAGAGAGATCGATATTGTTAAAAGCTGTCATTGATCTGCAATTAGCCCTCTTTCTTTTCCACTTCGATCGAAGAGGAAAGAAAAGACCCCAGATGTTCTGAACTAGATAATCTTTCCCCTCACATATTTATTAATGGCAGTCTGTTTGAATTAGAGTGTCCCTTGGCCTAGCTAGCATGACGAGGCCTAAAGGTCCCTGACGATTGATGCTAAATTTAATGGAAGGAAGGACACAATCCACCGTTAAAGTGAGAAAAGCCACCGCTAGCTATCTCTACAATGAAGGTGTTGTTTGAAAAATTCGGTATTGTTTGTTTTTCAAGGTTTTTATTTTTTGAAAAATTATTAAAATAATAATTTTTAATATTAGTATTTCAAAATAATTTAAAAATATAAAAGAACTAATTTAAAGTAAAAAAAAACTTGAAAAATATTTTTAAAATGGAAAAACAAGAGGATTCAAAACTAAGGATATCTAATGTGAACTCGACGAGATGAGATCAGTGGTTAGTGATACTGACTTCCATTGTATCCAAAAAGGGTAGTCAGTAGTGGACGAGAACGATGAGTAACATGGAGCCCCATACTTGACATTACATATTCCATGTCTTCGTGGGAATTTTCAACATAAATTTGCTTTCTGGGCACGAAAGGATTCTTACAGGGTGGAATGGAAGAAATGGAACCAAATTATACCATTCAGGGGCCCACATCTCCACAGGTCACAGCTTCACGCCATCTCCTGTGCACCTTTCTAGCACAGAGGACAGTTCTTCTTCTTCTTTGGATTCTGATCTGCCATCGGTACTATCCCCAAGCCAGCCCACCCTTCCACTTTTCCTTCACTTCTCTCCATGGATATCATCATTTTTTCGTTCCTTTTCCCAGTCAGGACCATATGCTGGTCATGATGATCATCATATTAGCTTCCTGTTGTCTTATGTTACATGTTGACAATACAATGTGCCACGTTTAGCTATTAATGCCACCGGAAAAAAAAAAAAGGAACGTAAGTTTCCTTGTTCCTGCGAGAGGTCAGGGATGACAAAATATTTACTCCAGAAAAAAGAAGAAACAGAGATATTTTGTTGCATGACCCATATATTTCAGATGATATACCGTTTGATATGGTTTATAAAAATTAATTTTCTTTATTTCGCTTCGTAATAAATATCTTCATGTATAAACGTTACGTTTATAACAAGAATAGTTTGTTAAAACTATATTTAATAAAACGATTAATTGAAAGCAATTTTTTTTAAAAAAATGGTGTAACCTACTGATAAGTTATAATCACTAAATCAAGAATTACAAATATTATTTTTTTATTGAATTTAAAGTTTGGTCTCATTTTTTAACAGCCTTCTAATTTAAGTTAAAAATCATTTTTAAATAAAATAATTTAAATTGATTTATAAAAAAGCACCAAATAATTTTCCTAGATTCTACCAAGAACGGGCAGTCTTGGCAGATAAACCTACCTTACCAAAACCATGACCATGAAAAAAATAATCGAAGGAGGGCTTGGTATTATTTATTTATTTTTGTGTGTGTTTTAAGGTAATAGTGATTTGACGGTAACCAAGCATGATGCAAGGTAGCAGAGGACCCAGCTCCTCATTTATGGCATGGTGTGTGTGTTTCAACGAGGACCCATTGTTACATGAAGGATATTAAAGGGCTTGCAGCGAGCATGTTCCTCCTGACGGACCCTATCTTTAACGAGGAAGACTTCCCCTTTTTAGCACCGAGCGTAGGCTTCTTTCACTGCTATCACTTCATTTCTCGTTTTGTTGCCCTTTTCTTACCTGTTTCTTTTTACATTCCAAGTAGTGTTTTTGAAAAAAATTAATTAATTAAAGAAATACACACAGAAAGAAGAAAAGGAACATTTATGGGTTCAAATTACCTCCTAGGGTGGAGTAAATTGGAATAAGCATGTTTTCATAACCATTTCTATGCTCGAGAATTGAGCGATGAACCATCCAACCAATGTTTTGTGAATAAATCATTATTTTAACTTGTGTCCAGTTAATGGAATGGAGTAGAAATGATTGATATGTAAAAGAACAAAACGTGTTTGATTGAGATGATAAAAACAAATATTTTCTATAATGATTTTCGAGAAAAAGAAGAAGAACAGAGGGGAGACATCCCCTCTGTCCCAACTTTTTTTGTATCTTTTATCTCAATAAAATAGTCAAATACTATCTTATATTTCTCTCGTCTTTCGATATTTGATCAGGCCAGATTATCACGAAATTAAATCTTGATTTGCAACATATCATGATATTGTGCTATCTAGAGCACATTGTAATCAACTAATCATGCATGCTTTAGCATTCCTTTATTGATAATTAAAGAGCCAAGACAAAAAAAAAGGTGATAAAGTAAACATTTTATAATGGCTGTCTTTCACTTTAATTGATCTTTCCCATCATGACTAAAGATAAGTAGTGGAATTTTAATCCTCTTTTAGGCGTGTCCAAGGGAAACTAACCCTAGTTTTCCAGCCCAGTTTACAAGCCAGAAGAAACAAAAAACAAAAAAGAAGAAGGATACTGATGAGTAAAGCAACATGATCACAGATTTATAATGATAATGTCGAAAACAGCACAAAGTTTTTCTTAATAATACTACAGTAACTACTCTTTGTCTTTACATACTTTAGTCGGGGATTTGGTAGTTGAAGGGTTAAAAAATGATGCAAGAAAATTCATTTTTAGAAATGTACGGACAATCATCACATCACCCATGGCAAGCTCGAGCCAAAACTCTGAGCTCTGTGACAACCAACTCTAATTAACAAATTAAAAATAAAATAAAATAATGTTTGCTGTACTGCTGGGGAGTAAGACTCCAAGAAAGAGAGGGGGGGGGGCGAAACCAGTAACCCATCGCTTGATTCCAGACTCGGCCTGTTCAAAGTGGCCTAAGGAGGTATGCCTCTTAATCATAACCTTCTCGTTTGTTGTTTTGTAAATGGAAGTTACAGTAGTTAGGGGGTCTGTCATGCACGGCCTGGCCTGTTCTGGTCAGCAATCTTGGACTCTGCGTGTGCTTATAGGCATGTGATGATTGTCATATTATTAGTAGAATCAATTTACCTGTCATGCACGGCCTGGCCTGTTCTTAATCATTTTAATCCTCTTTCACACCCATTGGAAGCTTGAGAATGTTTATATATATATATATAATAATTGACATATTATTAGTAGAATCAATTTACCTGTTATGGTAAGCTAGAATTCAAAACATCAAGAAATGTATAAAAAAAAACATCAAGAAGCTCCTAAACCCAAAATACTTCACACTTGTTAGTTCATGATAGAATGTTTTCAGGATCTCTAATTAAATTATTTCCTGCATGGAAGCTAGAGAATGTTGAATTTGAATAGCATGAACCAAAATAAATCCCATATTAGGGTTACGATTAGAAGATTCTTTTATGCTTCAAAAAAAAACTTAGAAATTGTGTTATGTATTTTTAGAGTTAAAAAAAAATGATTGTTTGGGTCAGGATGGACGTAGTCAAGATGACTTATTTGCTTCGAATTCATGCGAGCGTGTTCATACAAATAGTGTAATAATTGACATGTTTGTCATTTACAGTTTTGAACTGCTCGATGAAACAAGTTCAGAGAGCTGGCCATTTATTTTGCGAGCGGTGGTGTACTGTTGATGACGATAACAAGGCTGATTTTCAGAGAGAAAGCGATCCAGTAGCGTGCATTTATTGATTTAATGCATGCATATTTTGTTTTTATAGTCCTCACGGGACGTGTTTATCAATTTTGAGCTACTTCAAGAGTGGTCAAGATTAGTGCAAAAGTCGTCTGAATTATGTATGGATCTTGTAAGACGTAAAATGTTAACGACTATAACACTTTCCGAGGAAAATTGATGTCTTCGGCTATTTAATGCATTTAATGCTGGCGTATTTTGTCCTTGGAGTCCCCACTTAAGTTAATGGACGCTTCTATTATCAGTATCACGTGTGGATGTGTTTAATGGACGTTTCTACAATCAGTATCAGGTCCAGATCTAACTAATTTTACAGCTCAAGTCCGCACTGGCCCAGAGAGATTCTGTCCTCTTAAATTGTATTTCTAATGGAAGAAGGGTTTGCCTTAGATCCCCGAAAACATGCAACGTTGTTAAAATATATTTTTCAAAAGTAATTTTTAATTGAGAAAATTTTAAAATTTTTATTTTTTAAAAATTAATTTTGATATCATCACATCAAAATAATCCAAAAATATATATAAAAATAAAATATATAATAGTGATTGTTTTCTAAGATTTTTTTATTAAGAATGTATTAAATGTTATTTTTTATATTTTTTAAAATGTTTTAAACATCTGAAAATAAAATAAAAATTAATTTTAAGTAAACAAAATTCAAAATTTTCATGTGTCTCTAGCGTTTTTACTAGAGTAAAGGGAAAAACTCCATCCATCCTCGAGAACTTGTGCAACATCACTGCTTAACTACCAATTCAGGCGTGCGACCTGACAATGCAGTGATGGGGTTATCATCCACCTCCTCTACCACACAGAGTTAGGCCCATGCTTGAAGCTTCGAAAATCGAACTGGCTGGCTAGAACAAACTCAACTGGTCAAGTCCAGTGGGCTACACATCTCCAAGTTGATGGGTTGGGCTTTCAAGATTCTATGAAATAGAAGAATGAAAAAAACAAGCCCCAAATAAGTGATTAGAAGCCTATCTCATTGTCCAATCTCTAGTACCAGGAATATGGGCCCAGGTTCTGTTTATATTGGGCTCAATCTAGTATTGTTTTCGGCCCAATGTAAAGGCTTCGTTAATCATTATAGAGGTAATTACTTCAAGAAAACAAAATTTTAAATTAGAGATTCTATATGATGATTATATTTTTAATATTAACATATCAAACGTCTAAAAAATTAATTTAAAGTAAAAAAATTTAAAATGTTTTTAAAACATGAAAACAGTAACTGTAAATGGGATTAAGAAATCTGTCTTCAGTCCATATCTCTGTCTTTTAAATGTTTTAAGGTGCACAGAGACACGAGCAAACCTCTTCTTTTTCATGCAGATTATATTTATCATTGATCAAATATCTACCTGACACTTTGTAATATTCACTTGAACCAACCATGTGAAATCATCCTCCTTTTAGAGCTGAAATGAAAGAAAATCTACCATAATCAGATTTTGTTATACTTCAGGAAATAAAACCAAGCCCGTTTATACCACAAATTGACCTCCATTTTCTCTCTTGAAAATACTCCAAGATGGTGACGGCTCCCCCGCTACCTCAGTTTCTACTTCTTTTAATACAAATTAATATATATATATCTATAAAACTGATTAATTTTTTTTATTAATTGGGTAACTTTTCATATTTGAGATTTATGTCATAAAAGTCTGATAACTAAATAATTTTTTTTAATATCAATAAAATAAATTTAAAAAATTAATTAAAAAAAACAAAGAAGAAAAAACTCATACGAAGAAAAAAACTAATGAAGAAAAAAATCTAAATTAACTAAGCTAACCCATTAAACATGAGATCCGTATCATGAAAGTCTTATAACTAAATAGAAAAAAAATAACATAAATAAACAAAATTAAAATTAAAAAATTAATTAAAAGTAAAAAAAATAAACAAAAGACATTAGTTTTTTCACTATGAACTGTATTATGCAGATTAGAGTCAAAAGCATAAAAATAGCAAAAAAAATAAAAAAAAAATTAAAGGCATCAGTCGATAACTAAATAGAAATTTTTTTAATATTAATTAAAAAGAAAAGGCAAAAAACCTATAAGAAAAAACTAGTGAAAAAAAGAAAAAAAATCTAAATTAACTATTTTAACTTGTCTAACCTAAGATCCATATTATAAAAGTCAGATAACTAAATAAAAAAATACTTAATATCAAAAAAATTAATTAAAAAAATTAACTAAAAAGAAAAAAAAGACATATGTCTTTTCATCTTGGATTACAATGTGTTGTCCACAATGAAAGTCATAAAAAAACAAAAAACTAAAGGCATCAACCTTTTTTTATTATGAATTGCATATAACATTAAAAGAAAAAATTGAAAGAAAAAACTAGTTAAAAAAATCTGAATCGATTGGGTTAACTTGTTAAATCAGGTTGACCCATTAAATTTGAAATTTTTGTTACAAAAGTGTGATAACTAAATAGAAAAAAATAATAATATTAACGGACTAAATTAAAAAAAAATTAATTAAAAAGAAGAAAGTAAAGAGAAAAAAAACCCATAGGAAGAAAAAAATTAATGAAAAAAATATGAATCAATTGTGTTAACTCGTCAAATCTAAGATCCGTGTCGTAAAGTATAATAATTTAATAGAAAAAAAATAATATTAAGAAAGAAAATAACAAAATAATTAAAAAAACAAAGAAAAAAACTAAAAGTATCAGCTTGTTCATTGTGGATTATACTATGCAATCCATAAAAAAAACTTAAAAAAAAAACAAAAACATACCCACGGGTTAATTTTTTTTCTTGTATAAAAAAGACTAAAATTAATAATAATAAGTTTTTTTGTAAAGATATACCTAAAAGCTTTGGATTCAACTACAATACTTGATCCAAAAGTAATATTTATAATATTAATAATAATATTAAACTTATATGACTCCAGTTTAAGTGAGTTTGACTGCAATACCAGACTTTAGAGCTTTAGATGTTGATCTGGCTACAAGGTCGTGTCATAAAAGTATGATAATTAAATAATTAATTAAAAAATAATAAAGAAAAAAACTATTGAAGAAAAAAAATCTTTGAGACTAGGTTAACCCATTAAATATAGAATTCACGTCATGACAGTTTAATAACTAAATAGAAAAAAATTAACGGGTTAACCTAAAATTAACTCGATGAACCCGTGAAACCAGATTAACTAGTTAAACCTGGAATATATGTCATAAAAGTCTGATAACTAAATAGAAAGAAATTTAACATTAACAAACTAAACTAAATGAAAAAGATTAATTAAAAAAATAAAAAAAACTTCAGGTTATCTTGTTAAACTGGGTTAATTTGTTAAACCTCGGATCTGTGTCATGAAAGTTTGATAATTAAATAAAAATATTAACATTAAAAAAAGGAAAAAAATGGATGAATTAACATAAAATTAACGGGGTTAACTCGTCAAATTTGAGATTTGTGTCATGAAAGTTTAATAACTAACTAAATAAAAAAATTAACATTAACAAACTAAAGTAAATGAAAAAATAATTAAAAATAAAAAAAAAACAAAAAAAAAACTCTGAGTTAACTTGTCAAACCAGATTAACCTGTTAAATTTAGGATTCGTGTCATAAAAATTTTATAACTAAATAAATAAAAATTTAATATTAACAAAAGAAAAAAAATAAACAGGTTAACCCGTGAAACTTAAGATATGTATCATGAAAGTTCGACAACTAAATTAAAAAAATTTAACATTAATAAAATAAAATAAAAAAAAAATTAATTAAAAATAAAAAAATCTAAACTAGCTTGTGAAATCTAGTTAAACTGCCAACCAGAGTTCAATGTCATGAAAAGTTACTAACTAAATAAAAAATTTAATGTTAATAAATTAAATCAAACAAACAAAATTATTAAAAGAAAAAAAAAGAAAAAAAAACATTAAAAAAAGCTAAAAAAAATTACTTAGTGTTACGTCGTAGATTATTACAATAAAAAACTGAGCAGTTTTAATTTATTAGATAATCATCAAGCATCCCTTAAAGATACCTGATAGCTAGACTTAAATGAGCTTAAGCAGGTGAATGATCACCGATGAAGACATCCACCACTTTGTAGGGGTCGGACACTACAGGTAGGTCATTTGTCTTGTTAAATGGTATATTTCAGTTGTCGTTTCCAAGTAACGAAGATTGCCCTTGATCTTTGGTGGATCAGTTTAGTGTAGATGACTCGAATTCGTGATGCTCTTTCACATGCAAATGCAGTGCGTAACAGGGAAAACAATGCTAACCCGTAATTTAAGTGCTTTTGACCAAATTACTGGCTTGATCGTCCCACCATAAGGTAGTGGATTTACTTGATTGAAAACTGACATGCCTCTAATTTCTTAACCAGAGCCATATGGTCTTGTATTGGAAGAGGAGCCGAAGCCTCTTGGTTCTGTGCATTCGGATCAACAAAGAAGAGTCATTTAATATTGTCTGGCAGCACAGTGGCTTGGCATTTTCCTTGACTATCTTCTACGGCAGTGAGTTTGGATGATAAATAAATACACCTTAAAATACAGCAACTAACCAATAATCAAGCAATGATACGAAACAAAAAGAAAAGGAAGAATAATACACAATTGAATTATGTTACCATCACGTCCTTAAGATTTTTTAGCGATTGCTCGTTCAATGTATGAAATTTTTACAGTGATTTATTTGTATTTTATTAATATTAATAAAAATTCCCACTTCCCTTTAACATGTAAGTTCTTAGGAATTAGTGATTTTGAAACAAAATTCAATAACATTACCTTTCACTGTTACATTATGTGTTTGGTTAGTGTCTAAAAATACAAAGAAGAACATAAACATATAAAAAAACACATCTCCAGAACCATCTCTGTATGAATTTTTGTATTTTCCGAACAAAAAAATATAACAAGAAATGTTTTAATTCTCTGTGTTCTCGTTTCTACTATTTCCAAACAGTAACCAGAGGAGCTTTCCAAAAGGAACTGTGGAAGAAAGATGTGCTGGTTCTGCCCATGAGATAGGGATTCCTTCATAGCAATATGGGTTAATGGCCCTAACTTTTGACTCCAAAACAAATCAACAGAGCGATCTTTGAAAGTTCAAGCAGTGTTTTGTCCCATGGTAATATCTTCCCTCAAAGAAGTCAAGCACAGTAATTTGAAGGGTTAAGAGGACAAAGTTGAATCAGGTGAAACAAAGCCTAGAAAGACAAAGTTGAATCAGGTGAAACAAAGCCGATGATGCGTTTTCTTTCACGTGGGTTGATGCCAATTATAACTCCCACGACAACGCCTACCATGATTGAAAAACCCTTTACAGAACAAATAAATATCTAGGGGTTTATCTCTTTTATTTTATTTGGAGTCCTCTGTCACCTTATAATATTTTATATAGGTTTATAGGATATTCAGGGGATTAGTCATGATACTCTAAATTAATCCGGACCCATTTAAATAAAAAAAAAAATCCAAACATTCAACCCTTTTAAATTTTAATTAATATTTTCATCCATACAATAAAAGTCTGCCTTCAATTTTTTTAAAAAATAGAGAAAATACTAAAGTAGCTAAAACTCAAATAGAAAAGGCATAAATAATAAAAGAAATGAGATTTATTCTTTAATAAAGTAAATAGAAAAGCCATTAGCAATTCAATTCTTCAGCTAAAGATTTTTTATCTTTCTTTTTTCCTGCGCATTAATTAAAAGAAATGAAATTAGTAATTCAATTATTGTGAAGATTAATACATAATAATCAAAGCATGTTGAAATCAATAAATTTTATCTCTACAATATTATTTCATTAATCAATCAATAAATATCAGAATTTACAAAAGTGGCCCAGTCAATAATCACTTCTTTTCTTTGTCTCTCTGTCTAATATTTCAAGAGTCTTCGGTACTTTCCTTACTCTCCGATTCAGAACCCGGGACGACTCTGGGTGCTCGCCCACCCCATCTTGCCATCTCCTTGCGTTCTCCGGAGTTTGACTCGGTAACTCTCCAACCAGTCCCAGTAATTTCTCAAGGAAAAAAAAAAGAAAAAAAGAAAGAACACCCGGCAAACTCACCTTTTTGTACACAGGCAAGCAAAGCACAACAGATCATGAAAATCTAAATAGTCAAAATGAATTTTTAACTCGGCAACTATATTCTATTTCCAAATTTACGGTGGAGAGCTTCCCAGACTCGGACTGAGTCAACCCCGGGTCAGAATCAGAGGTTCTTTTCTCTCTTTATTTTTTTCTTGGTTTGCCCTTCTTTTCACCTTTTACCAGAATGTCTTGTCAGCATGAAGCAAAGGTCTTGAATCGTTCCAAAAATCCAGCTTAGCATTTTTAACACCAACGTGGCAGTATCTCTGCAAATCCTCAAGATTCACAAACCGGCCGGATTTTCCATTCTCAGACAGTGAAATGTATCGAATCACTTCCTCAAAAACGGCCTCATCGCATGGGATCACTAATGGGCCTTGGTTAGAGAAGCCAAACTCTTCCTCGGCTTGTACCAGGAGCTTTTTAAAGATGGGGTGGTTCAGGTACGTCGCTCGCACCACAAATCTCCGGCAACTAGACCCCGCACAGACTGCCACATGTCCTGCTGGAACGTCTGATGGTATGCGATTGGCTGATATGCGTGCCTTGTTGCGCCAACGTCTTAGCATTTGGCGAAGCCTCACTATGTGGCGGATTTTGGTGCATTTTGCTTGCCCAGCTGCCATTTTCCTAGAAAATTTAGATTTTGATGGAAACCAAGAGGGAAATACAGTAGTTTCGGGCTTGGTGTGCTTTGAATTGTTTCTGTATGGGTTTAATCTTTGAAGGCGAGAGAGTGTTTAGGGGTCGTAGACAGTTGGAGGGAGAAGGTTTTTTATAGAGAGTTGAGTTTGAAAGTGCCCTTTGGTTTTGATATAATTACTCGGTTGTGTCTGCTGTCGTAGCGGCCATTTTAACTGTACGTTTTGCAAGTGCTGTATGAAACTGTACTTTGCCTCTCGGTGCTTCGGTTGTGTTTGTTTACGAGGGGCAGCAAGCACTCACCTGGTTAATAACACATTGTTTGTTAATCGTCTAGGTGGTGGTGGTCAAGTAGTAAGGATTTGGAATCAAGAGGTTTGCTCTCTCGGGATCAAGAGGTTTGCTTCCTCTGTGGTCTCAGGTTCGAGTCCTTCGTTGCTCATATGATGGTCACTGGAGGCTTACATGGTCGTTAACTTCAGAACCCGTGGGATTAGTCGTGGTGCGCGAAAGCTGGCCCGGACACCCACGTTAATCTAAAAAAAATAAAAAAAATAGCACATTGTTTGTTTGTATGGGTGACGTTCAAAAAATTATTTTAAAATATTAATTAAAAAAATAATTTATAATTTTTTTTTCAAGTGATAACAGAAAAGGTTATCATATCTTTTTTTTGGTAAATTAAGGGTTTAACAAGGAGATACAGTGTATCGTGGTAAGGTACACTACCAGCATAAAAAAAATGGTGGTGGTGACGACAAAATACAGTATTTATTATTAGGGTTTAGATTTTCTGAAATTTGATACACTGCATTCTGCCTAATGGTTTGGAAAACTTTGTCATGTGAGATTGTAAAATAGTTCTAGTTCTTCGTCTCTATGCATTATCTTTGATTAATCTTTATTTATTCAATTGGATCTTTCATGTGCTCATAGTTGATCTTAAAATAGTTTTATTCCTAGTGCTTCTTTTCTTATCATTGTACAATATGGCTCAACAAATAAGTGTTGTATTGGAGAATTATATGTAATTAGTTATTTTATAATTTAACTATATTATTGTAATTATGTTTAATTATTTGTATTATTTTTACTGTATCCAAGCAATAATATTATTGGTCAAAATGGACACATTAAAATGATTTTATTTATTAAAACTACATTAAAATGATTATTTTTACTGCAAAAAAGAACCATTTATGTGTTGATTTTTTACATATAGAAAAATATTATTGGTTCAAATCGACACCCGAGGAAATCGATCATCTGTCTTGATCATAAAAAACACCTAAAATTATACAGGCAGCAATTTTCATTGAATGGCCAGACTTCGCGCTTGATTTAATTTCCCTTATGTACACGGTATCATCAATATTGCCGCTGACAGGAGGAGGGAAAGTTAAACGAATCTACTAACTTTGTGTCAGTTCATGCGCAGCCTAGCTAGCTGCTGGCCACGGCTAACGCGTTCAGTGCTCTGGGTGCCATGAGTCGCCGGTAATTTTCAAGCTTTCGTCGAGACTTTTTAAAAACCTCAGACACCTACCATAAACCATACGCAGGCTGTACAAAATGATAAATTAACTATGGTTAAGTTGTTTTTTATTTTTTTTATTTATTTTTTACATTAATATATTAAAATGATATAAAAATAAAAAATATTTTAAAAAACTTGATTAGACCACACTCCTACAGACCAAATATCTTTATATATATTTTATAAAAATCAGTGTTTCAAAAGGGAATTTTCAATAAGATTTATATATATATAATTTTTTTTATCGTGTAATGATTGTCTAAATATTTTTTAAAATTGTAGTTGATACATTTCGGCCACGTCGCACCACAGTTTCGAACGAGACTCGCACCATATTGCTGCAAGCGGGTAGAACATTGGGGTCTGAAATAGTCTTTTTCCCTTAAAATGACCATCATGAAACATCAACACCTTGTGCTTTCAACTTGATCTTACACGTGCAATTTATACGCCTTGATTACCCTCCCAGGTTCACTTACTCCTCATTGAAAGGAGAGAAAACAAACACTACAGACCAGAGGATAAATTAACCAATGTAATATTCGATCAACAACAGTTGTAGCTGGTAAGAGAAGCCGCCGAATTTAAGGCAAAAGGAGGGCTGAGAGGAAAAAATAAATAAAAGAGAGAGCGAGGGAGTTGATGCTTTGTCCGTGCGGGATGCTTTTGGCGCACGAAGGAGAAACATGAAACTGGAAACCCACCACATGCAAAGCTGGAGCGAAAAGGGTTCTCTCTCTGTAGCTGGTAGTTGAGCTTTGTAGCCATTGAAGATGCCTTTGTTTTGCCCCCTAAACAAATACTTCTTTAAAATAATACGTAGCTCTCCTTCAAGTTATTTTGTATTCTTCATGATCTTACCCTTCTCCATGTGCAAGGATACCCCATCCCCCCCCCCCCCCCTNTTGTAACAAAATGCCAAAACTCCTCTTCCTTATCGCTCTATTGCCCATGTTTTAGCAACCTACCATTTACACAATAACAAATTAAATTCACTTCTTTGTAATCCATAATCATAACCTACCTATATACAATTTCAAAAACTTATCAAATAACAACAAAATTATCAACAAATTATACTCTTTCAATAATGTATAGTAATAATAGTGATGCAAAAATATTTGTTGGACATTACCAATATCATTAGGGATGAAATATGTTTTATCATTAATTATGAATGAAATTGTTGATATAATAAAAATAATTAAAAAATCAATAAATATTTTATTCATACCTAGTTTATAAGGTAATACAACATATTATTATTTTTTTAATAAAATTATTAAGAAAAATATGTTTTTATCAATTTCCATCAAATATTGAAATGCTAGCAAAAATATAGCTTAAACATAAATAAAATATTACATCAATGATAATCAATTTTCTAGCTGTGGCACCACCTTTATGTCACCACACCAATATCAATAATTTTCGTTATTGTCACCCGTAGAGGAAATAAGAAAAAACAATTCAGTTCTACGAGGGGTCAAGAAGGGTCAATCAAGACTCTATGGGTCCACGAGCCATGTTACGTGAGGTTTGATGCATCCCCCCAAACGTTACATTAGCAGCTCAAATACCCCACTTGTTAGAATTTGAGGATCACACAATTTATAGTTCCGTCGTTCAATGTTTTAACTCTATTAATACATCTAAAAACAAGATCAGAAGACAGAAAAAAAAAATAAAACCACTTTGATTTCCCAACCCAAATGGATTTTGCATGACTCTATTATTTTTCTTGGATTGTTTTCTTCTTATTTAAAATTCTCCCATTTTGTTTCTTATTTCAGACACAAATGTGGGAAGATTTGGGGAACATATGCATGATTCAGGGAAGTGTATTCGAGACATTAAGCAACTAGCTATCTACGGGGTCCAATTTTCATGTGAGATATAAATTATTTTCAGGCATTTTTATCACATGTGCTTCGAGCCTGAAATATGTTGAATAAAGAAATAAAAGCATTATATATATATATCGGTAAATTTTGTTTGAAGAATAACATTGGTTGAAAAAATATTTGGAAAATAGGTTAATATAATTATTATTTTTAAAATTTTTTACACAAACAATATTTCAATAGTGATTGTTTAGTCATATTTTAATATATATTTTGTATAAATTAATTAAGTTAAATAAAAAATCAATCTAAAATATTATGAAAATTAAATGATCAAAAGATTAAATTCAATCAATTATTAGAAAAAATAAAGGAGATAAGGTGAAAAAATAAAGGAGATAAGGTGACGGGTACAAACAAACAATTAAAAAAAATAAAATAAATAATAGGTTGTTTTTGAAGATTTAATTTGTTTTTTACATTTTACATATTATTAAAAAATTATGAAATGATTCAAATTATATATTAAAATATCATCAAACTATATTATTTTTTAATATTTTTATAACATGACTTGTATTTCTGAAATTTTTATAAAAAAAAATATGTTAGAAAAGAAAAATACCAAGAGCTTAAAGGAGGTTCATTTGTGAACAAGCATTCAGGGAATACCGTTACCCCACGTCATTGTCAAGGGCTGATGTGGCACCGTCTTTCCAGCCTTAAAAGCAACCAATGGGAGAGGGGTTAATTATAGGACCCACAAGATAATCCACTGGGCCAATAAAACCATAATTTAGATTCCACTGGACTTAAAAAAAAACACGAAGAAATCGGAAGTTAGAGGGGTAATTGTGGAGAGGGGACGGTACTTTTTAAGGAGGGCTTCCAGGTTTGTAGCCGCTTACTTGTACTCGACTGCGTCACGGGCTTCACGGACCCTATACTAGCTGTCTCCTCCTTGTACGGGATGTTTTTTTTTTGTCTTGAAAAATCAAGAGCGAAAGGCAGTCGTTTTATTTTTAGTGCCTTACGCTTTCACGTCAACTTTGGGATTTCCTTTCTCGTATTTTTAGATTATTTTCCACACGGCAAAGTTACAATAAGATTTTATGTTATGGTAATTACAACTTGCATTATTTAAGATTATGATTATAATTTAATAAGTTAACTTTACTTGATTAAAATAATATTAATTTAATTTTTTAAATTAAAATAAAATTATTTAAATCAAATTAAAATATCATTCAAGTTGTTGGGCTTGGTAACTTTGTTTATACGTCAATGGGAATATCTACAAAAATGCATTTATATAACAAGTGTCAAACAATGTGGACGGCTTTTTTCCCTCATGCGTGAAATTTATGTTATCTTAAGCTTTTGAGATATTTCTAGCATGAATTTGGATAATTTTTTTAAAATAAATATCTCCTCATAAAATAAGATGTGTGCACCCTTTCTTGATGTAATATTAGGAAATAGTATACCATACATCAATTAAAGTTATGTTTGATTAATGTTTTAAAATAAAATGATATTAATAAAGAACAAAAATATATTTAATTGAAAAAAAAAGAACATAAAATGAATATATCTTTATAATAATCTTAAATTTATTTTTTACAATTTCAATAAATAAATAAATATTTTCTTTGTTTTCATTGTCCTTTTCTGCTCTACCCGTAACAGTAATTAATGCTAACGAGTAAAGGATTGATAATTACACATACAAACAAGATACTTTTTTAATTATTCTTGGAAGGTGGAAAGAGGACGTGTGTTTGTCTTGTATTATCGTTACTAGGTATGAGTTTGTACAAGTGTTTGTCGTTTGCTTTGGGAATCTAGATCTTTTAATCACCCTTTTTATCCCTTAATATATTTTTAAACTTCTGCTAATAAGATGTGTTTAGGCCGACCTAGCTGGGTTGTTAGTTAATTTCATGGCATATATCTAGCTGGGACATGCTAAGCCAGTTTAGAATCACTTTAATAGCCTGCGTATTACTTTAATTGGGAGCAGCAAGCTCATCATTTTGAATGCGTAGGATTATATAATTCACCAGCTTTTGGCATGTATAAGATGTCGCTCGGAGGGTGACACGTATCATCTTGTTGTGGTTATGTGCAGACCATTGAGATAATGCAAACGTGAGGTTGTCTTTCAGTTCAAACTCGAGACAAATTACAGGACAAGCTAAGAGTAGATACGACCGACAGTAGACATCGCTCCTAGATAAACTGAAAGTGCTCCGCTCCCAGGTTTATTAATTCTCACAATCGATTATCATGTCAGAAAGAAGATTATATCCATGCGCATAAATTTTACTGCTAGTCTATGGTTAAAATTATTGTTCAAAATTAGTCTATGATCTGGTTTTGAATTTCCCAGACCTTATGTTCGTTAATTAATTTACTGATCAAGCATCCTGGGAGTCCTTGGTTCTGCGAGTTGAAATAATAATAAGCAATAAATGACAGAAATTTGTCCTAAAACAGATTTAAAAATAAATCTATTTATGTTTTTCTTTATCTATTTAATCAAATTAATATGTTTTTTTTGTATATATAGATGTTGTAATGTACGAAAGATATTAGTATTTTGTGGATGGACAATGAATCCTTTAAACTTCTTTATTCATTCAGGCAGCCTTTAATATTGCAGTGGTAATTAATTTTTATTTTGAAATATATTAAAATAATATTTTTTTATTTTTAGTATAAATATATTAAAATTATTTAAAAAAAACAATGCATGATGTGTAAATGAACACACCCTTAGAAACAAATAATCAAAATTAAGTCATATATAATCATTTATACATAAATTTATCTTCATATTAGTTTAGCTAATAATGATATGGTAAATAATATACCAAATATATTGGTATTTATCCACTATGAATCTTTTAAAGTTTTATGTTCATCTAGGTAATGTTTGAAATTATAGGAGTATAATTAATTTTCAAAGTAATTTTTATTTGTAAATACATTAAAATAATATTATTTATTTATTTATCTTAAAAAATTATTTTTAAAATCAACACATCCAAATAATGAAAAAAACATTAAAAAAAATAATTTGATTTTTTTTAAAGCATTGCATGATGTCGTATATGAACAGCCCGGCCCCTTAAAAAAAAAACAGTCAAAACCCATATATAATCATTTATACAGAAATTTATTTTCATATTAGTTTAGCAAATAATTATATGGTAAATACTCTCCTCATGCAGCTGCTTTAAGAGAGCTAGCTGTATCTTGTTGGCATAAAAAAAAAAAAAAAAAAGACAACAGGCATGCAGGTGACCCTCAAGATAAGCTTCTTTTTAAAGGGTGGGAATTAATCTCATCAACCAAGCATGATATACATTGGCAATGAATCACAATACGAATGAAAACGATCCTTCATTGTCTAATACTAGTTTAGGATTGTTTTAGCAGTCCTTCCCAGTTGGAATTAAAATAATATAGATAAATGAGGAAAGTTAATTTTTCTAGTAGTCGTACGGAGAATTACTCCTTCCAAGATACCCATATCTTCAACTGACCAGTTCTCAAAAAAAAAAAAGCAATTTCTCAATTGAATCCCTAAATTATTTCTATGATTGCCCCTTTTTTTTTATTTTAGACAGTTACTCTTAATAAATTTTCATGTGGACACCTTAAAAGATGGTATATTATGTTTGATTTATATATGACAAGTATTATTTTCTGCTTCTCTTGAATAATGAAAACACGCCATGCATTTGTTGTATATCGACATTCTGTGGCTATCTACAATAAAGCAGCAAAGAAAATTATAATAATCGTATCGTTGTTCTTCCTTTTCTTTCAAGTTTATTTATCCTGTAATTGTAATATAATATTTCACAATAAAACATAGGTTGATTAAGCATGTATTAGTAAATTTATTATCCATATTTTATATATACAAATCAATTAATAAACCAGCTTATCATCATATCATGATCATATTAGGCTATTGACGCTATTTTTCTCGAAGGTAAACGTATTTTTTGGGCTAGTTTGCACGTTAATTGAGATCGAGTTTTTCATTCAACGGTTTTAAAGATGCACGCTCATATCAGTTTAGTATATTTTAAAAAATAATGATAATTTTTTCTAGATTTTGGTTTCAGTACTTATTTATTTATTTTAAAAGGCAATCTTTCTTCACCAGCAAAGCAACCTTTGAAGATTGTCATTAATGGACGCTATTGCTGATGCAAAGATTGCAAAAGGAGTAGGTCAGCAATATTTAAAAAAGTACGGCAACCATGAATTGTGAACCAAGATGAAATCTAAGATTGGCCTTGTATGTGTCCAGCAAGTGGAGGGGGTGTTTATGATGTGGATCATCGATATATTGAAGTACTACTCGAATCACGTTGAAATATAGGTCAGAATTAACACTATAGTTGCAGAATCAGCATGCACCTGTATGCTTAATTCCATCTAGTTTTACCTCATCAGCACTAAGTATATTGATATGGATCGTCATGATAAAGACATATTTATGAATAAATTCCTTCATCAATTATTATTTTTTCTTATCTTCCATGATAAATGAAATGCCACAATAATTCTATTTTTCCATGTTCTTTTTAAATGAAGATTCACGAACTTTTCTACTATTAAAAACCTTTTGCTGGTTCCTATTACAATTGAAGTGTTTTGAATGTGTTTGTTTTTGTGGTTATAAATGTTTTTGATTTTTTTAATTATCTTTTTATGTTTTTTAATCGATTTAATATGCTAATGTAAAAAATAAAAAACTGAAAAAAAATACAGGCAAAGTAAGCCCCCAATTCAAAACATGATTTACTCGCTAGTGTTAGTTTCACGCTACTTTCCCTTCCAAGACCACGAGAGTTTTTTTTTTTTATATATATATACATATATATATATATATATATTTACTTATTACAAGGGTGTTGACAAAACATGTGATACTTTTTAACATGAATATTAAAACTAAGTGTTGGGTTATTGAATATGTATACATGCGTATAAATAATAAATTTAAAATCATATTAATTTTTTTAAAAATTTTTATTAGATAAATTTATATTTTTTTATAAATTTATTATTTAAAATCTAATCTTTTTTTACTTTGATTTCTTCTTTAAAGATAAGTTATCGCAACACACAAGTTGTTTAATCATTCGATATTTAATAACAATCCACATGAGTCACTAGTGAAAAATCTCATAAATTCTTATTTAGAAAAAATAAATTATTATGCCTAGAGGGCTAGTTTTTTATTTTGTAACTTGAGTAGTTTTTTCATAAAATAGACAACCTTTTAAAAAATAAAAAGCACAACTTTATATTTATAAAAAAACTTGAGTGGTTTTTCCTATTTTTCTCTTTAAATATAATATATATATATACAAGGATAATTTTTGAAAATTAATCAATCATGTCCCTACTTTATTATTTTAATACAAAACTTATAATTCCTGAATTAAATACATTCAAGTGCTTAATTTCTAAAATTATTTTTTCAATCAAGTTACACTTATTTAATTATCTCAGTTTAAATTTTATCTAATGATTCTTAATGTGTGTCATCCATTGTATTTCTAATATATTAGTCCAAATATAAATTATAATTCTAAATAAATATAAATAAATAAATCAAATAGTTTAATTTATTTTTAAAATAATAATTGATTAATTTATATTTGAAAATCATGTGCACTATCTTGCAACATGTCATGATCCTCCAAATATTAGAGAAGTCATAAGTGACTTAATTTTTTAATGACTAATTTTTTAATGTAATTATTATCTTTTTATTAATAATATTCTGATTAAAATATTTTATCCTAAAGTGAGTCTACCATGTTAAATCATATTTATTCGTAACACTATTTTCAATGATCCTTTAAATAAGATTTGGAACTCTTTTCAAATCTCATTCCACCTGGCGCAATGATTTAACAATTAATATTATTTGAAAAACTATGAAATATTTTTTTTAATTTATCATGAGTGATGAATCCTGTATTAATCATTCCAATACCTTTATATAGTTTATATTATATTCAATATCTGTCTATTTGTTACCTTTACCAATATAATATATATCAGGATCAAAACATAATACTTTTGATATAAGATAACTTATTGATATTAAATTTAAAAATCTCCATGTAGAATTCTCATGTGAGTCAGTTTAATGTACATGTCTTTTGACAAACATCTACAAATTAATTTTAGGATACTTCGGCTTATAAGAACAACTGTTTTACTTACACAACTATCACATGAACATTTTATAAACACAAGTGATATTTTCATATGAAATTCTCATGTAAGTCAGTTCAATGTACATGTTTTATATCAAGTACCTATATATTAGTTTTAGAATATCTCAATTTATAAAAACAATTGTTTCCTAACATAATTTGTATAAGTCTTTACGACTCTAATGAATATTTAGTATTTAAGAGAGCATTGACTAGGAATAATTTAGGAATAATGTTTTGATATAATAAAAATTTTATAAATATAACTTTATACTTTCTCTTACAAAATATTTTTTGATATTCATAAATCAAATATTAGATTTACTTATCTAATATTATATGACTATTAAAGATATATTAAATATTGATTAATAATAAATATGTAGTTATATTATTATATAATAATACCACGTGTAACGAATTGACTGACTACAAAACATATTACACTAACATTAAGTTCATTTTAAAATTATTTTAAAGATTTATTTCTTCATTGATTTAGTGCGTATTTGTTTTTGCAGTCTAATCTATATTTCAAACTGCTTTCATTTGAAAAATATATTAAATTAATATATTTTTTAGGTGTTGTTTTACTTATAATTTTAATATATCAATGACAAAAATAAATAAATAAATTCATTTTAAATTGAAAATTACTTTTAAAAAGAATTAAACACTACATTAACAACCACATATTTTAATATATCTAGAAAAAAATAATAAATTTTCTTTGACACCAATCTCAAGATTTGAATACAAAAAATAAAAATAAAAATAAAAATAAAAACTTGTTAAAAAACCAAACTAACCCCTCTCATGTAAAGCATATTGAACTTACACCTCTTTCTCTTAACAACATGCTCACATAAAAAACTAGAAGTTTAAGTTTTTTTAAAACTACAAATCTAGAGTGTTCATGTTACTACATCAAAGATGAGGGAACAATTTGATTTTTAGTTTATTTGGTTTTAATTACTTTTTTTCAAATAAGTTTTTTTAAATTAAGATTTTTATTATTTAAAAATAAAAACTAAACCTTAAAGTTTAAGCTTTATATTAATTGTTTTTTTTTTGTTTAAAGTCAAATTAAGATACAAAACAAACATTGAATAAAATAAATTAGAAATAAATAGAGCAAATTATGCTGGTTTGGTTTACCTTTTCAATTTGAATCAAATAATATGTCCTTAAACTAAACCTTAAAGTTTAAGCTTTATATTAATACTAACATACTAACAAGCGCTACTTTTGTTATTATCTTTTAAGTGCTTTAAAAGGTATATATTTTTTCAAAAAAATTTTGCTTTGATGTTTTTTATGCTTTAAATATAGACATAAAAAAAAATGCATAAAGATTATATCTATATATAAGATTTTTCATTTCCATTCCGGGCATGTGCATGAGAACATTGATTGCATTATACATATATACTAGATATATGTTTGTGGTCCGTTATGACAATTTTTTTTCTTGTCATTACGATGACCTTGGTTCATATTTGTAAGAAATATGAGATAACATAAACTTTAACAGCTCATAATATAAAAAGAAAATTAACACAAATCATAAGCAATAACATAGATTGAAAGATTTTAAAATGTAGATGAGTTAATATACAACCAAGACAATAAGAGTCCAAATGAAAATCAATGCTTGTCCATTGTAATTTTTACAAAGTCCATATAATATTGGTTTAACATGTTTGTCAAGTTCAAGATGTTGGACTCAAGTAACTTGAGTCTGGTATAATTGCTAGAAACTCAGGGCTCTTAAGTCTAGAATGGTTATCAGACTCGAGTACCTTAGATCTGACACCTCTGATTTGCATAATTTGCTTAAGTTAGGTAAAGATAATGGTTATGTTGAGGATCAAAATATTCATGTAAATGTGTTGAATAGTCTTAAATATCTAACCAATAATTCCTTGTGAACTTTTGATATATTGTTAAGAAAAAAAAAATATCTCTGCCAAACATTGTTGAGTTTCAATACATAGATGCAGAATTTAAACTAAATTCTATTATGTTGATACCAATTATTAAATACATGTCCATGCTCTTTCAACTTTAAAAAAATTTGACCGAGAACAAAGAAAAATTACCCATGCAAGCTCTTTTTATTAATAACTCAAGGATATATTTATTGTCCTATAATAAAATGTTGATTCAACATACTAAAATTTTTCTTGTTCTGCCTATTGATTTCTTATCCAAACTTTATACCTATCTATTACCCTCCCAACATTATTTTTTTTTAAAAAAAGCAACAAAAACATGTTAGATCTTTGAAAAAGATCTCACCTTTGATTTTAGAACTCATAAAATTCATTACTTTTCCTTAAAAAATTATGGATTTGATGATAAGATCTAGAATGTTCTCATTAGATACATTCATTTTGTTAATAAAAGAATAATTAATCACATTAAATTTTAAAAAATAGAACATAATTTTCTTATCATTAATTATACTTTAAAACCTCACTCTTTTAGTTGTTTTATTTTTTTTGTAGCGACTCTATATTTTTTTTTTGTCAATTTGATGTCCTTTCCTCTTTCTTTTTTCTATTGATTTAGCTGAGGAAAAAGAAAGAATTGAACACAAGAAGCATCATCTTTACCCTCTCTATATAGTTTTTTCTCCTCTAATTCATGTTTTTATTCTCTTCATAATTTAAGTTGTAAAAAAATAAGAGAAAAAAAAAGTAATGAATGAGAAATGACAAAAAGTCAAAGAAACATTTTTCTTCTCGTAAAAAAAAGAAAGTAAAAGTAAAATTACTATTACAGTCTACTCTTAATCCACATTATTTATCATGGTTATATTACGAGATGTGTATATACGCAAAATCTGCGTGAATGAAGAATTGACTGCGTGCGCACCATGCATACACAATTAGTAGTCTTGAGAATTGCTTGGTGCAATTCCAACTTAATTTGCTAGCTAGCTAGCTGTCATATGGTAAGCATCCCAAGAAGCATCAATGGTTGCCAATACTCTTTCTGACTTCAGCTGCACCACCTCCGCCGAGCAACATCATACGCACAACCTGTAACCCACCACAATATTAACGCGGTACTGCCAGTACTCCTATGCAACCAAAGGAGAAGACAGTACAGATAAAAGTGCACTAGCACGTGCATTTAATATTATTGTAGAACCAATGTTCCATACCTTACAGAATTTCAACAAAAGAAACCTAATCTTACGTAACGAAACTCAACACTTGTATGGGTTTAGATTAATATTCCTTCCTTAGATTTTTGCCTTTATTATTATGTCCACGCACACGATAAAAGCAAGAGTACTTCTTGTTCCAGCTTTTTCGTGCCATGTATTGGACGGTGAATAGAGAATCTTAAGCTTCTAAAATGGGTGACACCAAACCTATCGATTCTTGGGTATACGCAAAGCAAACTTTAAATTTATTATTTTTTCAAGAAATTTTTTTAAGAAACAAAATAACAATGTTTTAAATATTTTTAAATTAAATGAGATTTTAACAGGGCTGATCGACCTCATCAATTGGATCACAATTAATAACTTCATTCCAGTTTAATTTTAAAAACTATAGGGGGGGTTTCACTTTCGAACATAAAGATCCCGACCGACATGGGGGTGTTAATCTATGCAAATAACCAGCTAGCTCCAGCATGGTTATGAACGATAATCTTTACTTGTGTTTTTGCCCATTTCTGGTTGATCACTCCCAAGAAATCCGTACCGACATTCAGAGTGCCCACAAAAAGCCCGCAAACAGCCGTACCTTTATGTTCTATAATCATCACATCCATGCATCTTTTGTTCTTTTACTTATAAAATAAAGCAGTCATGAAGAGAAGAGATTCATAAATTTATATATATATATATAAAATATCAATTTATAGCTATTTCAAAACCCTAATAGACCCTCAAAACCATCATCCTTTTATATTTCTGCCACCACATTTTTTTATTTTCATCTGTATTTTCAACCTTAGTTAATTGAAATACATTTACGTACAATGGCTCCACCATTATACTTGAATTTCCATCCATATATTTCACATTGTATTAACTCCCACTCTCCTGAACATAATTTTGTAGTTCCTCCCTGCATTAATTGATACCCCATCTCAATTATGATGAAGGTAATGAATTTGAGGAGCAACCACTACTAATAGCAAATTTAGTCATCGATCGAAAAGGAAATGATTAGGGAACACAATGATAGACGTGAAAGACCATGGGTTATAATGGGTGGAGGATAGTGGGGTTGGATGTTGAAGTCAAAGTACTCTTACTAGTAGGTGTGTCTGTGTGTGTGTGTGTGTATCTCGATATATATATATAATCTTATAGTATGAACTAAATATAATCAGACTATAGCATATAATAAGCACAATCATACAGTGGAAAGGCATGGCATCGATTTCAATTCTCGAGCTAAGATGGCAATGCGGTTCCAACTTAAGCAATCGAATGTTAGACAAGCCAGCCATCCACATCTGTTTATTCTAGTTTAAACTCCTGATGCCAGGCGATGTCGCAAATCTCCTTTAAAAGAACAAACAAGTATGTATGGGTAATTTCTTATAATTATTTGCACTTGTCATTTACCTAAGTATTGTTTGCTAGAATAATTTTTTTAAATAAAAAATAATTAGATATTTTTTTAATTTTATCATTTAAAATTAAGTTTATTGGAGATTAATTTTATAATTTGTTTTAATTTGCTTTTAATAGATTTATTCAAATTTCACAACTTTCACATATTAATCTAGTTGACTTGAGATTTTTTTATCTTCAAGGTTTAATCAAGTCTTTTTATGTCAATTCCCCTTCTCGCAAGGTGTTAATCATTGAAATAATATTTTTTTTAAATTATTTTTTAATTTTATATTTTAACATTTAGTTTATTTAGGATTGATTTTAATAGTTTATTTCAATTTGTTTTTAACGGGGGCTACTGCAGTCTCATGAGGTTAATGATTTTACAGGTTAACTGATGGACTCAGGATTTTTTATCCTTTTTAAATTGATTTCCTTGAACATTAAGTTGATTGGTAACTAAGATTTATAATTTGTTTTAATTTATTTTTTATGAAGTTATTCTAATATCATAATTCAGGTCATAAGTTTGACAAGCTGACTCAAGTTATTTTCTTGTTTAGATTTACTTTCCATAGGGTTTATCCGAGTGACTTGGGTTTATCAAGTTAACATGAGTTGTTTTTTATTTTTTAAATTAAATTATTTTTAATTTTATCTTTTAATATTAGATTAATTGATAATTGAGTTTCACAATATTTTTTTTTAAGGTTATCATGATCAAGGTCAAGAATTTAGCATGTTAACTTGGATTGACTTGAGCAAATTCAATATGTTGTCGTTTTAAAATTTTACTAAGTCAAATCAATTTTTTTCTTATTGTTCATGTTATAAAGTCGATCACGGCATATCATATCAATCTATACATGGTCTAAATTATTTTCTACTAACAATTATATTAGGAATGTTTGAACATTTCTTTTTATAGCCTACAAAAAAATAATATGACCCACAACACAATAAGAATAATCTACTATTAATTCATACTCAAACATCATCTAATAAAGTATTTTCAAACATCATCTAATAAAGTATTTTTAATAGGATCACACATTCTTTCCTTTATTTTTTTGTGAAATTTAGACTAATCCAGGCTAAGTCCAAATAGATTCCAAGCTAATTTAGGTTTAATATCTAATTGCATATCAAGGGAGAAAGTTTTTAAAATTGGACGGCTATTCTCTTGTAGTTAATGACCATTATCATCTTATTATCCATAAAAAATCTTTGGAAACCATACTACACAAAATTTCAAAGAGAGGAAATGCATGTGGAGGTGGGTGAAATAAGGTGATCCGAACCAAACGAAGATTCGAAGTTAAGGACTACGTCCTTTTCTAAGACACATGCACTCGGCTGCTAAAGGTCACGCCAGAAGAGATGGTTACATTCTCATCAAGAAGAAAGACGTAGACTTTATACTTTTGGTAAGCTAAGAGAGCACGTTACAAAAGCGGGTTATAACGGAAAAGTTGGTATTCTTCTCCTGATTTAAATAAGCAGACTCTCACATGGGAGTTAGATGAAAGTGAGAATCATTCACCAAACCGAAAAAACCCATCTCCTCTCACTGATCTTTCTAACCTTATACCTTACCCTACACACACACACACACACACACACACACGTCAATGTTCAGATCTAATATATGCTTGAAATATGAGATATTTGGTTCTTTTATTCAAATGGGCCCATAATCGAATATGGGGTGTTGAACGAAAGAAACCCCATATCTTATGATGATTCTAAAATTGATCATGCTTCCACCAAGACAGATCTGTTTCTAATTTCTGTAGTTGTTTCATGGGAGCCGAAATGCAGATGCAGCTGCCATGCCAATCATAAGTGCATGGTGCAAATGGAATGTGCTATTGCACCCCCAAATCCTCATAAAAATGATTGGCAAACTAACACTAGATGTCCTCCAACTTTTACGTGATTAATTAAGAAAATAGATTGACGAAATCTCAAGTGCTGAGGCCTAAGTTTTCGACTCATGGCCATCTAGCTGTAGTGTACAGAGTGCTTGCAACCAACATATTGGAGAATCACCGTAGGCGCACCCCATCTAGCTGTAGTGTACAGAGTGTTTGTAATCCAACATACTGGAGAATCACCCAAGGCGCACCTTTTGAGCGTCCTCCAGACTGGTTGATGAAGAACATCCAGCAGGAAGGTCGGTCACCACAATCCAAACCCACATCAATTCCATTCTTGGACAATGCGTGATCACACGACTCAATGAGCCTAGACTATATCTTTTACGCATGACACATCCATCCCATTCATTTACCTTTTGGTTTCTGCAATGAAACCTTATCAGCCAATGTAACATAATGAAAGTCCTGTTACATAAATTCCAGTTCTACAAGGCACTTATGCGTGAATCTTGAATAAATCGAGTGCAACCTCAACAGAAATTTAAATTACTTCAAACATAATACATGTATTTACATCAAAATTGCATCCCAAGTGACGTCCTCGGTGACAGATTTAGGTCAATTAATGCTTGGGATTAAGAATGGATAAGGTATGCATGAAACAATTCAATCCCCCAGATACAAAACGATAGAAAAAAATGCGGTGTTATACAACAGAGTTGGGACTAAAAAAAGCAAAGAAACAAAGAGTATGGCAAACAACCAAGAAGCAACAACAGCCTTCATTGATCTTCTGCTCTTCTACGTTTCTTCGACTTCTTAATTTCATGGTCATTAACAAATGACAACATCTCTCCGCCTACAGTAATCTGCTCTTGCATTTCCATTTCTTCCTCAGTCTTTGTCTCCTTGTTACTGACAGGAAGTTAACTAAAAGTTAAAATTCACAAATTTGAAAACAAATTCATCCAAGGTTTGGAGAAGTAAGTTCGGTTGAAAACCTGTCAGTTGCAGCATCAACAAAATATTTATCTAACCAATGGACACTTCCAGTATTAGCTGGAATCAAGGATCCTGAAATGTGCAGTATTTCCTCATCCAAACTGCAAAAATGAACCAAATCCAAACACTTAAAAGATCTTTAATGAGTCATGTACACTGGATAGTATACGAATAAACTAAAATCTACTTTATGCTGTGTAGGTCTCCGTAAAATTACTCAATCAACCCAATTTCATGACAGGGGAGCATAACCAATTGACACTTCCAGCATTAACTGGAATCAAGGATCCTGAAATGTGCAGTGTTTCCTCATCCAAACTGCAAAAATTAACCAAATCCAAACACTTACAGGATCTTTATCAAGTCATGTACAATGGATAGTATCCGAATAAACTAAAATCTACTTTAGGCTGTGTAGATCTCAGTAAAATTACTCAATTAATCCAATTTCATGACAGGGGAGCGTGCAGCAGTGAGTTTGGCATGCCCCCCCTGCAGGAAAGAGAAGCATGATTCAATTGGATGTTGAGACCCAAACAATTTATCAAATTCGGAGGAAGAATTACTTGTATCATAAAGCCAGTATAACTAAAGGCATGGAAGAGAGAAACCAAATTTTCAAAATTATAAAACAAAAATAATCCAAGCTGGATGAGATTTAAAATATCCACCAGCACCAAAGTGTCAAATGTTGCCTCCACAATTTGCAGTCTGTCTATTAGACTGAGGACAGAAGTAAACTATGCATGTCTTGTCATAAAGCTTTTAAAATTAAAACCAAAAAGAAAAGTTACATGGAAATCCTGTTCACCATCGCGAACCTCTTGCAATTCTTGCAAAGATAAAATATGATCAAGTAACTGGATTTAGAAAAAATCACATGTAATATGTTAATGCCTGAAACAGAAGTATTTGATTGTTGATAGAGAATGCTTTGCACATTATAGTCGTTCTCTTCTTCTCTCTCTTTCTTTTGAACAAAAAAATTGCTAGCACTAAACTAGGGCCTGACTGAGCAACCAGTAGTCCTATCTATCTTCCTATCCACTCACAATCTTCCAAGTAAATAAATCTAAAGAATTGGGTGTCAAACTCTCCGCAATAAACATTCCATTGATTAAGTAGATGCACTACAAATGCCCATGGACAATTATGTTACTGAAAGTTGATTGGTTGATCTCTGTTCTATATTGATATCTTTTCTATTTAGATATTAATGTTAAAATGAAAGTTAGTTAAAGGGTCATGTATCTTTTTAGGAGCAAGACCATCCAAATTGAATTTAGAAACCTTAATGAAATCAGTTTAAAGTCCATGTTCATGTGTGTCATACTTGTGCATGCAAGTGATCGGGATGAGCAGATTATATCAGGAAGGAAAATGACCATGTGTTTCACAGAGATCAAGCTATTCTAAAATATAACAATATAAACAATAATATGTCACCTCTTGACTTCAAATCGTATCACAGCTCCGACCTTTATCACATGCCGCTTGTGATATCTGCTAACATATACCCCCTCCCCATGTTTCTACAGCAAATATTAAGTGATAAGCAACAATATCAACTCTCTAGCTGCAGAAAGGAAATCGATATGAACTTCAAAGCACGAGAGTATGGATGTACATACGGCTTTATACTTTAACTCGTTGCGGATATTTTCATCTGTTATAATTGCAGATGAAAAACCAAGAACAATGCAATGAATAGATTCGCGAGTAATTTTCACCACCTTTCCCTCTGAAAGTTGAATAAAACAATAATTAAAGCAAAACAATAACCTCACACTTCAACATCAATTCTAAATAAACTTCACAAGCACCTTATGTTACTGAACCACGATAAATACATACATTTAAAATACTAATCAAATTATTATTATTGTATGGAAAAAACAACTTACAATTACGTAAAAAATAACATGAAGAAACAGAAGAAAAAACAACCTAAAAGCATGTTCGGCTTTGGAGAGAAGATTAGCAGGTTTGCTCGAAGTCTGACACCGAAATAAGGGTGAACCCCAGAGAGAATTCTCGCACATTTATCTTGAGGGTCAACACTGTAAGCCAAGACAACTCCATCAAATGCTTGAGAATACCTGCAGTAAAAAACCCACTATGAGAAAAACAACACAACAGTCTAGAATTCAAGAGAAAGTGAAACGGCAAAGGAACGAACTTGAAGAGCAAAGAGCTGAGTTGACGGAGGATTGCTTTATCAACATTCTTGCTCTGCGATGGATGCACGTAAACTATCAAATTAGCATCTGATTTACTCAATCCCTGCATTGGTGAAGGCTAAATTTTTGGATTTGGAATTCAGCTGCGAAGGATTTGGGGATTTTACGAGGAGCGGCAAAACCCTAGATAAACCCTGCGAAAGCAAAGCATGGATTCTTGAATTATTTTTTCACCGCTATTAATGGGGAGAGCTTGGGCCACGGTGATTGGGCCTCGAGGTTTTTGATCTGTTAAGAATAGGCATGGCTCAAAGTAAATGTATTTTGACATTAATGGGCTAGATCTCAGCCCGCTAAATGCCACGTTGTCCGTGTTTTTCTTGCACAAAAAGGGGATTTAAAACAAAAAATAGCATGGTGCCCAAAATTAGTTATAAAATAAAATAAACATCAAATTTATTTAAAATAAAAATACTAAATTTGAGTTGATTAACTGAGCCACAGGAAAAAAAATTAACTTGCAGCGCCAGCGCTATTGCTACGACAACAGTTGCAGCATTAATATTGCCGCAAGAAGTTAAGTTTTAAGGGATCGCATTAGCAACCTTTAAAACTTTAAGGGATGCTACAGTGACAATATCGTAACACAAAATAAATAATAAAAAAAAATCAAATTAGGTCTCCTCGAATCTATATATCTATGCAGTAAAAGTGCTTCTTTCTTTCTCTCTTTCTTTCTTTTTTTTTTAATAAAAAAACATTTTATTCTGCCCGTATTTTTAAAGGATCGCATTATATGAAGCATCCATTACGCTTTCTTTTTAAAATTCTTCACAATGAAGAAAAAAATTAATATCTTACAAATTCCTAAAGATGCAAGTAAACAGTTATTTTTAAGAGTTAGATTATAATAAACAACTTGTCAACTTAAGATATCTAATCAGTGCTTGTTTTTATATTTTAAAATTATTTAAATTATTTATTAATTTTAAATTAATATATTTTTAGTGTTTTTAAAATATTTTGGTGTGCTAGTATCAAAAATAATTTTAAAAAATAAAAAAATTATTTAAATTGTAAAATACATGTTTTTAAATTTAAACAATTAATTTTTTTTTTTTGTACTGATTACTTGACACTTGACCATTGTCAAGTGGCTTACTTGCCGCTAGAGGCTAGAATCTTGCTTGACTAAAGAAAGTCAAGGAAGTTTTCATAATTATTATTGACCAGATTTGGTCCGAGTTATTTAAATATATATTTTTAAAAAATATTTGTAAGAATCTCAGTAGTAAAAGTTAGAGAAAGGCAAGCAAGTTTTTCTCAAAATCACCCCTCGATCTTCATTGCACTTCACAGTTGATGAAAAATAACTATAATTAATAGTGCAATACTATTTTATTATTTTTACTGATTTGGGTGTTAAATTTAAATTATGTTGTGCAACAAGCTGACTGTCTAACTTTCTATTTTCTAGCCGGGTAAAGATTAATATTTTATTGCTTGAATTTTACACTAAACCTATATTCGATAAGGTTACCAGCACAATATTAATGTTATTGTTCTAATTATGCCAGTCTAATTATATTTTTTAAAATTTTAATTTTTTTGCTTTAAATTATTTATCTTTATGTTTTTTTATTGTTTTAATATACTAATGTCAAAATTAAATTTTATAAAATAATAACAAAAACATTATCTTCATTAATGTAATTTCAAGCAAATCAAATATTTTAAAAAATATTTTTTACCATACTCAAAAAAAAAATCACTAGTTGCTTGTCTAAGTTTCAATGAGTGGCTCTAAATCTAGGCACTTTAACCCTAAGTCCCAGCCTACGGAGCAATGCCTTGCAGGCTTGAAGAAACAAATGATTTCCATCAGGCAACGAGGCTTAGGGGATTGATTTACCGACAAGACAAACATCTTCTATCATCAGAGCATACCATGCAAGTGTCCATCTGGATTAAAGTTGGAGGTGCACTGGAGAAGAGGAAACGTGGGAAAGAGAGGGCTCCTTTTCTCCTCCCTTGTTGATGAAAATAGCCCGTAAAGTAACCTTGAATAATAATGAATATCGGCCCGCATTCACAGAGACCGAAGAGAATATATCTGGATGAGTAAAGTGACAATAAAATAGAGATGGTGGGAGAGGCTATAAAGACAAAATGGAGTTCCCTCTCATCAGAAGATTCAGAAGCAAATGTCCCCTTACATCCCAACAGGCCATCCCGCTTCCATGTTCCCCTTGCGCCACGCTCGTTCATAGCTTCTTTCATTATCAATTATCACCCGTGGAGCCCTCGATTCCCGTTGTTCATTCCCTTCATGTACCGTCTAACAAAATCCAAGGAGAATTGCACTTGTTATGATTTTGTTCTTTAATCTCCATTTAATGCTTTTGTTTTTACCCCAGTGAAAAGCTGAGTTCCTCCATCATAATCTTAATCATTTGCTTGTTCTGCAAAGCTTATCCACTGATCAACAAGCCCGTCTTTTGTATGGCTATGATCTTGCCATCAATATGACGGACGGACCCACCTTGAAAACACTAGAGAGGAAATTCCAGGCACAGGAATTACTTTTCATATAATCGAAGGATTGGTCATTGCTGTGTTTGATCAGTGCTCCAAGATAAATAGAAAGAAAAGGACAGAGCTTCTTTTTGTAGAAAAAATAAAGATGGGATGCGAAATAAATACGTCTATGATACTATTTTTCTTGCCCTCGTTATCTTCATTCGTCATATCCCAATGTAATAACTCAATACTATTTGAATTCTACTTGTATCTTTAAAAGAATCTAAATTTAAACTTAAATGTACTAGATTAACTTAGAGGGTATATCTGCTATCTTTAAAAATAAAAAAAAATTGCTTTCCCTCGGACAGAATAATAAGCCCAGCACGAACTTAGAGGGCTTGAAGATGGTATGATTTTTCTTAAAAATATAGTGCTTTGTAAGCATAAATCACACGTTAAAAAACTAAAAATACATGTTTTTTACCCCAAAAAATATACAAATTACCTCTCATCTAAACATACAACATCATTAGGCATTGACCCAGATACAATCATGGGTAGAAAATGAGGAAGCCACACTAGTGCCTCGAGGCATAATGTGCAAGGGTCCCAGCCCACAGGCACGCCATCTTCCCGTTTTTCCACTGCTCTACCTATTATTGTACTGGGTCGGTCCGAGCCATCTGTACACGCCATGAAAAATGGATGTCAAATTATGGAATTTCTTCTATGACTCGAACTCTTGAGACGTGGGTCCTAAAATATATTTTGTGGGGCCACGAAATTGCTTGGTGGAACACTGGGACTTGCTTGTTCCTAATAAACACCACTTCGTGGTCCCCACCCTTTGACAATGATAAGGCTCTATCCCTTGCAGGTGATGTCCCTTGCTTAAACAAGTGGGTAGGGCCCACTATTATAACACTCTGGGAGACTGGATTGGCTGATCTGTTCATGGTAATACATGAGATTTAGGTTAGGTTTGGTTTTTTAAGCTGCGTTTCTCTTCAATCATATATTTTATTTTCTTTCATCAATCAATATATATCTGGATTTATATTGATTTCATTGAAAATAGTTGCCTGGATGCATGTTAAAAAAATTATAATTTATTATTTTTTTAAAACTGTTATGTCAACAACATGGACTTGCATCTTCTTTCCATGTGGGTAACTTGAGCTTATTTTTTAAGGATATATTTACTACAAAAAATAAATTAATTTTTCTTTGTGTTTTCTTAATGATTTTAATATGTTAATGTAAAAAATAAATATAAAAATATTATTTTAATATATTTATAAACAAATAACATTCTTAAAAAAACACAGTGCGTTGCGCTATTCATGTAAAAAATTAATGATTTAATTAAACTCAATGGAAAGTCAAAAATCAATAAAATAGCATTAAACGCATGATCAGCTTGGTGGGCCCACATTCCTCAAATCATACGAAACCATTTCCATGATGGACACGTGGAACAAGATCAGTGGTGCTTGGACATATCAAGCTGAGAATACGGCGAGTTTAAGTTCCAAAGCCATAGAATATTGTGCAGCTAGAGAAAGACTAGAGAGAGGAGAGAGGCCACAAATTATCTAGTCCGCGTGCCACTCGATTTTAGCGTCACGTCTAGACCGTCCGATCATATTCCTCATCCACATAATGCGTGCTCGCATCACGTGGCGATACTTGGACTGTCAAATCCATACCAGAGGTGCCCTGAAATTCTACAGGGGAGCGTGGCACTGTGGGAGGACCTGAACAGCAATATGCTGGGGACATGTTTTTTACAGATAAAATCAAATTCAGAATACTCGCAAAATCAATTATTTTGTTGTATATTAATTAATTAAATATTTTTAAAATTATTATCTAAGCAAAATATATTTTCAACCACTCTCAAACAAATCCCAGACTTAATAATAATAATAATGAAGGTTGGAGTTACCTTTTACTTCGTTAAGTATGTCTTTTATATTATAGTGGTTCTAAAAAATATTTTAAATTGTAATTTTAGAAAAATAATTGATTTTAAATTTTTTAAAAAATAGTAATTTTCATTTTTGTAAGCTTTTTTAGCCTCTGCAAGAGTAAAATTTAAAACGCATACATGTCTGAAGTCTAATAAAAAAATTATTTAACTAAATAAATTTATTTTTCTTCATAGTTAAGAAAAAATATATTTTTCAGTGCTGCAAACAATGTGTAATTAGCACGTCAATCCCTCTTCAAGATGCCAGATTGCTAGGATGGCCGACTTTAGACCAGCGGTGATAAGGTCAGAGAAGAATAGGCGTAATTATTAGCTGTAAATTGAACAAGAATGGTTGCCACTATTTTAAAAGTAGTTACTTAGCATTTATATACTCCGCATTTGTTGGGATCAACGAAGATGTAATGAAACGTTATTCGGAGGATGAGGTTTGTCTTTGCTCGGATTTGGCCTCGGTGCCGCGCCAAGGACCTGTCCCCTCTCACAATCTGGATCGAAGGCTGCAAGATCCTCTTGGCATGGTGACTCCTGTCGAGCTAGAAGACAAATTCAACAAAGTCGTCCTCGAGTTTTTTTTTCTTTTTTTTTGCTTAGGGCGACTCCTAGTGTCCCCACCGTCGGAAAGGCTGTGCTCGTTATTCTCTCGGGATAGGGCCACCAATTGTGGTGGTAGGTTGGTCATGGTTAAAAAATAATAATCATAATACATGGAGATCCGTTCGTGACCCTCTTGCCCATGCAACAGTAGCGGCATGGACATTCCCATTCCCTTTCCATACCACTGGAAATTCACGAACATGGCATGAACCATTTATTTTGGAAAGGTCTCCCCTCTCCTTTTCTTTTCATCCTCCTTCGTGGATCCACTTTGGTGCTTTCAAATCTCAACCAACCGAATCTCACTCTTTCTGGCCAAAAATATATTTTAATGCCACCTACGTATGCAATCGAGTGTTCCCTTTCGTTCTTTCATACATGGAGTTTATACAAGGAGCTCCTTTTACTTCCTTTAAGCCACTGGAGATTTATGGAGTTGTTTTATCTACCATTTGAACTTGAATCCTCTTTGTATTTTAAGATTATAAGAAACAATGCTAAAAACTTTATAAACAAATATAATTCTCGTGATTTACTCAACCAACCTGGTTCGTCTTGTATTGTATATGCAGATAGAATTTTTTATTCTTGAATAAAAATTCATTCTATCCAATATTCCCGTCACTGATATTTGATAGCTAGATATCCAGCCCTGAGGAATCCCAACATCGCATCCAGGAAAGGACTGACATGCAAAATACAAGGAGGATATACACACCGGAGCAGACAAAGAAGACAAGATGGAGGCTAAATATAAACTTCGAAGCCTCCAGCCAAGCTGAAACCAAATGTGAAAGCCAGAAACGGCGCCGTGCACAGACAAGCACTGGGGCGTGGCACGTAATCCCTTCATGTTATCCTGTGCCTCCCCCTGTTGTTTTGTCGTGAACCGCACGCTTGAGGAACGGTCAAATAAATCAGACCATGAAAGCCTTTCCTCTCTCCTTCTTTTTTAATTTCCAAACAATCGAGATACCTGAAACGCATGAACAAACCAGAATTTGGTGTGAGAGAGCAGGTGAGATGTAAAGCACACCAAGATCCATGTAGCAAGAGCCAAAAGCTAAAGCTTATAAAAAAGAGGAGAGACTTTGGAAATTAGCCACCAATTATTGATTATTTAAGTCTACAAACTAAATAGTTTATCAATTAAGTCACCCATCTCATAGAATTGCTGAATTTAGGGCTCGGCTGGGTTAGAAAACAGAAGTGTACATAGTGCAATTCAGTTTTTTTATTAAAAAAACCAAAGCAAAGCTTTTATAATATATATATATATATATAATCGAAGATAACTGAAATTAGTTCAAATGGACTAGGTTGAATTTGGTTTTTTAAAAAGAAAAACCATCAAAAACTTGTTTTTTCTGGAGATTTTATTGTTTTTTTTTTCATGGCTTTGTCCACTTGTTTTTTTATATATATATAACAGGGGCATAGCTAAAATAAAATCATAAAATGGAGTAAAAAAATCATACAAATAGAAAGAAAGAAAAGGGTAGAAGAAGATACGAAGTTGTCCCAAGAAACATATACATGTGTAATTACAGATTCTTGTTGCAGGTAAAACCCATCTAAATATTGAACATGTTGTCTTTTATACATTAAAAACAATATTAGCTTCATGTTCTAATAGAATTATGCAAATCTTAAGGGTTCAGGACAAGAAAAGGTGCATTGTCATGATGAAAAAAAACTTTTAAAGATCTGGGATATCTTTTATATTTATTCTTATTGTTCTTATGAAAACATATTGCTAGTAACATCTTTTTTATATTCATTCTTGAAAATCTAGTTTAGTTTAGTAAAATTGATTTCAAAGGCCTTGAACCCAAACTTATTAGTTTTCTCTTGGTTTTTTAATTTTTCTCTTGATTATGTTTTCCAATTTTTTTAATTTTTTTTTCATGCTTAGCTGTAATTATAGATACATCAAGAATATATAGTAAGAAATCCAAAGAAAATAACACAGTTCAAAACACTTAAAATCCCAAGCTTTTCACTAACATCATCTATCTTGATACATCGGATACAAACTTGTATGGAAATCATTCCGATCTCACATGCAAACTTCTCCCGGACAAAATAAGTTCGTCTTGATCGTCTCATTAAAAAAAAAACTGATGGATTGCTAGGCATGATCTTATCATTTCATATAATGCTAAAAAATTATATAATTTGTTTATATATTCTATTCTAAACACATATAAATCTAACCCCTTTCGAAAAAAAGTTAAGGAGCCACGTTAATAACATGCGACGATCAATTAGTGGAGGATTCAATTGAGAGAAGGTTTAGTTCGAGGACTATATTAAGAATCGATAAATAGTTGAGAGATTAAGTTCAAGGTTTCCCTAAAAAAGAGCACCCCCTCATAAATTCTCGCAATCCACGTGCTAAAATGCGCCACCCTCGCATCCTTTCCTTCTCTCCCCTCCCTTTTTAAAAAGACACTCACGCACTATTTCTATAATTACTTGTTGAAATCACTATCCGCTGTGCCTGATTTCGTGTCTCCTTGTTCTACTTTGCTTTATTAATTTCATCTTATTTGTTGCATCCTTTACTTTTGTTTTAATTGGGATTTTGGACTGCTTTACCGTCACTGTTTGTTTTTATAATCTAAAAATATTTTTAGAAATATTTATTTATTTTAGTTTAAATAAATATTTTTTTAGTATTTTAAATCAAATATATTAATATACAAATAATTTTTAAAATATAAAAAATATTATTTTAATATATTTTTAAATAAAAAATAATCACAACTACACTCCCTTACATCCTATTTAAACTTTCAAGCTGCAAAGAAATAGCCATTTCCGGAAAGTGCGAGTGCAGGTCAGTAGCATGCCTACCCTTTCCAGTTTCAAGCAAGAACCAGCGTGTCACTGCTTCACATTTACAGCGACATAAATCGATGGGATGGATAGAGGGAAGATTTCCTTTTGTTTTTTGGATTTATTGATGATGATGATAGAGGGAGATCAGTGGTTTCATTGATTGAAAAGTCGGACGAATAGTAGCAACAAGAACACCACACTCATGCTTCGGTCCACGTGCTTTGATGAAAAAAACTTTTGGTTTTTGTTGTGTCAATAAAAAGCTCTCTCTTTCCTGCCCCACACCATAAAAGGATCTGTGTCTAGTCTAGCGAATACCTTTTTGCAGGTTTTGTTCCTTGATTCTGGATCATCAAGGACTCCTCAAAGGGGAGGGGTTGGTTTCTCTGTTTTGACCAACTGGATTGGTCTTTTGGGTTAACTTAAGATTCCTTGACATGGATCTGTCCTAAAAAAATTATCTTCTTTTGGAGGAATATAGGGTTGTGATTTTAATGCTCTAGTTTCTATTCTGTTTGACGGGGGGTTTTTGTAATCGAGCGGTTTGGTGTTGAAGAAGTAAAGATGACATTTTTCTATTGGGTGGCTCTGGTTGTGTGGTAGAGAGGATATACCAACACAAGTTAGAAGCATAATATGGGGTCTGTGGAAGAGAAAATCAAGACAGGGGGGCTTGTAAATGGAGCTCAAACAACTCTTCTCGAGGAAATGAAGTTGTTGAAAGAATTTCAAGATCAGTCTGGTTTGTTTCATGTCACTAAAATCTTCATTTCTTTTAAGTTTTACCTTTTCTAATCGTTTTCGCCTACGGGCTGAAGTGATCCGGTAAAAGGTTGAATCTCTTACAGGAAGGCTTAACTTTCCTGAAAATTACTAGTCCAAACGGTACTATTTTGTCCAAGAGTGTGTGTCTTATGTTTTTGAGCTTGCTGTGCATTATCTCAGGAATACGGAAGGCTATCAACTCGGAGCTGTGGTACGCTTGTGCAGGTCCACTAGTTTCCTTGCCTCAGGTTGGAAGTCTGGTGTATTACTTTCCTCAAGGACACAGTGAGCAGGTTTGAATTTATATCGTTTAGTCTTGACCCTTTCTCCCCTTCTGATTTTTCTATCCACTCACAGCACATTCTTAGGAGATCTCTACTGTACCAAATTGCATTTTGGAGCTTGATCTCTCATCACTTGCATTTTCTTGTCAAGTGGGATGGTTTTTCATCAGTAGTGTAATAAACTTAGAATTCGAAAACATTAAACTGATAGTAGGAATTGGGAATTCATTCTGGAAAGAGTAGATGCATCGCATGGTGTACTGTAATTGAATTTAGTTCGCGTTGGTTTTAACAGAAACTGCAGTTAAAAAATGTACTCGTATATATCTGTGCTTTTGAAGGTTCATTTCCAAATTAGGCACACATGATTCTAAGATTTTGGAAGCCCTGCCAAGATAAAATTTTGACAGCTCCTCTTTTAATATGCTGCTCTGATTGATCCGGCTTGATTTATTGATCTGACGACCAGTTGATTTGCATGTGTAGGTGGCAGTTTCCACGAGAAGATCAGCTACTTCACAGATCCCCAACTACCCCAATCTGCCTTCTCAGTTATTGTGCCAAGTTCACAATGTCACGCTACATGTATGCCATTTTTTCCGATTCGACTTTGCGTTTCTTCATAGAGTGCACCACTGTTGTATACATCTCTTGTTAGAAGGCAGTTTTTTTTTTACCTCTGATTTACCTTTATTTCATAGGCAGACAAAGATACAGATGAAATCTATGCCCAAATGAGTCTTCAACCAGTGAACACTGTAAGCTTAAATAATGTCAGATTATCTTAACTTCATCCCATTTGCTTATCCCTTCATGCAGACTGAAAAATGAATCTACGCTTCATGTAGGAAAAAGATGTCTTCCCTATACCAGATTTTGGGCTAAGGCCCAGCAAGCATCCAAGTGAATATTTCTGCAAAACTTTGACTGCTAGCGACACAAGCACGCACGGTGGCTTCTCAGTGCCACGCAGGGCAGCAGAAAAGCTCTTCCCTCCACTGGTGAGCTAATCTTGCTAACTTGAAAATCCTTGCATTGCGAGCCCTGAGGAAACAACGAGCTGTTGTATTAAATTTGCTTGTCTGTCCCAGGATTACACAATGCAACCGCCAAGTCAGGAGCTTGTTGTAAGGGACTTGCATGATAATACCTGGACTTTTCGCCATATATACCGCGGTGAGGAACTATCTCAGTTGTAATTTATTTGGCGAGGAACCATCTCGACTCAAGATTTCATCCCGCTTCTTTCCTCTTATGCAGGGCAGCCAAAACGACACCTTCTTACAACTGGGTGGAGTTTATTTGTGGGTTCAAAAAGGCTTAAAGCAGGTGATTCTGTTTTGTTCATCAGGTAAGCTGTATACTTTGCTTCTTTTTTTCTGGATGCTACATAAACCTGCCTTCTCAAGTTAGCTTAACAATACCAAAAATTAATAATACATAAACCTCTATCTAAGAAATTCTCAATTGAAAAGGTAAATTCAGTTTTTCTGCAAAATTGTGAGATGCTTGGCTGTGTAGTTTGACAATATTTAATTGTCAAGAACATGTGTTAAAAATGGGTAAACCTTCATGGATTTTGTAACTCACTATAGTAATCTTAAAGCTGCCCATTCTCTGTAATCACCAGGGATGAAAAGTCACAGTTAATGGTGGGTGTGAGGCGTGCAAACCGTCAACAAACAACATTGCCATCATCAGTTCTATCTGCTGATAGCATGCACATTGGTGTCCTTGCTGCTGCAGCTCATGCTACTGCCAATCGAAGTCCTTTCACCATTTTTTATAATCCAAGGTTTGTTAAATTTACAATCAATCCTGGTTGTCTTTTGCCCTTTTTATTTGGTATCTGACTCTTATTATCGAATGCTGTTTGTACAATTCATAGGGCATGCCCTTCAGACTTTGTCATTCCTTTGATTAAATTCCGGAAAGCTATACTTGGAACTCAAGTCTCAGTCGGTATGAGGTTTGGAATGATGTTTGAGACAGAAGAGTCAGGAAAACGCAGGTAATATTCTGAGTTCTTTGAATCCTTTTACACCTTCAATCAGGCAGTGGCTATGGGTAAAACCTCTGCATAGATAGGAATCATGAATTAGCACTGTATAATAATCAACTAATTAATTCTTCATCTTAAGCGCACTGTGACAAGGATAAAAAGTGTGCTTTGAACGCATTTATATTCTTATTGCATGCTCAAGGTTCTGAATATTTACAAGTCTGAATATACAGTGCTTGATTAATTACTTGTAATCTTTTTCGCAGATATATGGGCACAATAGTTGGTATCAGTGACTTGGATCCACTGAGGTGGCCTGGTTCTAAGTGGCGGAATCTTCAGGTAGATTAGGCTACTTATGGATCTGACCAAATCCTTTTCTTTCACAGTGATGTTTGTTCTTATGTTGTCATTGGTGGTCTCTTTGATTTGCTAATTTCTAATTGACTTCCATTTTTTCGTTTTACAAACAGGTGGAGTGGGATGAGCCAGGGTGTTCTGATAAGCAGAACAGGGTTAGTTCATGGGAAATTGAGACTCCCGAAAGTCTCTTTATTTTTCCTTCTCTGACTTCAGGTCTCAAACGACCCTTGCAGTCTGGATTTTTAGGTAAGGTTTATCTTGGTGCTCGGTTTTTGACTCTTTTTTTACTGGGAAAATTCGTTGGAAATTCATTCTATGTTGTTTGTCCTGCCAGGAGATTCTGAGTGGGGGAGTTTGGTAAAAAAGCCCCTTTCATGGCTTCCTGGTAGTGGAAATGCAAATCTCCCATATGCTTCAATTTCAAACATATGTTCTGAACAACTGATTAACGTGCTAATGAAACCTCATCCTATTAACTATCCTGGAATCTGTGGAGCTGCACTACCAGAAGTTTCTGCTGTGAAGGTGGCTTCATTAGATGTCAAGAACGTGCAGGCAACAATTAATCAGATGCCTCAGCTAAACCAGTCAGGAGTTACGTCTGTAGAAAACCAGAATTATTCACACATCTGTCTAGACCAATCTGATGCCATAATCTCATCTTCATCGAAAATAAATGTAGCTGTGAAGTCATTTTCTTCAAGCGAAGTTGAAAATCAAGCATCAGTTGGAGTTGGTGAAAGAAAATTAAAGGCAGAAACTGAGCATTTGCCAGATCAGTTAAGCCAGCTAACTTCAACAGGAGAATGCAGTGTGCAGAAATCATCATCGTGTCCTATGACGCAGCAGAATGCCACAAATCATCTAGCGTTCCAAAACCAGAATCAGGGCCACTCACAATTACAAACCAGCCTCTGGCCTGCACAGGCATTTCCAGAATCGTCGTTACTTAATTCCCAACAGATCCATTCACCTCTTGCTGATGCTACTGCACCTAACTGCTCACTACCGTTTCTAGATGCAGATGAATGGATATCACATCCCATGTCTCTTGCAGGGATGTATAGATCAGGGCCACTGCCTATGTTTGGATCACAGGACACATCAGTTGTGTTCCCGGAAGCAATTAATCCCTCTTTACCTTTTATGAATCAAGATGTGTGGGATCATCAGATGAGCAATTCAAGATTTCTATCCCAAGCAAACCAATTGATTTCTTTGACTCAGCAAGAGCCTTGTACCCTAAACTCAGGTGCAGTGAAGGATTTATCTGATGAGAGCAATGATCAAAGTGGGATTTATGGTTCTCTCAACTTTGACGCCAGCAATGGGGGTGGTTCTGTGGTTGATCCTTCTGTCTCAAGTTCTATACTAGATGAGTTCTGCACATTGAAGGATGCTGATTTGCAGAATGCTTCGGATTGTCTGGTCGGCAACCTCAGCTCAAGCCAGGATGTTCAGTCTCAGATTACCTCAGCAAGCCTAGCAGATTCCCAATCTTTCTCACGGCAAGACTTTCCTGACAACTCAGGTGGTACATCTTCGAGCAACGTTGATTTTGATAATAGCAATATTCTTCAGAACAGCTCATGGCAGCAAGTAGCCCCACGTGTGCGCACATATACCAAGGTATGAATGATTGTCTTGTAAATAAAAGATATTTGTTAACTGTCTGCTTAGACCATCCATATTCACTTGACTTTTTGAATATGGAAGACTTTAGTGTAGTGAAGTTCCTTAAATGTTAACCCTTGTCTAGGTTTTAAGCCCTCTGCATGTTTGTGAGCGTGGTCGAGGGCTTTTGAATGTTTCAATTTTAGGTGCTAACAGTGTTTGGGTTTATTACAGGTTCAGAAGACAGGGTCTGTTGGCAGGTCAATTGATGTCTCGGGTTTTAAAAATTATGAAGAACTATGCTCCGCTATTGAATGCATGTTTGGACTTGACGGGCTTCTAAACAATCCTAAACGTTCTGGGTGGAAATTAGTATACGTGGACTACGAGAATGACGTTCTACTCATTGGTGATGATCCTTGGGAGTAAGTTCTATTTTTGCTGGCATGCTTCTGGTTATTTTTTACCCGTGTGTAGATGCTAATCGTTCTTTATATTTTCATCTCCAAGTTGTCCTATTCTAGGCCTAAGTTTGATGTGCTTGTGTAGGGAATTTGTTGGCTGTGTCCGTTGCATAAGGATTCTGTCACCTTCAGAAGTTCAGCAGATGAGTGAAGAGGGAATGAAGCTTCTTAACAGCGCTAACATCCAAGTGACCAATGCACCCATCACCGAGAGGAGCCATGCTCGATAAAACCACTTCAACTAAGTGATGCCCCCTCGCAATTAACAGGACGTTTTCTCACGTGGTGGCAATGAACGTTCCCGGAATGGTTCTCTGCCTGTTCAAACCTAAAAGCATTCCCGGAGAACTTTATCCGAATCACCCACGGCAGAGAGGACGAGTAATGTTGGCTCTTCCGATTTAGCCTCACGATGTATTCTGATATATGAATAGATATGTTATATTAGTTGATGTTATAATTAAGGGGATGATGGATATATATTATCCTTCCAAAGAAGCTCAAGGCATAACTACTTAGCTTATATTGTAGTAGCATGCTAGTTAATAGATTTGTTTGTACTACTTGACCAGACAAGCTTGCTATTTACTTGTACAAGTTTCTTGTAATGGGATGACGGTATGAAGCGGCATGTAATTTATAGTGCCTTAGGGGCTGGGGTTTCGAAGAGATTTCGAAATCACTTTCCGAAGAACTTGGCATTAGATTTATGGAATCTGTCAATTTAATGCGGAGGACTTTGGTTACTGATTCTAAAACCATAAAATAAATTATGTCCTAAAAATAATACGAATAGTTTATGGGGAAAAAAATACAAAAGAATTAAAATACTTTCATGAGAAGTTATTAAGCGAAGTGTGGTTGTTCCATGATTTGGTTTAAAGAAAATCAAATAAGAATCCATTTGAATTAGGTTGGTCTTTCGAATCAACGAGCTAAAATCAAATTCAAATTGTATCATCTCCCAGGTCAGGGAGGTTTCATAACAATGCTTTTATGGTTATTTAAGAAGTGGATTTGGCCCGGGTCTCAGCTTCATCATACAAGCAAACATTTGAGGCAATCATAAGCTATGAGGTGGGCTTGGTGGTGTTAAGATAATTTCCGAACCAGTTGGAAATCGAATCGAAGTCTTGTCCCATAAGTAGTTATGTAGGGGAATAGGGCAGAAGCCCAGAACCTTAGTGTTCAATCTAGAAGAAAGAAACAGTAATATTTGGAAGGCTAAGTTGTTAAAGGATCGAGTATAAAGAGTTCATCATCTAACTTAAAGCCAAGCACAATCTGAAAAATTAACGTTTGGCTACTATAGACGAGACAGATCGTATATCTCCATGTATTTTCTGGTCTATTTTTATGTTTATCTTTTTATCTTCATCAATTAAATATGTTTTTATTATTTTTATATGTCTTGAAAAAAAAAAAAAAAACAAAGGCAAAACAACTTGTGCACAAATTCATTTCCACGAACACAAGATGGATCGGAGTGTTCGTCAATATCCCTTTATAAAACGACACCAAGATCTTACGTTGAATCAAGATCATATAAGGAAGTAAATGATCAGGTTTGTTAAAAGGAACTAAAAAGAGAGGTGATATTATTGTAGAGTTTTTATTGTCAAGCTCAAGATCAAGGTGGATTGGAACAATAAAATTATAATTTTATTATTGATAACAAAATATAAATGGTCTTGAAAGCAGGGTGAAGGGGTCTTTTTACTGTTTTTTACACAATGAAATAACTTATATGCCATTAGAGGAAAAAAAAATATCAGTTCGCGGGCAAGAGTATTTTTAGCCTTCTCATTTTAAATACACAATAAAATTACCACAGTGCCCTTGAATTAAATTTGTCTTTGCCTTGGGTCAAGTTTTTTTTTTTAATATCATTTTCATTTAATTTTTTTTAGTTATTATTAAGTTTGATAAGGGACCATATATAAAATCTTAATTAATTCTTAAAAATAGGTTTCATGTAACGTTCGCATGGACTTGTATGAAGGCTCCCATCTGAATTTTTTTTTTTTTTTGTTTTTTTATCATATTATTCAAGGTTTAATCCAACTATAGAATGTTTTTACTCTTTTTTTAAAAAAACACAAACCTTCTCTAATTTATTTTTTCAAGTTGAAAAAAATTGGCATGGCCCACGCATAATGCTGGCTCCCAATCTAGTCCATAGCTAAAATCTATAACTAGTACTTGTTCCTACCATCATTCCGTTCCTCTGCTCTTGATTTCCCCAGTGAACTAGAGGCACTCAAATATGAAGGGCCTGAAGCAGAGAAAAGTAGTAAGCATGTAGAGGACAGACCAGAGAATATGTGATACTATCGGTCCCCTGCTATGTCATTACCTTAGTTTCCAATTTAGATCCCTTCAATGTTGATGATAATATATAGCAAGTGGACAAAATAACAACTATCAGGCATCCTTCAGAAACACATCAACCAAACAAATGATTCGTCACACAGGTTTTATATTTGATTTAAGATAAATATCTGATTTGGACAAGAAAACACCAGAAAATTAACAGCAGCCTTGCTGTTAAATTTGATTCTCTTTTGAAAAAAAGAAAGGCAATTGTACATGCCACGTTCAAAGACATCATTTATCTTAGCTGATAAGTTAATCAATACACAGCCTTGAAGCACACGGCTCGTTGAATGCTATATGGTAACAGATTTATTATACAAGGACATCCAGGGAAGGGGGAAAAGTTCATCACATCTAGAGTTACTTGAGATGGACATGTATCAAACTCAAATTTGGAACCGAAGAATGAATGTGGAAGGAAAGAAGGCAGGTTTAAGATCTAGAACAAGCAACACGGACATGAACTCGCACTTCAAAGATTCAAAAATACACTATGAATTTTCCATTTCCTAACATTTCTTTTAGCTTGGATAATTAAATCCCCTAAAATACAGTAAAAGATAACGCAGTTGATGGATTACAAAGCACAAATATCATCTTCTAATGCTGGTTTACAGTTGAGAGAAGTAATAATTGATGTACTTATTGCATGTTGGAATGAATTCATGAGGGTGTTTGAGGCACTGAACTCACACGAAATTCTGTGTGAACAAAGCTAGAAATGGAAGCAATATTCTCACCTCCTTTCAGTTTCATGTGAAAACTCTAGTAATCATCACACTCTTGCTGGCTTTTGAAGAACGGCAGACAAATAAACTTCTGATTTTCCTGACCCAGCTGTGTCTACCTTCTCACCCACAACCCATTTCAGCTTCTTATACCCAAACCGCTCAATCAACCGCGTCAAAGCTGTCTTCTTCACATCATTTGCACAATAGAAGTTATCTAACCAGAACAATCCACCAGCCCTCAGAATTCGATCGATATCAAACATTAAGAACTCTAACTTTTCAGGTTTGTCCCCTCCATCCAATCCACTAGAAGCATGGATTAAATCAAACACATTATCATAGAATGGGAACCTATGATCTAAACTCAAATACAAAGGGAAAAGCCCTCTCGCTGCAATAAATTCACTAAATGGAGCATCCACATTCAAAGTACTAGTAATCACAGTAACATTTCTCTCTGCCATTCTAGCAGCAAAAGTTCCAGACCCATCACTAATATCAAATCCAATTCTAATTCCTCCACTTGCTAGAGCTAACACATCATCAATAAGAAAATCATTCTTGCCTCTAACTTTAACAAACTTTTGAGTCTCATAGCCACTAGTAATATTAAAGCAACCAACACAATCCCTACTCAATTTCTTTTTATTCAAGCACTCGAAATTCTTGCAACCAAGACCACTCCAAGTTAAAATCTTTTCACTAACAGGTTTCCAAAGTGAAACAGGAAAACGATAAAGACCCACCTTTGGAACAGACTTGGCAAAGCATCTCCTTCTGGGCAAAGGCTCACATCCACGCAAAATCAGCTTCTGGCCAAGGCTCCAGTCATCAGGACAAGGCCCGGAAATCTTGTAAACCATATACTGGGACAACAAGTCTGGAGATTTCTCACAAGAATGACCCACAGAAGCCACCATCTCAGTGATCCCAGTTCTTGAATCCTTACCAAGAGGGAGTTGATGGTGTTGCAAGAACAATTTGAGCTCACTTGCAATATTGGGCCTTGAAATATCCATAGTTTCATAGCCCAAAAGCTCCTTTTCCATCCTGGCAAGCTTTTTCTGAGAAGAAGCGATCTCTCTTAGTATTAAAGAGACATGCTCGGAGATCAAAGAAATGTTTTTATGGGGATTGTGAACGAGGTGAGCTTGATGGTCTTTTGGAGAAGATGTGAAGGCATATAATGCAAAAAGATTTGTGGTTATAACAGAGAAGAGCATGAGAATGTTCACCGCTGACGAACAGAAACTTGCTCTCCTGAATCTGGCTGTTCCATCTCCAATTTTCAGGGACACTGATCCCATCTCGGTCTCTTCTTTTCACAGAGAGAGTGTGTGGGAGCGGATGTGCGTATTTACCAGGGGAGTGAGATTTGCGAAGTGATGAAGCAAGTTGTGAAATTTCTTAAGCTTGATTAGTTAAAGATAAAAGTAGCTTTGGAAAGCAACTTGTCGGTTGCAGTTATGTCTAGCTGTTAGTTTTTTTTTTTTTTTTACTATTATTACCAACGCGGTCTTTATTCTGAAGTTATTAATTGCATCTTGCTTCATGGCGAGATTTAATAACAAGTTGAGTTAATAAATAAATAAAAAACCTTTTATTTTAAGATTTAAAAAACTTTTTTATTTTAAGATTTAATCTAATTTGAATCCGGCAATGTTTTTCAACAAAAAGCAATCATCTTAAACATCATTGGATACTTTTTTGTGGTTGGTAAATGTTAAAATACATTATTGTTAAATGAGTGCAGTGAGAGGGGAAAAACCATGTTTGTGATGAAATGTGATATGGATCTGCATCAGGGGAAGGGGGGGGGGGGCTGATCTGTAAAGAGATTCCTTTTCCACTGGGTAATCTGGGCCCTCCACGTGTGAAAATCCAAGGATGGAATGCTCTCACCTGGGGGCTTGTTACAGTCCACAAAACAGCCTCGACAAAGGAACTTGATAATCCCATGGCCACGGCCATCGCACCCGCTCTCTGTTTCTTTACCGAGTATTAGTGGACTTCTTATCATAGAACGACATGTCACCCCAGTTAATTTCATTTGATTTTAAGTCGACGCAATTAGAACAGTAATAAAACTACAAATGCGGTTTAAAAAAGAATAGGTTGAAAAAATATATTCGATTAAAATTATTGTGATATAAATTTTTTTATGTATAATAAATAAAAAACAGTTTTTATGAATAAAAAATAAATTATTTTAGTTTTTACAAAGCTAAAATTTAAAACACAATTATATATGGAATTTAATGTAAAAAAAAGGCTAACAAAACAATTTTTTTCCATGGTTGAACAAAGAAAAAAGGCATCACAATACAAGGGCCTCTAGCTTAGTAAACAATTTTTTTCCCATGATTGAACAATGAACCTATTAAAAACTCTTTTGAAACCTTAGTAAAGAAAAAGCTATAATTTCTAGCTTTCCTAAACCTACCTTTACAAACTGCAACCGTACTACCACGATATCATACATATTAACTGCAGATATGATTCATCTTCTGGTCTTGACCACCGGAGAGATTTCACTCGAATTGCCGAACCCAAATAATGGAAGGGAAATGAGACTGCAATCAACATTGGAATTTCCAGGCCTGCTAAAGATGGGGAGGTCTGATCAAGTGTCTCTACCCTGATTTTAAGTCAAGAATGAAGAGCACGAACAAAATGAAAAATTAAATTCCTTAGTCACGGGCATGGATAGTGATTGGTGTTGTCTCACGACAAATTAATCTGGAACAACCAAAGAATTTAAAACAATAATAATAATAAAAAAAGTCACGGGAGAGAGAGCAGGCTGCAATCTGTCCCCGGGTAAAGAGGATACAAGAAAATAAAGTCATGAACAAAAAGAACAATGACGGAGGATGTTCGAGGTTTCTGGGTTGCATGTAAAGTAACAGAAGACAAAACAAGCCCAGCAATGCCAACTACAGGCAACACAGAAAACATGGGAAAACGAAAGAAGAGGTTAGAGAACTGATTTGCATGTAGCAAAGCTTACAAACATGTTTAACCATGAATGATATAATGTGATTAGAGAATAATCAGAATAAATATATATATATAGTGAACAAAACCCATTCCCCTACTTGATTCAAGCTATGGACTTTCAATAGCAGGCAGTGAGCACTAAGCCAAATGAAAAGAAAATAACCATCACAATTTGACATTGTCACCTCCACCTCCACCGAGCATCACAACCATAGTAAACTAACATACAGGACTCGATTCACATTTCTGAAGGGATATTTTTGGCAAATGTGAGAATGCTGAATCATGAATGAGAAAGGTCCATTAACTAGAACCACCTAGATTATTGATAGACAACAAAATAATCAAAGGATCACTACCACCAGCCATCACAGCCATGCTGCACAAACATCATTTACATTTCTCATAGATTTCGAGAAAAATTTTCCTCTACTCTTGAGATGAAAATCCTGATTCACAACCATTGATGCCCACTTGATCAAGCATTGCATGGGATATGAACAAATAGGTGATCAAAGGATCAACGCTAAACATACAGGGATGAGCAGTATACACATAATCTTTAATCTTGCTATATGCTGTCCCATAAACATTCAAAAAACAGAAAAAGTAAAGAGGAAACCCCACACAAAAAATTATTTCTGCAATTTACTAGGGCATCAACTGTTAGAACAAAACCTTGAAACAGCATAACCATACAACTAAAGATAAGCTACTCAACAATAATTATCTGCACGTATGAATCACAATGCACAATTGCTTAGCATTCATAAAGAAGGTCGTGAAATCCTAATGGTATAGTATATGTATGAATACCCAGGAATCCACAAAATAATTGTTCTTCCAAGTGTTCAATTTATAAAAAACTGTCTCACTTTCTCATAAATGTGGAAATTCACATTCACAGACAAAAATTCAAAAAACTCATAATTCTCTAAACCAAGAGTCATCTTTTGCATAAGAGTAATCATATGGTAACCATTTGAATGATCGATGGCCATTTATTTCATCATCCTCCGACTAGCTCCTCAGTGATGTGCCTTAGCTTCCGCCTTCTTATGTGATTTTGCTTTCATCTAGCAGGCAAAAGAAATTGTTTATGTTTTCAGTACATAAGATAAGATGATATAAATTCTATCAACGAAATCGATAAAATGTAACAACAAATTTAGCATCCATGTGTCATGCATTCTAAAGATAACAACACCATTTTTAATTGTGAATCAAATTTGAACTGAAACATGAAGAACATGCAACAAAAGTTGCCAGACTAATAATAAGGTCACCTTAATGAAATTCTTAAGCATGATTAACTTATTGGTTTGTTGGTGATAAAATCTATTTATTTATAATTCCATAAAAAAATCAAATTGAAAAATATAAAATAAAACCATAACAGAAATAAATCTGGATAATCAAGAAAGGTTAAACAAGAAAGAATTGAATTGGCTACCTTGAGAATCTTGAGCTTCACATTTCCATAAACCAAGCCAAAACTGAATGCTGATGCACGCGCCACCTACACGCACAAAAAATAAAAACTCCATTTTTGGAGGAAAGGACGAGAATGAAGACTCTTTGGTATTGGAAAGTGTCGAGAGAGTTGCTTACCAGAGCGAGAGCGCTGGCACCGGAGTAAGGACCTGGAGGTGGCGTCATTTGATTGCCTAGAGATCTGATAAAAAAGCCCTCCAACGAAACCCTAGATCAGAGTTCCGAGTAAGCTAAGTGAGGAGTATTTCGAAATAAGAATTGGAATTCTCGTGGTATTTCTTCGTGCGCAATGCCAGGATCCAAATCTCCGTTCCGAATCGCTTTATTTTCGGGTCGGGTTGTCAAGCCCATCACGAGCATTAAACGCTGCGTTCCAATTCATTTTTTTTTGGTGCTATTATTTATTATTGATAAAGATATTTGAAGTATTTTGACGCCCATATATATTACTTATTTAGATTTATTTATTTACCATAGTAAAATGTGTAGGACTAGAACGAATATACTTTTTTTTTTCTTTATCCGTTAAATCATAAACCGAGAGGGAGAGAGAGTTTCACTGAATTTTCTAGGGAATCAAACGGAAAGTGACAAAATTCACTTAATTTTTAAGGAAAAAAGAAATCTCAATTGTTGTTTGCTTTCCGCCAGAATGGGAGCATCGTCTTCTAAGGAGCAGAACGTATCAAGTGAACAGAGGGAGGTGGAAAGTCTAGCAGCTTCCACTGGATCAACCTCCTTGCTTCAAAATGCTTTCTCTAAGCTTGCCGATCCTCAAACAAATGCAATCCCTCTTCAGTCTCTTCAGGTACTTGCAAAAACACCAAAAATAAACCATGGTTTCTTAATTCTCTTGTAAAAGAATCCAGCTTTTCACTCTAAAAGCATTTTTTTCCCCTGTATTGCCGTTACTTGCTCAATAGTTCAATCTCGAAGTTACTTGAGGTTAACCGTATGAGAGGAATAGAAATTAATTTTTTTTGCAACTTTTAAGAAATTCTTTCATGTTATATTTAGATGTTGAATTTTGTTTTTTGAAATTGACTTGTAATTTTAATTGTTGCAGCAATGCTTCTCTTTGAATTATAAAAACACAGAATGCGAAGCGTTGAAAATGCCTGATTCCCTTTTGGGATTATTGGATCATCTGGGTCCCTCTATGGTAGACCTGTTTTTCATTACTGATAAAGGAGGGGTCAATTGGATTGAGTTTGTTAGAGGTTATTTGAAATGCTGTGGGAGGATGCCTGTTTCAGTATTGCTTAATACATTGTTGAGACTATTTTCTGCAACGGGAGTGAAAGCAGGAATTCCTTTGAAACTGGAGGTTGAAGCTATTGATGATGGTGAATATAAGATAAGCGGGTCACTTCTGCCTATTGATGTGCTTATGTTTCTTTGGATGTGTTGGGCTATGTTGTGGAATTCAAAAACTTGGAATTTGTTAAAAGAGAAAGAGTATCTGTATCTTCCAGATATTAGTCCTTTGGTGTTATCCGCAGTTGTTTCTTGTGCTGAAGGTGGTAGTGGATTGGAATTGCAGGATTGTGATGTCTCGGTTTTAGATGTTCAACTTCCTGCTGGAAAGTTTCTTACATGGATGCTGACGACAGTGACAAGCCTCACAGAGTGTTTTACACAATTTGTCAATGCAAGACTGCAAAACTGCAATAGTTTGGAGGTATCCAATTCTAACAAAACCACAAAAACTGGTGCTTTGATGTCAGTTAAAGATTAAGGGTTAGCCATCCGCTTAGAGTTTTTCCTGTTTTTGGTTATAAAACAGGAAACCATGATCTTGCTTTCGGTCTTCACTACCTCTATCCCACTCGACTATGAAAAATGTATTACCAGTTCTACAAGTTTGTATCTCACATGATTTTTCTTCTCAATCAACAGCAAGATACACTGGAATCTTCAAGCTCATCATTAAGAGAAATCTCTTCAGAAAAGGCATGCAACTCTTGTCTTCTAACCTGTGGAAAAGCATGGGCAATTTCCCTTACAATCAGGAGTGCAATAAGTCAAGAAATTCTGAGCCCATACTTTCCTAGTAACAGTGATGCTACCGATGAGAATCTTATTTATCGGTGTGTCATCTTCCCTTTTGATTTTTCAAGACCTATTTACTTGTACGTTATGCTGCTTGACCCTGATGGTGCCCTAAATAAATTTAGTGACCTATAAAGTTGCTCATAATACTTCAGTTGCTACTCCGAAGTCCTAACCCCTCCCTCCCTACCTCTCTCTTTCTTTCAGGGTTTATTGTGTAAGTTTAAGTTATTTGCTTGCTACGGCATCTAATTTTACCCAACACTTGTTATCAGGTCATCTCTCCATGGGAAGGGCTTGAACAGATTCTGGTCTAACATCGAAGGTTATCTTGGTCCAATGCTGATTTTGATTTCTGCTACTTCTGGAGACGCAAGTGAGGATAGCACCAATTGTAGGAAATGGATCGTAGGTGCACTCACCCACCAGGGTTTCGAAAATAGGGATACGTTCTATGGAACCTCTGGAACCCTATATGCTATAAGTCCAGTCTTCCACGTGTACTCACCTTCTGGTACGTGATTCAAATGAGTGGGGAGAGAAAGAGAGAGTCACAAATAATTTCTTGCTTGTTTTTTGCTTCTTGTTTCTTTTATGAAAGTTGATGAGCCAAATTGAAATCCGTGAGAAATGCTTCCTTTATGGGGCCTCTATGACAAATTGTGAAACCATTGGCAGGGAAGGAGAAAAACTTTGTTTACAGCCACTTGCATCCTACTGGTAGAGTTTATGAGGCACGTCCAAAGCCTGTGGGCATTGCATTTGGAGGAACCATTGGGAATGAGAGGGTCTATATCGATGGGGACTTTTCCAGAGTTACAGTTCGCCATCATGCAGTTGACAAAACTTACCAGCAAGGTTCACTTTTCCCAAATCAGGTACTAATGTGTGATGGCTAACCGCATCACTGCTAATATTGAGCTTTTGGCTCTCAAATCTTAGTTTTTGAAGAATCTAATTTGGTAGAGGGTAATGACGTTAGCTATTATAATGAGTGAAAACCTTCCTTGATTCTTGTATGGTCTTAGTTTCTGCACGCTTAGCTGTTTCTAATCATTTGTTCCTTCTTAATTTCTGTTTTAATAATTTGTCTTGGCCTTTATCTTGTTGCATGCATCAGTAAGTATTATTTATTAAAAATTTTGTTAACCTTCTGACTTGTTTTTTTCACCATTGACTTTCTGCGATTTGTTTCTCACCCAAGGCAACCTCTGATCTTGTTCCTTGGTCACCTTTGTGGAAATGTTGTTGTCAATATGAGATTGCCTGTTAGACAATATATGGATTGAATTTTATGCGGCAATAGTATATGTTTTGCCACTTCACGTTATATGAACACTAGAAGATTCATGCTAGTGTATGTTCACTTTGAAAGCTTGAACTACTTTGTTTTCTATTTTATAAATCTGTATTGCAGGGGTTTCTCCCAGCTGAAGCTTTGATTTCAGAGGTTGAGGTTTGGGGTTTAGGTGGGAGGAAAGCAAGGGAAATTCAATTTTCATATGAGAAAAGAGAGGATCTTTTCACTGCACAAAGACGCAAGGTAACCTGCAATTCAAAGTTCACAGTGAGGCATGTGTTGATTTTCACGTGCAAGACTTGAATCTAAATACGAAAAAAAAAAAAAACGCTGCACTTTTGGCAGGTTGACATGAAAACTTTTGCAAGCTGGGAGGATTCACCTGAGAAGATGATGACGGATATGATGGCTGACCCCAACAGAGTTCGGAGGGAAGACCGCTGAATAAATTGTAAAGCATGCATGTTTCGATGGGATTTGAAATAGATGCAGTCATACAGAAACTAAACTAACTTAATTGCCGGCGATGAGCTGTTGATTTCTATTTCAGTCAATAAATAGTGCTGTTCAATTTTAAAAGCTTGTATTATAAAACAAAAATCTGGTGTTAGTGCATAAGTTGATTTATTTAATTTATATAGAAATTTTATAAATAAAAATTAGAAAAGTTAAATTTTTTTCTAAAAGTTTGGTTTCGCCTTCAATTAAATACTTATAGAATCGAAGAAGGTTATTTATTTCATCTCATCATGTATTAATTATATGATTTATTATCAGAATATAAAGAAAAGGAAATTTAGCTTTGAATTAAAAATCAAACTAAAAAAAAAAAAAAACACTTGAACATGGTATACGGGTTATTTTTATATTTCACTTTTTAAATATACTGCCTATAAAATTAAAATTCTTAAAGTTTGACTATAAAAGATTTATTTTATAATGGATTTTTCATAATAGTTATCTGATACTAGAAGCAATGTTGTATTTTGATAAATAAAACTATTATAAAAAAAAAATTGTTAATATGCACATTGCATTGCATATATCAGCATGTTTGTCGCTTTACCACATTTGAGTGGCCTTGATGGCTTAACTTTGGTTGTCTAAACCGTTATTTTACTATGTTGTTCAATTTGTTCTTAGAAGATGTATGTGGTTAACAAATCTTGGTTTAATAACGACAACTTTTTTTATTTATTTTCTCTCTTCTTCTAAAAATCTGCGTTGGGCCCTTTAAATATGTAGATTAACCATTCAAGTTTTGTTTTTTTTATTTGACCCCTCCTTTTTTTATTCCCAGTTATTTTTTTTTAATTTTATCCTCCTTTTATTTTATTTTTAATTTGTTAGATTTGGCCATTATTTTTTTATTATTATTTTTCTTATTTTTAGATAGTTTTTTATTTTCACCGACCTTTATGTTTTTACTTTTTAGTTTAATACTTTTTTTGTTTTGATAAATTTTTTAGATTAATATTTTTTCATAATTTTATTTTTCAACATTAAATTAATTAATAATTCAATCATTTAATTGAACTGGTTCTACAATTTCACAGATTATGAATTTAAAAAATTAATATCGGTTTAGAAGATTCATCCAAGTTAATTATTATAGATTAAGACTAGATTTACTGTTTTATCCTAACAAAAATTTTACACTTACACTCCTTCAATTACCATGTATTATATATTTTTGAGTTGATTTAGGTTACATTAATTTTTTTATAATTTTTTTGTATAATTAAATTACTAGAATATTTTTGAAAACAAAACAACACTTAACTTGGGTCCATTTTTTTTATAAAAAAAATTCATTTTTCAAAGCAAAATGTTATTGCTCTACTGCTCTTAGAGTCAAGATTTTTAAAACTTGAATTTGGGAGCTTATTCGTAATCTTGTATTGGTTTTTTTGTTATAATCATTTGATCTTGTGAGCAATTTGGTTTTTTAATTAATATCAATAATAATTTAAAAAAATTGTTTTGGATTCTTTTTTATTTTTTATTTTTAGCTTTCAATATTTGATTCATTATAATTAGACTTATTAATTTGTTTTAATATGAATTTCATGGTTTAGGGTTGTGGCTACCATGAAATTCATATTAAAAATATTAAACCCAAGATACAGGTTTTACTATGAAGTAAGCTCTTGTAGTTACACGTTGACATGAGGTGGCAAGGTTCTACGCTCATTTACACGTGCCATTCCAAAGGCTTGCACACAATTGCTCAAAAATATCAACTCCCCGCCAACTTCAATGTATACTCATGATAGATACAAGAGAATCCGCATCAACTTCTCAATGGTTTCAGCCCATAGATTTAATCTTAATGTTCCACGCTAGAGAGGAACTCTTTGCTGCAAGATAAACCCAAAAATGAAATAAAAAAAAGTATAAGAAGTAGAGCAGTAATAAGCTTAAGCTTTTTCTTCCCTTTTCAAATGAAAGCTAAATAAAACATTACACTAGCTACTGATCTCCCTATCCATTTTCATTCTCTTTGCGCTCTGCACCTCTGCTATGCTACTGCCTTTTTTCTGGGACGATGAATCATGTTGGTATGCACAATTGGCTCCATTCCGGCATCCTCTCGGAGTATTGAAGTAAATACAAGGCTTCATGATCTTGTGTTTTGATTCCCTCGACTTAGAATTAACTAAATCTTGGCTTGTACCTATTTGGTGAATGTAACGGCCACCAAACTGCTGGGGTGTTTCTTGTCTATCACCTCCATGCTGCTGAATCAAGTTCTTATAATAGCTCATGTCCTTTGCTTGTGTCGCTCCAATAGAAGGTGAGGATGGAACTCCTGGTGGAAGAACCCGTGCACTAGGAAGAACCCCTATTCCTGTTCCATTTGGCTGCGTGTAGAATGATCCACTTGGAGTCGCAGTCAACGATGCCTGTGTAATGGATTCAGCTCTCTTCATTTGAATATGAGCAGGATTGGGCAAAGCTAGATGAGGAGGTTGAGGATCTGACAAAGGGGGCTTAGGAATATTCTGTGCGTTGGCCACAGCTCCATAATCAGTAACCAATTTCTCAACCAATTTCGGGTTGCTGAGAATTTTAATAAGCAGGTCATGGTCTATCAAACTTCCCTGTTCGTTACTTTTGACAGCAGCAAAGGCAGCAGATGCAGTAGCCACTGCACCAGGTTCAACACTAGGGAGCAATCCAGCAGTCAGTTTCTCATTTGGAATGCTGGGAATGCTGCTTTGAGAAGATGGAACTCCAGAAGCTAATAGTTGGGCTTGTGAACTCATTGGACCCATTGATGGTCCCATTACATCAGATGGTTCCTCTGCTGCATCTTCATCTTCAATGGGGGTAATAGGAATCAGAGAAATTTGATAATCATTATGCTGAGAGCTTTCCAAGTCCACAGAAAAAGCGGGGCTGCATATAGACAACTTTTCAGTTCAAGAAGCAGAACACAGAAAGAGAGTGAGGGAGGCAAAAAGAGAAGGAGCAAACTTTGGAGGAATGGCAGATGGTCGAGGATAAACTGCTTCAAGCACCCTCATCTCTCTCTGATTTTGAAACTCCATATCTTTACTTTCCTCCCCAGAAACCACTTGCCAAGTCAAGTTCAAGACAAGCTGTGATTGTTCATAACTTTCAATGCCATGACTGATATTAAAAACCAAAGGGATGGGTAATTAAATACTATAAAACTGTGACTTACCCTTGGAGGACATCTCCATTTAATCACGGGGATTTCTGATACCTTAATCTGCAATTGACTAGCGGGATGGCCTCCTTCAAAGCCAGGGGGCTGAAAGTCATCGGTTCCAGCTGAATGAGATGGCCATGACGACTTTGCTTGGAGATGATCTTGAGCACCCGACCCAACTAGTGAAGGAGATTCCTCTGACAGGAACAACCTTACCTGGTAAAGGGAGAAGCAGAAGTCAAATTTCTGGGCCCTTATAGCTACTGTCTGAATCCTTTGTTACAGTTATACAACAGAAAGTCCATCTAGCAATTGAGAAAAAGGGAACTCACACACAGAAATGACAAAAGAAATATTAGTTTATAAAGAACTCAGATATTCTCATACTTCAGAAACTCCATGGAGCAATTGAAACAAAGGGAACTTGTACACAGAAATGGCAACGCAAGTGTTCCTTTATACAGAAAAAACAGGTCTTTTCAGTTGAAAAATAATACTGTGTTGTTCAACACGCATTCATGCAACTCCTTTACGCACATCCTGAACTGGCCGTAATTGGTAAACTGGTAATTATGACGACCATTTTAAACAACCATTAGAAGTGAAAGCATGATGCCGGACCATTTTAAACAACCAACAAATGGTCAGTCTATATGAAGACTATAAATATGGGTGAATCATATAAGCAGCCAATTACTCAGCAGCAAGAGACAAGAATAATAGACAATTTTTAGGTAGATAGATTTAAAAGCTTCAAATGGGAGCTGCAACCACGGTGGCTATGTTTAAGAGGATGCATATACTTCAAACTTGCTCTTTATATGAACTTTTCTGAAATCAGCTTCAGTCTCTACCTCTGGCAGGTAGAGATAAAAACTTATTGGTTTAATATTTGCTGAATCTCTTGGCAACTTTGGAGAGGAATCTATGTTCCTGAACCCATTTTGATTCCTTCAGGACTAGGTATACAGAGAATCCAAATCCAGGCAACCATCAGTTCAGATTTTTATGTCAAATTATAGGATACAATGCTCAGCAGATTGATTCTTTTCTGGAAAAGTAATGGTTTGGAAAAAGAAAAAGGGACAAAGGGCAGAATCAAAGCAGAGGAGTGAAGGATGAGCCCCAAGGAGCATCATTGAAAGACCAGGTAAAACCTACATTGTCAACATTTGTGTTTGAACTTTGTCTTTGTGATAATAGAGAAGACTGCTTCCTGGATCAGGGATCAGGGATCACTCAAATTATGGAAATAGATCTAATCTCTAAGGATGCTGTGTATTAAAATCTGTTGATAACTTAAATCAAGTCAGAGATTAGAGATGCATAATGTGCCACAATCTATAAGAGCACAATATTCATGGTTATTGACTGTCAACCAAGAACACAGTTCCCTGATCCAGTCCGATCCTCTAGCATGCCCCTCCAGTGGTTCTGTGGAACTTATCAATCAGGATACCATAATTGACTCCCTTCTTAAAAGACAACTCTAATCTTGGAGTTAGTCCCCCTTCCAGATGAAAGAGAGAATGAAAACAAATTTATAAGGAAACCAGTTCAGGAAACACTGCTAAGTTGCACCTTTACTGTACTACTATAGCATAGACACAAGCACACTTTCAGCATAAGTTCCAGCTAAACGCAAAACCCTCTTACCTCAATCATCCTAGGAACACATGCATGTGCATACATTCTGCCTCGTGACAGGATCTCTTTTATCAGTAATCTCATCACAAAATTGTTATCACCAAAGCATAATAACAGCTTCAATTAGAAGCACTTTTAAATGATGCAGCCAGGAGCACTTAATGTGTAAGTAGATTTTATCAGAACAAGAAGTAGGTCAACAAATCATACATCCACATATGCAGCAAAGAGTTTGTAGGCAACTGTGTTTCCAAAATTAAAGTGTAAAGAACTAAAGGGGAAACAAAACTGGTGATAACATATTTCTATTGCTCAAAACACAAATTCTTTACCCAGCAGAGATAACAATAATTTTTATAAGTTAAATCAAGACATGACACATTTTCCACCATCCTGGGGTTGGCAATCATTTTGTGCAAAGTCATGGGAATTAGAAGACGACAATATTGGCAATCACTTTGTGCAAAGTCATGGGAATTAGAAGACGACAATATCATTCAACATAGTCGCTTTTCAAATTCAAGCTACATGCTGGATTAACAACTGTACCTTGCCTATGGGGCATTCAAATTCATCATTTGAATTATCAAAAATCAAAACATAAAAAGACATGGCAATTCCTGGAATTTGCTAAAACTTGATGGTTTGATCTTATAAGAAAGCATATTTGAGACCATGTATGTTTACACACCATATGGCCCCCCTTGTATGTTCTTGCTATTCTACCATACTTGGTGCTGTCCAAGCTCCACGAACACATGTAATTCTTATTTTCTTGTTTATAGTTGTCACAATGACTCATTGCATCTTTGAATTTGCTAAAATATTCAGGCAATTACATTCTACTACTGATTAAGTTTTTATGTATTTATAAATGGTTGTTATCTCTATCAAGATTCTTTGGATGTGAACATCCAATGAAGGAAACACCGATTTTCAAAAATACTTCAAAGCTGAAATTTCATAAATCTCAGTCTCGCATTTAAGTAGCTTTCATAAAACTGCTTACTCGAATGTAATTATTTTTACTCCAAGAGAGCTACTATTTACTCTTAAATTCATCATATCCCATATCTATCATACAAACTATAAGAAACCTGAAAGACAAACAAAAGCACTTTCAGTACTGCATTCTTCTAAATTCATTAATGCCTCTCAGACTAAAGATATCATTTTTACGCAAAAGAACATAATAAAACGAACAGATTTTCACTTTCAGTTCGAAAGGAATTCAAAAAATAAAAACAACTGGTGATTTTCCTAACACAAGAAGCTTCTGATTTTCTGATTTCAAATTACACGTAATGCAGTTAATAGTGTTTGCCTCCTAAAACATGGAAATGCAATGAAGCAATCAGAAAATCCATCATAAAACCGGATTCTTCAATATCAGGATAAGTGAGACAAGCACAGACAACACCAGAAGCAAAGCTAAATGAGCAAACACAAACACATTTCTTTCCAGTAAAATAGCAAAGATTATTTTCCAACTGCATGCATTCAAATTCATCATGATTCTAATTTGCTTTCTTGTTTAGTCAATGAATTCAACAAATTAAATCTTTTTGTTAAAATTTATAAACTTCTTCGAAAATCTGCAATTTTACCTGACAAAGATTAACATCTGATGCCCAACAAACTCTTTTTGATTTCTTCAACCCTCGCATTTTTACAAAAATTCTTCGATTCTTTCAATTTCCAGTTTCCCTCGCCATAAAATTAATTTTCGATTAGAGTATAAACTCCACTCCCGAGTTCAAAGACCTGGAAAACTAGATTTACAGCCGCATCGATATCTCTCCTTGTCAATTACTTACCCATTCCACGATAATCAGCGATCGAGGAAGAGAGCGCAGAGAGATACCAGTGAACCCTAGATCCTCTGTTTTTTTTCTTTCTTTCTATCTTTTGCTTTGCCGTTTCTACGCCGTTTTCTTTTCTTTGTTTCTCTCTCTCGTTGTATCAATAGTTTGTAAAATTGCTTGCAGGAGCGACGCGTGTTGTGGTTTTAGCGCGTGAATCGAGATGTTATATATATATATAGTTGAGCAAACTTCTTTTATCTTTTTTTGCCCTATAAAATTATAGCATAATCATTGTACTCTAACAAAATCACTTATTGTGATTTTAAAAACTATTATTTATTTTTTATATTTTTTAATTGTTTAAAAACAAATAAATAAGTTTTATATAAATAAAAAAATAAAAAAATTATATAATATTAGAATTCTCGTTATTGAATCTATTTGTATAAAACTCATTAACTTCGGTTCATGTAGTGTTGTGATTTTAAATCAATTGATAACTTAATTTTCTAGTTAAATTTATTTTTTATGTTTTTAAAATATAAAACGAATAAATAAGTAGATAGGAAAATTCATTCTAATCTAATTTAAATTTGTAAATTTGTTTTACTTATTTATTATCAATAAATCGTAGGGAAAGGTATTATAATTTTTTTTTAAATTAAATTTTTTAAATTTTTTTTCAAAAATATCTTTACTAATTTTTTAAAATGTTGAACTAGTTGATAATTTAATTTTATAAATTTTTAAAAAAACATTGTGGGTTACTACAGTATTTTCATACATAGTTTTTTTCTTTTTTATGATTTATTGAAAAAAATAGTATTTACCAAAAAAATTCATATTAAAATAATTAAGAATTTAGTTTTAGTTCAAAAAGGACTATCATAGATTGGTACAATGTTTTACTTTGTTGCAGTGTTTCCTCACTTGATTTTTTTCAATTATCCTTGTCAAAATTATTTTTTTAATATTGAGTTAGTTGAGAATTTAGCTTTATCTTTCTTTACATGTATTATTTTTTTATTTTTTAAAAAAAATTGTCTTCTTGTTTTTTTAATAATTTTTTGTTATTTTTTTCAATACCGAGTCGGTTGAAAATTTAGTTTTTTAAAAAATACCATGGATTGCTACAATATTTCTCAACATTATTTTCCTATAATTTTTTTTGTTTTTTTTTCAAAATCATCTTTGTGGATTTTATTTTTTTATACTAAACTGATTAAGAATTTGGTTTTGTAGTTTTTTAAAATATTATCGATTGCTATAATGTTTCTTCACGTGATTTCTATCTTGTTGTAGTGTCTCTTACATGTTTTTTTATTGATTTTTTAATTATTCTTATTGAATTTATTTTTTATATTTAGCTGGTTGAAAATTTAGCTTTATAGTTTTTTTTAAATATCATTGACTGCTATAATATTTTTCCACATAATTTTTTTATTCTATTTTTTTAAAAAAAAATTGTTATTAATTTTATTGTTTTTAATATTGAGTTAATTAAAAATTATAACTATATATTTTTTCATGAAACATTTTATATTACTATGGTTTTTTCTTACATGGTTTTTTTTTTTGGTTTTTTGTGATATTTTTCAATATTTTATTTTTTGATTTTATTTTATTAAATTAAACTAATTGAGAATTACAATTGTAAATTTTTTCACAAAATACTATAGAATGCTATAGCACTTTCCTAAATGATTTTAATATTGAGCTAATTGTGAATCTAATTTTAACTTTTCCCATGTTTTTTTTCAATTTGTTTTTATTTTTTTCTTGTGTTTTTTTTAGAATTATTTTTGTTGATTTTTTTTAATATCAAACTAGTTGAGAATTTAATTTCATAATTTTTTCTTTAAAATCCTATTGACTACTAGAGTGTTTTTTCATATGTTTTTTTTTAGAATTATATTTGTTTATTTTATTTTTTCATGTTAAGCTGATTAAGAATTTAACTTTGTAATTTTTTTTTAAAACACTATAAATTACTATAATATCCTCATATAATTTTTTTTGTTATGATTTTTTTTAAAAAAAATTATCAATTTTATTATTTTTAATATTGAGCTGATTGAATTACAAATTTAAATTTTTTTTATGAGATATTATAGATTGTTACATTGTTTTTCTATTTGTTTTTTATAATTTTTTATTGGTTTTGTTTTTTAATATTAAATTGATTAAAAATTTAATTTTATAAATTTTTTTAAAATATTACAAATTATAATATTTTTTTTAAATCATAATAATACATGAACATACCACAAAACCACAAACATGCAGTATAGCGCGGGTATGGCATTTAGTTTAATAGTAAAGGACGAAACCATGAGATGCTGGTGAATCTCTCAGAGATGCTTGAGAAATTTACCAATACAGACCTGCCCAGTGGAGGCGAGTAGCACGTTAGCTGAACGTGATTGGAGTTTGTTTAGACTAATTCTGTTTCAACTTTAAGATTTTCTGACCACGGTCTTTTCTTCTTGTTTTTTCTTTTTTTGAGTTGGACGATGAAAGGACAGTTGGCTGAGGAAAGGTTAAGCTGTTGTCGCGTCAGCACATGCATGGTTGAGAGATATGGCCATGGACGACGGTTCGGTTTTGTTGTTTTTGGGGAATTATCAATTCATGGGCTGGGTTAGACGTACTTGAAATCAAGGGGCCTTCTATTCGTACAGAGTCATCTAATTAATGATTATTTTTATAAAA